>CM014737.1:1133998-1314075 GCA_004329165.1 Spatholobus suberectus
TCAATGGTTTCTGTTTCTTCATGGTGAACGTCTCATATTATTTTGAAGAGTTTAGCTCTTCTTAAACGAACATCTTTGTACCTTCATGTATTAAGCAAATAGCATCCCACATTTCGTTTGTTTTTGTAGCTACAAAATTTTTTATATTCAGTTTTAGATAAACACAAATAATGATATACCTTATTTTAGCATTTAGTTGGAGCATGTTGAAAACCATCTTGATTGTATTGACTTTCAAGCTTTGTGGTGATAAGATCTCCACGAGTAATAATTCTCCAAATGTTGTAATGAGTGGATTTGATGTATATCTCCATTTTATCTTTCCAGTAGGTGTAATCTTCTCCTTAGAATGTGGAGGTCTTAACAAGAAGGCTCCTTCAAGATAATTATCCTTCAAGGTTTGCCATAATGATCTTTGTCTCTAACACTTGTTAAAGTGTTCAAGAGAAACACAAGAAAAGGAGGTTAAATTGTGTTTAAAAACTATTGCAAAACTTTTTTTAAAAACAAGTATCGTCTAATCAACAGACAAAATGTATAGTTCACTAAAACTGATTTCAAATGAATTTCTTAAAGAAAAAAAATTCTTTTAAGAGATAAATGCTTTAGAGAACACAAAGGAGAAATAAGATAAAGAGACACAAAGTTTTATACTGGTTTGCCTTACCCTAAAGACTTTGTCCAGTTCTTAGCACACCACCAAGTCCCACTATAACTTTAACAAAGTTACAAATATTCTTTTATCCAAACCTCTTCAAGCTTATCCCAAGTAGTATTTCACTTCCTTCTTTAGGCAAACACCCAAGTATTTTTTGACACAAAGCCTCTTCAAGCTTCCACCATTTTACACAAAAATGGTTAAGGGTAAGTGTTTACAGACTTGGTTGCCTATTATTAGACGAATATACGTAGAAGCTTAAAAACTTGTCTAAGATACTTTTTACAAGGTTTATTTTACACTCAGAGAGCTTAAGCACTTAGAGATTGAAACAGAGAATTCAGTTAGTATTTTAAACATGTTCTTGTTTGTGCAAGTCTTCTCTTCTATTTTAATGCTTCTTTAAAAGTGTCCTCAGTACTTAAGAGACATCCTTTGTCTCTTGTTGCGCGAAGAAAATGTACATTGGATCATTAAATGCCGCATTTAATGCTTTACGCCAACTAGTCACACTAATAAAATAAAGTAGTCTACTTACTTTGCCTTTTTCGTACTCAACCTGTTGCAGTAAGCATGCTTTGCTTTTTAGTACTAACAAGTACACTGAAGTTCTTTCTTTTTGGCAAATAGTTGTATCTTTTTAGAAGTTGGTACATTGACATCTTCTTTTTTGAGAAAGTTGGTACGTGAACTTTTAGACAGGAGTCAATACTTGTATAAAACACATCAAATAAACACTAAAACTAACAGTCCTTGATAACTTTCGTCTGCAATGAATAAACAACATAATTTTTATGTATTTCAAAAATGAACATTAAGATGATCATAGAAATATTAGTCTATTTCGCATAATCAAAACAAAATAAGGGTTACAAATCATCCTTTGTTCTAACACTTTGTTAGGAGAGACAATATCCACTTTGGTGATCCCTACGCTTCGAAGGAATTAATCCCTAATTATCGGTAGGAGGATATCCTTGATGTAACCAAAAATTATTTATTTTTATTTTACAATTTCATGTTTTTTTTAATCATCTTCCTCTATAATAATATTTATTTTTTATCATTTTAATCCATGGCAATGAACAATATATATTTTGATTAAAACCAAATTAAATTCTAATATATAATTATACTCAAAAGTCAAAATATCACACTCAAATTATAATTTTCATATAAATAAATAACTAATAAATTAAAAATAACAAAAAATTATGATAAAAATACCAAAAAAGTAATCAATATTTACTAATTTAATCAAATTTAAATTTTAATTAACATAAATAATACATTAACATAAATTTGAACATTCATTCAAATGTATATTTGATAGAGTATTATGAAATATATAATTTTTCTTTAAATTGTAAGATAAAAATTACTTTTTAGTTGATAACAAAATTAGGATTCATAGTTTCAGACCTGTCATCATTTAAACATTAGTATCTGTAATGGAGTTAAAATTAAAAATTAGTACTAACTACAAAGTAAATGTACCATTAAATATTAATTTTCATGTTAATTATATTTGATTGTAAATTGATTGATATATTGAATATTAAGTTTTATTAATTAGATTTATTTGGCTACTTAAGGGTGTTAGATTGATATATTGATGCATTGAACATATTTAGTTTCAAAATTCATTTAATAAATACACTAATTATTACTTTTGTAATTTAATTTAATCAAATAGAAATTTTTTTATCATTCTACATGTGTGTTTACTTCTTTCTTTTTTTTCTTTTTCGGTTTTATTTGCTTCCAACAGAAATTTCCATAGAAAATGACACGATTTTTAATTAATATGCATCCTAATTGTTATATCTTTTAAAAATATAATTAAAATAATCAATACAAATATTAATAACTAATATAATTATCAATTTCATATAATAATATGTATAAATAGTTTTTTATTTAAGCACTACCATTCAATTAACTAATCCTAGAAGATATATCTAATCATTTAATTAACAATATTAATGAGATTTTTTTTTGTCTTAAATGAAATTAAATTCTAATTAAAACGGTCCATACCAAAATATCACGATTAAATTATGGAGCTTATAAGCACAAAGTATTAAATTAATAATAAAAATAACAAACAATTTATGTAAATTCTTCAAATTTTGAAATTAATATGTATCAAATTTAATCTAATTCAAATTCAAATTAAATACAAATGACTTGAATAATACCAAAATTTAAAATAATTTATACATTTTTAGATGACCAAAAATACTTAAGATAGAATTTCATAGAAGAAGAGAAATTCTACTGTACTAAAAAAACAACCTTGCTTAAGTCCTGAGTCACAAACCAAGTGTTGTCGTTAGGATTAATGTTTTTCTCTAAAATTTATTTATTATACTAATAAGCTAATAGCATGTGATGAACATAAATTTCTTCATTTTCCTTTCTAAACTATTTTTACTTTTTTTTTTCATTTTCTAATAACTTCAATTTAAGTAATTCATACTTATAGACATAAAGTAATAAATTAATAAATTTAACATAATAAAAAATCAAATGTAAATTATCTACATTTTTGTATAATAAATATTTATTACTTTTAATTAAATATAAATCTACCAATGTAAATCATGTTGTATCTCAAAAAATTAACTTTATCTATATAGAATAATTTATTTTATTTTTTTTATATTTCATTGTTTTAATTTTAAGAATTTTAGAATCATCACATCAAATTTTGACATTTATATATTATTAATTGTATCATTATTAATAACAACAAGAATAATAATAAAAATTATTATTATTATTATTATTATTATTATTACTACTATTACTTACTACTACTATCGTTGTTATTGTTATTGTTGTTGTTGTTATTGTTATTGTAAGAACACTTAAATATTTTTTCTTAGATGTTTTTGGTACTATTTTTTAGTGTGAATAATTCACATATCAATACATTTTTTTAACTCAAACTTATTTTTAAATATCTTTCTCATTAACTTAAAGTTTATAATTTTATAAACCTTATCATTTTATATTATTATTATTATTATTATTATTCTTAAGATAGACTTATATCTCTTCATATTATTTTTAATATGCTTTTTATTTTTTATCTTGTGCATTGTAATTAATTACAATGATTCTATTCTTCCAAAAGAATTGTCCCTTTTTAAAATTATTTTATATTAATTTGATTATTAGAAAGTCAAATCCATAAATGAATAATATTTTGATTTCAATCAATTAAATCATATTCTAATTAGAATGTTTCATTACAAAAATATCACAATTTAATTGTAAAGTTAATTATATAAAAAAGTAATAAACTAATAACTAATAAATTAAAGTAATAAATAAATTTTTAATTGATATTTATCAATTTTAATCTAATTCAAATTCAAATCAAAATTGGCTAGAATAATACAAAAAATTTAAAAATAACGTTAATATTAAATTAAATTATGGCTAAATTACACAAATGTATAATGTGATAGCATTACACACTCAAATATATGTATATATGTATGTAGGTATGTATGTATGTATGTATGTAACCTTTCTACCTATTCAAAAAGAACACTAAGACATGAACATGTGATTTTGCAGTTAATGCATTCAAATTGATACTTAAAATCAAATTAATTTATGCTTAAAATCTCATGCGAAATGTAAAGTTTATAAAAATAAAGTAATAAATTAATAAATTTAAAATAATAAATAAATCAAATGTAAATTATCTAAATTTTTATATAATAAATATTTATTACTTTTAATTAAATATAAATCTACCAATGTAAATCATGTTGTATCTCAAAAAATTAATTTTTTTCTATATAGAATAATTTATTTTTTGTTATTTTTCATTATTTAATTTAAGAATTTTAGAATCATCACATCAAATTTTGACATTTATATATTATTATTGTTACTATTTTGGATCATGTAATATTATAATTCATAAATACAAAATTTAATTAAATTAAACTTAAAAACCATGAAAAAATAATACTTAATCGATAAGTACCTACAAACTTTAACTCTTTTTTTTTTTTTTTATCTCTTGATTGGTTAGAAAAATCATTTGTTTTTTATTCTTCTTTGGAAGATAGTGATGATTTAAATTCACATACAATCTTCCTACACAAGCTTATTGAAAAAAGGTTAATTGTTAATTAAAAGTGTGTTTTGTACAACTATTTAGGATATATACATACATACATACATATATATATATATATATATATATATATATATATACACACACACACACACACACACATAGGAAGCGACTCCTGTGAGACCACTTGTTTATGTGAGAACATGAGCACAATTAATAACAAACCTTAGATTAAGATTAAAAATAATAAATTGTTGGGATTAAAACCTATTAAAAACACATCTTATGAGACCACCAATGTCGATGTCTATTAACTCCTTGGCAATACTACAGCAATAACACGGATTTCACTATCCTAAACAATCGTAATTGAAAATTAGATTTGATTGCAAGAATGTAAATTGAGATAACTTAACCAACCGCGCGCATGGATGTATCATAGTAGTATTTTATAACTGTTACTTACTTGAAGAGTGTCTTTTTATATTTGATTCATATATATTACAAAATTAAACTTAAAAAATTAAGTTTGATATATAAAAGAATTAAACATATTTTTTACAATAAATTAAGAAAAATAAATATATTAAAAGGCTTATTTTTTGTCTAATTTAAATATAAGTTTATGAATATCTAAACATTTGGCATTACTGCTATTTGTTAAAAATAAAAAATTATACATATTTTTATCTGAATATATAATTTAAACAAAAAACTAATAAAAAAGAAAAACAAAAATATGATTACCAATTTCATTTATATTAATCAAAAGTAAATATAAACATAAAATTTTAAATGATAATTTATTTTAGAAAAATAAATTGATTTATGGTCATGACAAATAATTTTGCTAGCTTGTACTGTTTTAGTCTGCTTTATTTTACAATACTTGCAATCATAGAACTCCTTTATAATAAAACAATAAAAATAACTATATGTTGATTTCAAAAAAAAAATATGTCACTCGTTGCACATTATTCTTTCGAACAGAAATTATTTAGATTAATATCAATTTCAAATAATTATTAAAGTATTCTACCAAAAAAAAATATTAAAGTATTCACTCAAGTTGTCACAATTAGTTTGGTTTTGACTATTCAAAGTCGTCCTTTTCTGTTGTTTTGTTAGTTGGAGACTTTGGAAGTCGTCGTCGTCTTTTAATTTTATTTGTTTTTGTAAGTTTTGGTCACTACGGGATATTATATATATGGCTATTGGCAGTGCTAAACTTAAAGGTATCAATCTAATTCTAATATTGAGAGCATTTGATCGATCACTTTGCCTTTGTGATGATAACCACCACAATGTCAATGATGAACCCAGTTAGTTTCAAATTCATACTAGCCATAATAATATTTATGGCGTGTTTGGTGTTGCAGGTTGTTTCTGGTGAACAGGAAATACGGTGCATACAAAGGGAGACGGAAGCACTCCTTCAATTCAAGGCTGCCCTTCTGGATCCCTATGCCATGCTATCTTCTTGGACAACTGCAGATTGTTGCCAATGGAAAGGTATTCGCTGCAGCAACCTCACTGGCCATATTCTAATGCTCGACCTTCACGGTGAGATTCATGTTGAATATGCTTTCGGCGATGTCATTGGAATTGACTCGCAACGTTATATCAGCGGAGAGATCCACAAGTCGTTGATGGAGTTGCGACAATTAAAGTATTTGAACCTCAGTTTGAATTCTTTTTCCGGAGGAATCCCAGAGTTTCTTGGTTCTCTGAGCAACTTGAGATACCTTGATCTGTCGTCATGTGGTTTTGTTGGAAAAATTCCAACTCAGTTTGGGTCTCTTTCTCATTTGAAATACTTAAATCTTGCTCGGAATTATTATCTGGAGGGTTCAATCCCCCGTCAACTTGGAAATCTCTCCAAGTTGCAGCATCTTGATCTCAGCGGCAATTCTTTGGAAGGAAATATACCATCTCAGCTTGGAAATCTCTCCAAGTTGCAGTATCTTGATCTCAGCTACAATCATTTTGAAGGAAATATACCATCCCAACTTGGGAACCTTTCAAATTTGCAGGAGCTTTATCTTGGAGGATATGGTGGTGATTTCAAAATTGACGATGGGTATCACGCTGGAGACCGGTGGCTGACTAATCTCATTTCTTTAACCCATCTTCACTTCGGGTACATTTCGAATTTTAACAGATCCCGCAGCTGGCTGCAAATGATTGCCAAGCTACCGAAACTAAGAGAACTAAGTTTAATTGAATGTGGCCTTTCCGATCATTTTATCCTTTCATTAAGGCCTTCTAAATTCAATTCTTCTACTTCCCTTTCGGTCTTTGATCTTTATGGGAACACCTTCACGTCATCAATGATATTCCAGTGGGTGTCAAACATCACTTCCAACCTTGTTGAGCTTGACCTTAGTGGTAACCTCTTGGAGAGTTCCGCATCAAATGATTTTGGCGTGGTAATGAATTCGCTTGGGCGCCTTGACCTCTCCTATAATAATTTCAAAGGTGAGGCTTTGAAATCCTTCATGAATATATGCACCTTACATTCTTTAAACATGGAAGGAAATAATTTAACTGAAGACCTTCCATCAATTCTTCATAATTTGTCCAATGGTTGTGTTAGATACTCACTACAAGATTTGGATCTGAGGTATAACCAAATCACTGGCTCTTTGCCTGACCTTTCGATATTCTCATCTTTAAAAACATTGGCTCTTGATGGAAATCAATTAAGTGGAAAGATATCTAAAGGCATCAGATTGCCGTCTAAGTTGGAGCTTTTGTCAGTTGCCTCAAACTCTTTAGAAGGTGGTGTTCCAAAGTCATTTGGGAGCACATGTACTTTGGAGTCATTGGATCTCTCTGATAACAAGTTCAGTGAAGAACTGACAGTGATATTTAATCACTTGTCTGGGTGTTCTAGATACTCATTGCAAGAATTGAATCTAGGTCGAAATAAATTCAATGGCATACTGCCTGACTTCTCTATGTTTTTGAAGTTGGAAAGATTGGATCTATCAGGGAATCAATTGAAGGGTGGAGTTCCAAAATCATTTCAAAATGCAAGTATTTTGCGCTCATTGGACCTATCCAATAACAGTTTGAGTGAAAACCTTCCGGTGATAATCCATCAATTGTCTAAATATGCTAGATACTCATTGCAAGAATTAGACCTCAGCGGGAATCAAATCAGTGGCACTCTGCCCAACCTCCTCTCAATGTTCTCATCTTTAAAAAGATTACACCTTTCCGGTAACAAACTAAATGGGACAATTTCTGAAGATCTTCGATTTCCAACTGAACTGGAGATACTATCTTTGATGTCTAACTCTTTGAAAGGTGTGATGACTGATTCCCATTTTACTAATATGTCAAAGCTAAAGACATTGGTGTTATCTGATAACTCATTGACTTTGAAATTTAGGCAAAACTGGGTCCCATCTTTTCAATTGGATTATATAGGATTGAGATCTTGCAAATTAGGTCCAACATTTCCCAAATGGTTGCAGACACAAAATGACTTCGGCATTCTTGACATTTCAAATGCTGGAATATCAGACATTGTTCCAAAGTGGTTCTGGGCTAAATTAACCTTGCAAAAGCTGGTTGACATAGATATTTCATACAACAATCTACAAGGTATGATTCCAAAATTTCCACTAAAAAATATTCAATATTCACTAACTCTTGGATCGAATCAATTTGAAGGCCCTATTCCTCCATCTCTACGAGGTTTCGTGTTTCTTGATTTATCCAAAAATAAATTCTCAGAATCTCTTTCGTTTTTATGTGCCAGTGGTACAGTGGAAACTTTATACCAATTAGACCTTTCAAATAATCAATTATCCGGACAAATTCCAGATTGTTGGAGCCATTTCAAGTCACTAGCTTATTTAAATTTGAGTCACAACAAATTTTCAGGAAGGATTCCTACTTCAATGGGATCACTTCTTGAACTTCAAGCATTGCTATTGAGAAGCAATAACTTAACAGGTGAGATCCCTTTCTCCTTGAGGAATTGCACAAAGTTGGTGATGCTAGATATGACAGAAAACAGATTATCAGGACCTATCCCTGCTTGGATTGGGAGCAAATTACAAGAGTTGCAAATTTTAAGTTTAGGAGGGAATCATTTCCATGGAAGTTTACCATTACAAATTTGTTATCTAAAAAGCATTCAGCTTTTGGATCTGTCACTAAACAATTTATCTGGGCAAATTCCTAAATGTATAAAAAATTTTACTTCGATGGCTCAAAAGACTTCTTCAAGAGATTATCAAGGTCACTGGTATTTTGTTAATACCACTGGTTACCAAAGTAATCACTCCTACGATTTGAATGCATTCTTGATGTGGAAAGGTTCAGAACAAATGTTCACGGATAATGGGTTGTCACTTTTAAAAAGCATTGATCTCTCAAGCAATAACTTTTCAGAAAATATTCCAATAGAAATAGAGAATTTATTTGAATTGGTTTCATTGAATTTATCAAGAAACAATTTGACAGGGGAAATTCCTTCAAATATTGGAAGGCTAACATCACTTGACTCTCTTGATTTGTCAAGAAACCAATTTGTTGGTTCGATTCCTTTGAGTCTTACTCAAATTGATCGACTCGCCGTGTTAGATTTGTCACATAACCATCTATCTGGAGAAATTCCAACCCGCACACAATTACAGAGTTTCAATGCCTCGAGTTATGAAGATAATCTTGATCTTTGTGGACCGCCACTTAAAAAATTGTGTATTGATGGGGAGCCAACACAAGAACCAATTGTTAAACTTCATGAGGACGATTATTTGATTTTTACTCGTGAATTTTACCTGAGTATGGCAATTGGATTTGTTATAAGCTTTTGGGGGGTGTTTGGCTCAATCTTAATAAAGCGGTCTTGGCGACATGCTTATTTCAGGCTCTTAAGTCATTTCTCAGACGCTATTTATTTCATGGTAGCAGAGAAAGCTTTCAACTGGTGGCACAGAAGATAGCTGGTAATAATATTTTAGCCTTCCTATATATACTTGATTTTCCTTTATATGATAAATAGCACTCACAAACCTTTGTTTACAATCACACAACACAAACTTACTTTACAGCCACACTGTAAACATGTAGTCCATTTTTTCTTTTTAAAAAGACTAGAACATATATCTTTGAATAAACTAGTTTTAACAAAAGATGAACCTGCATAATTTTATTGCATTTCCGAAATCTTGAATAAATTGTTTATAAAATACTAATTTGTAATTAAATATTCAATAAATGATAGGATGACATTAATTGTGATATAGTAAGATGAATTTTAAAACATTGTTGTTGTAAATTTTCATATTTTTTTTAACTCTTTTTGATATAGTCAAATTTATCAATCATATAATCAGATTATCGTTGTCTGATAGAATGATTTTTGAAAACGCACAAGACACACTAAAAGATTCTAATAGACATGCAGGATGGTTCTTTCTAATATTTACTAATATTAATAAATCATAATGATGGTTATTGATTATCATATTATTTTCTAATTAGTTAAAACAAAAAAAATAAAATAAATAATAATTGCATCAAATTTTATTATGAGGTCCATTTTATAGTATTTATCTTTTAAAATAATGCACATTTCTTTAGAAAAATCAATTACACAAAATAATGTGATAAAATAATTTTATTTGACAAAAATATCTTTATTGGAAGAGTTGGAATGTAGTTGCGAATTTATTTAAATAAGATACCAATAAATGAGAATATTACTAAAAGATAATAATTAATGCTTTGTGGGTTTTCCAAAATAATAATTGTTTTTAGACAAACTAATTAAAACACTCAACTTGATGTATATGATATGAGACGGGGAGTACATCTTAGTGTGGCAGGTTGTCTATGGTGAGCCCATGGACACCCAATAAGTGAAAATAGAAAAAATTATAAGGAAAGAAAGTATTTATCATATTGGAAATACAAAAATATTTCATTTTTACCTTTTTTTAAAATAATGTAAAGTATTTAATGGGCTGTAATAATGTCACACTATGTGCCTATGTACACACAATAAAACAATAGAAAATCTTTAGAATAAAACTTCTTTTATGGCTTTTTTTTTTTTTCATCATCTCTGATTTTCTCTGTCTCAAAATCGTTTTGCATCATTCTCATAAGTTTTTTTGTTTAGACATTCTGATGTTTGTGTTATGGGTGATAGATATAATTAATTTTATTAATATATTTTTGTAGAGAATTATACATATATTGGAGGAAAGATCACCAATCTAAATCTTGATATTTTATTATCTCAATTTGTCTTTTAAAATGACCACAAATCATCTTCTGTGATTTTGTTAATCACATAAGGTAATTATTTTTTGATAAATGATTTTCTTAAAAAATATATAATAATTTGAAATAGTTTAATTAGTATTCACTTCAATGTATATATGGGAGTTTTTACCTGCGGTCCAATCATTAATGTTAATATATTGAATTTTATTTATTATCATGTCATTTCGGATTAGTTAAAATAAATGTAAAAAATAATAATTGTAACAAAATTTGAGTAGGTTATAAATTTTTTTTACACCAACATTTCATATTAAATAAATTAAAATACTTTTACCTTATTTCAGATCGCAAAATAATAACTACGTACTAATAACGTTTATTTTTTTCTTTCTATTTGATATGTCTTTTTCCTCCTTGTAAGTTATTAAGCGTCAAATAGAGCATAAGTTTGAGGTAGTTTTTCCATCTCATTTTCTACTCTTTTAGTTGTCAATCTTTGTAATTTTCTTAGGATTTCAGCTTTTTTCCATTATTTTTTTATTATTTCTATTTTGGGACAAATTTTGAAGGATTTTTAAATTTTTGGTTGAAAATTCTGGATTCTAAGCGCCTACGTGCCAACTTGATGTGGAAAAATGCAATTTTTGCTCAAGATTGAAAGGGTTGTGAGGGCAGTAGAAAGGACATCAAAGGATAGGAGCAAAGAATCACTTTTGAAGGGGAATCACTCACTTGGGTTTGGAGAAAGAGAATTGAGGAAGGCTTCTAGATTTATTTTCCTTAAAGTGGATGGCTAAAGGATCTTCTTTCTTGTATATTATGATTTTGTAATGGATTGCTGAACTTCTTTGGGCTAAGGCTTGAGGGAGCCAATTGGGATTTGTGATGTAGCTTATTTTCCTTTTTCCTAGCATTTTGTTCATAGTTCAGCCTTTAAATCTAAACTTGTGTTTTGCATGAAGTTGTTACTCATACAATGGTTTGACAAATCTCAACATTGGAAAATGACATGTTTGGTGATTACTTCTTGATTTTTGAGCCATGCTCTTGGATTATGTAGAAATAGAAAACAATTGGTGTGATCTACATATATCTTTGTTCCTTTTTACCTTAGTCTAACATGATTTCATTTACGGAATTAATTAAGTTGTATGAGATTAAGAGGTTCATATGTCAAGGAATTGAATGTAAACTACTTTAGCAAAAATGGATCTTAAACTTGAGCTAAGTTGTTTGGATTAGGTTGTATGAGCAAAGTTGTTGAGTCTAGATTCAGTCGATTGTGGGTTTGTTCTGTCGTTGAGGGTTGGGTCAACATCCTATTCTTGTTTTAGATATGTGAGACTTTTTTGCGTTAATTTATTTCTTTTCTTTGTTAATGTACCTATGTTTGTGTATGTGCCAATAATACTCTTTTAATGCCATTCTCCTGCTCATGATGCCACAATTGCCTAAGAAATATGAAGAGTAGGTTCGTGCCAATAACACTCTTTTAATGCCATCCTCCGAGAAGATAATGATTGTGACCAAGAAGCTTTAGGCAGAGTTTAACGTTTAGATTCCGAGCCAGATACCAATAGAATATTAAAAGTGATTGAAAAAAACATCATTAACTTTCTACAAGTCTCTTTTTAACAACAGGTGATTGTAATTCTTGGTATGTTAATTTTCTGAGTCATTTATTTTCAACCGTCTTCCTTTCTACATAGTTTGAGGAATAGACCTCCCCCTAGTCCTTACTTATTTTCAGTTATCTTGGATTCTTTATTAGTAGCTCTTACATATCAAAAGCATAAATCTTTTTATTGTATTAGTATTTGCCAAGTTCAATACGCCTTCTATTTGTTTGCCTTGCTTTTCGCTTGCCTAGTTCCATGACCATTTACTGTCGTGGTGTACAACACTTTCCAATTTGGAAATGAAATAACTAAATAAAATCTGATTGTACCATTATTTGAAAAAGAAAGAAAATTCCAGATATATTTTTTAGTTACAAAAACTATAAATTAATTTATATTAAAAAGTACAAAATGTAATGTAAAAACATCAGTTTACCCATCAACTTTAAGGGCAAACTAATAGTCTTGTAACCATATGACAATTTAAGCTTTGTCAAATTTGAAGGCTTAAGGTCTTAGGTAGCTTGTTATTCCATTATCATCTTCAAAATTGTTAATTTTCTTTTAGGATTTCCCTTTCTTTATCAAAGCTTTCACCGGGATATTTCAGGTTAAAGATGAATTAGCCGCATTATGCAATCCAAAGACAATTCACATAAATGATTGAACCAAACTGTGTGAGCAGTACAACTGCACGATCAATTTACAAAATTCTAATGTCTGAAAATTCTGATCATATATAATACAGCATACCTAAAAGGATTGGTGTAAAATATTCCTACTTCCTACAAAGCCATTGCATCTTCCAAAACCGTGCATGACAGAATATAAATCCCCCAAAACCGGTGGACATTTGTTTGTAGAAAACCCAAACAAAAACTGAGAACTCTTTCCTAAACATAACGCATGATGATCTACACATCCTTTAGAGAGTAGATGTGTGAGCCAGGACTAGTTCTTTTCTGGGAATCTTAAGATCTCTATGACATTTGGCATATAGTGGGACATTTGGGCATGCTTTAAGTTCAACATCTCTGGTGAATGACTCCTTCCTTCCTTAAAATGTATCATTGAGGATGAATGGTGACAAATCCAAAATAAAAGTAGCATTCCACAATCTAAAGGAAGTAAGTGAGCTGTTGTTTCTTCCTTGAACCTCCTTCTCCATACAAATCATTCCACTGCTTCAACTCATTCATTACGGATCCTTCTGATGCAAAACTTGCAGCGACCTGCATTTAATCAAATATCTCTGAGTTCATGTACATGGGAAAAAATATTCTACTGGAAATAACACACTTTCCTTCTTCCACTAGTGTGACATTGTTAGTTTGAAATCCTTAGTACATGCATGGGTTAACGATTTAAGCAAAAACAAAAATGGATCACATGACCCTAGTGCCAGATATATATCATCATAGTCCATTGAATCACTGTCTTGAATGCCTTGATTTTAACAAATCCACTTTTAAATACTTTATGTAGTATTGTACAGACGCCCAAATCAAGTACTCCATAGCCATTTGAATGAAAAATTTTCAGTTCATCCTACCTAACTCTTAGCCTGTCTCATGTCTTCCATGTTTAAAGGCCTCAGGGTAATTTCTTGGTCTTCCTTATCTTTATTGTTTGAAGCATCTTCAGAGCTTTGGCCCTCTGCTTCTCTTTTCTTCTTTTCCTAAAATATGATGCAATTGATATTTAATTAGATCTTCAGCTCATACCAAAGTTTGCATGGATAGTGATGTTAAACTGTAACATAGTAGTTGTTTAATAACTACCATTTCCTTCATTCTCTCCTGCTGTATGAGCTCCCTAACAGGTCGATAAGCCGCAGTGATGCACATATTCTGTTCACAGAAATGAACTTCAACAGATTTTCAACCCAAAAAATAAAAGATAAAATAGTAAATCACTACCAAAATTCACCTTAAGATCACTTCCAGTATATCCTTCTGTCATGGTTGCCAGCTCTTTGAAGTCTAAGTTCTCATGTTTTTCTTTAGCCAGAAGGGTCTTCAAGATCATTTTCCTGTTCTCAGCAGATGGAAGACCAACCAGGATCCCGCTCAACAACAAAAAGGTAAAGAGATGTCATTCACAAATTACAAGAGCAATAATAATTGAACTGAAAAGCAATGAATATTGTCATTGCACAGTTGAAAACAACACTTAACTTTATTGTATTCATAAAAAATATCTAATAAGACTCAATTTGAGAACAATTTAAATGCCAAAGAGGCAGAAATTGTTGCTAGAAGAGTTGAGACAAAAGCTACTAAAAGATCTATCTTCTAAGGGAGTCAGTCATATGGTATTGTTAGCTACATAGAAAGCAAGAATGGACACCTCAAAAGGAAAACTAAGGCACCATTTGGTTTGAGAAAATATTTTCTGTTTTTTTTTTTTTTTTTTTAATTACAAAAATATCACCTTGTTTTTAATTTGTTTTCTATTTTCTAATATTTATTTAGGAAACAATGAAAACAACATTTTATTATTTTCACTCTTCTTTATACAAACATTTGACAACAAGAAACAAAATAAAAACAAGGTGGTCCTTTTGTAATTAAAAGTAAAAACAAAAAATATTCCCAAACCAAACAGCCTCTAAACTACATAAATGCAAGTTCAAAAATATTGAGATGTCATGTTTCTTTTTCTATAAGAAATTGATGAAAGACCACTTGTCATGAATTTTCTTGTTTTCTTTATGGTCACGCAGGTGTTCATCATACAGGATGAAGAAAATGCAGTATTTGTTCCAACGGCAAAAATGTTGTGGCTGATCAGAAGCAAGCTCGACATGATCATGCAAACAATAAGACAAAGGTGGGGTCCTACCTGCGCTCAAACCGTCTTATGATAGCTTCATCAAGGTCAAATGGCCTGTTGGTTGCAGCAAGAACCAAAATTTGCTCATTAGGTCCTGTTAATAGTCCATCCCAGTGTGTCATGAATTCATTTTTAATCTTCCTCATGGCCTCATGCTCTCCAACTCTAGTCCTCTGTCCAAGCATGCTGTCAACCTCATCAACAAAGATAATTGTTGGGGCAACCTTAGCTGCCAGTGTGAACAGAGCTCGAACATTCTTTTCATCTTCTCCAAACCATTTTGATGTGATGGTGGACATTGAGACATTAATGAAACCTGCACCAGCTTCATTTGCAATTGCCTTCGCTAGCATTGTTTTTCCAGTACCAGGAGGCCCAAAAAGCAATATACCTCTACATGGCTTTAGAAGCCCACCTTTGAAGAGGTCTGGCTTTCTAAGGGGAAGCATTACCAGCTCTTGAAGTGATTCTTTGATCTCATCCCATGCACCAATATCTGCAAATTGTTTTTCAGCATTTTTCTTTGTTACTGGGATGGATTTCTCTGTCTCACTCTTGTTTTTATAGTCTTAGGTGGTGAGAAAATTGTTCTTACTGCTTTTGCAGGTGTAAGATTTTCACCATCTTTCTTGTTACTGGGATGGATTTCTCTGTCTCACTCTTGTTTTCGGGTGTTTGGTTGTCACACTTCACTTCATTCATTGCACCAGTAATATCTTCTCCAGCATTTTCCTAATGTTACAGAAGACACCAATAAATAAAAAGTGAATATATATATAATGATAGGCACACTTCTTCGTTCTTTTTTCCTAAGCTTTTCCGCTATTCCTGTGCTGATAAATAGATGTAAACAAGCATACCTTGTTAGATTCATTAGTCTTCAGATTCCCACCACTCTTGCCTTCCTGTAACAGACTCAATCCATGGGACAAACTGTGCACATCCAAGATCAGTAACTAGAAAATCTTGTCATGTAATCAATTGCTTACACAATCATTGGACCAGATATTTACCTATTGGCTGATATAACTAGCTTTCCATTTCGGCATTCCGGATCCTTGGTATTCATCAAATGGTAAGATATTGCAGATACTACAATTTCTTCAATATAATTGCTGTGTAAGATAGTGTCTGTCTACAAGGCAGATTGAATTCAAGTCATCACAGTCAATGTCATTTGCTGCTAGTACTTCAGCAATGTGGTTTCTGTTATCTTGGAACTGAATATCTTTCATGTCCTCTTCCAGTTGGCCTTTCCAACTGCCAAGATGAGTTTCATCTTCAGGAGCTTTGATGTCAATGTTGTAGGGGAATAGCGCAGTGAGTCTTTCATCAACTTCTTTGCAATCATCTTCTGATTCTAATATCTGGGAACCAAGTACCAACACCGAGCCTGACAGTTTCTTTATCATTTTTTGTAATAAATTATATAACCTTGGTGATTGGACAACTAGCTTGCCAACACCCCTGATGTATAAAATGATGGAACTAGTTTCTGTGATAGAAACCAAAAGCTGCAAAAATTACAATGATCTTGTTATTAGTGTAAAAACTCTATTTGAAGATAGCCATGTGACAAATTCATTATACTTGTGTAAATGTTGCCAACAAAGGTTGTCGTTAGATACAATTTAAATATGAAGTTATAAGTTTTCAGTAATTAAATCACCTTGTAAAGTGACTGCACAAAGAGCTTTTCATCAAAACACAAGCTACTTGTGGGCTTTAAAGGAGCTGAAAACATAATTCAAAGAAGTGAGCAAAATGTTGGAGGAGAACGTTGATATTTCATACATTAGTGACAACAAGACAAAGCTTCAAGCATTTAGCTGCATGAATTTACCATAGTTTAAACAAGAAGAAATTTATAGAGAAGACTATTTTCCTCCTAGAGTTTGTAGAATAATCATAAATTCATAATATGGATTTCCATGTATCAGATTAGTTCTTATTAACACTAGTTCAAAACTTCTATAAGCATCCTTGGGAATAGTATCTACACCCTTCATCTTTACAGATGAACTAACAGATTGACAGGTTGGTTTACTATTTTGGCTTAAGGGAGAAGTGTATTTCATTTTTCCTTATTTTTTTTCTCCTATAAGTACTTATGGAGAAGCTTATCCAAATAAGACCTTAAAGTAGTATGTTGAAAAGAAGCTTACAGGGTACACAACAGAATTAAAAGTAGATGTTCAAATTAATCTTTGAGTTGGATGAGCAACCCCAAACTTGCTTAATAAGGTAACCTTTAGTTCTTAAGTATAACCTCGAAATGTTGGACCACACTGGGAAGCAGTGCTACTTATGTCAGATGCAGCAGAGGCGTTCCTCCTAAGTTTTGGAGGATAGGAAGAAATTATCAATCAAAATCAAATAATGTAATAGTTCTATATATTAAGGAAGCAACATATAGATAAAGGTCAATAAGGGTTGTATCAATCAATACAAATTCTAGAAAAATGAGAAAAGATAATATGGAGTCTTCACAACCATTTGCAATGTCAAGAGTATGATCACTGTCTGTGATACTAACATTAAAAACAAAACCTATTACCAGATATCAAAGCAATACATACATTATTATATCTTTCATATCTTGAAGTCTTCAACTACCAAACTCAATAACAGGTAATTATAGAATAGGAATTTTCCTAATTTAAAAGTTGACGGTTTTTTCCTCTGGTACCTCTTGTTTCTCCTGTTAAAGGAAGCATTGAAAAGGACCCAAACAAACCAGACGCTCGCTCCAAAGTCACCTCGGATATTGACCTTTTGAAAGACTACGTAAACAGAAGCAAATAAGGCACGAAAATATCACTGTGAACTAGCAATTAAATGATTTCATTGTTCTTTTTTAAAGTAAATATGAAATGAAGCTAACAAGTAGCAATTTCATCATGTCATGAATGTCATAGAATGGAGCAGAGTAAACTTACTGGTTCTTTTCTAGAACATCCAAATTTGCTCTGCAACTGTGCAAGGAAAAAAAAAGATAAGAATATGTGTAAATAACCAGTTAAAGCATATAAAATGGGAAGCTATGAAAAGTTACCTTCACAAAGAAGTCAGTAATATCTAACAACAGCAACTTTGATTCAAAGTAATGTGCTAAAGCTCTGGCAAGCATTTGCTGGTAAAGTTCTTCAAGATTTAGAAATAAATAGTATTAGTCAAACCAACTTGGAAGGTTTCTGCAGGACAAGGCTAAATTCTTGCCTAGTATACCTGCTGGACCAGATAGCAAAATGGCCCTGCTTGCTGGTGAGAGGTTCCTGGTGTGCCTGGAAAAGTGAAGATGTTTTAAATGAACATACGCACCACTTGTCAACAAAACTCTAGTTCTTTCACTGCCATTGTCACATTATATGCATACATAAGTTATAGTGCTATCAGGAAAAGAAAAAAAGAAATATTTTTCATAATTTATATATGAATAAGGAAAAAAAGGTATTAATATATCAAGTTCCTCCATGATTAGATCAAATCCACCTGTGACAGGACATGAGCTCCGCATATAGAGATCCTCGTTAAATATAGACAATATCTAGGGAAACAATACTTTTATAAAACTTGCTTTTTCCTTAATAGAGAAAACTCATTTAGAAACTAGAGCATGATTGCTTATTTAACGTAGCCTGTAATTGTTGGACTATAAAATCAAAAAGCAAGAAGCTAGAAATTGAATTCAATTAAATCCAAGATATGCAATTAAAGATAGAAGGAATTTATGTTCAATCTTTCAGTAGTTAATAATCAATACCATATTCTTATACTAAAAATTCCTTAATAGTAGTCACATACCAATTTATGAACTAGAGAATATATAAGGGCAGAGAAAATATGGAAGAACAAAGTTGCTGTTGTAAAGACTGCATGACGAATAAATAGGACTTTTGTTAAGTAAAATATCAAATCTAAAGATGCGGGACACGATGCATTGAATTAAATTTTAAATTAGAGTTTAATAGCTATGTACTGTCAGTATAAAAATTCTTACAATATCAACCAATGAAAAATTACCGTTGATATGACTTTTATGGTAGTTATTGTAAAAGTCAACAAACATATCATAAATGGTGGTTTGTGAGTGGATGACAATGTAAAACTGTTTTATACCGTCAGTGCATAACTTATTTTTTCTTTAAAATATACATATAAAGTAATGCCATATTGCACCCTACTATGGATATTCCTTCGGCACATGTTTTAATTAGGGAGTTTCAATGTCCCCTTTCACATAGCCCAATCATATTTGGACGTGTGTCCTCACTTGCCATGTCAAATAATAACAACTATTTTTTAGTATTGCATTTAAGTACTAGGGACCATTAGCAATTTTTGTTTTATTTTCATTAATTATGATGCTAATTAACTTTTTATTAATTATGATACTAATTATCTTTTTTAGTAATAATTAAATTAGTTACGATACAAGCTACCTTTTTTAACAGTAATTGAATTAATTATGATATAAATTATCCTTTTTAATAATAATTGAATTAATTATTTAAAATAAAATAATACATTATGATTTTATAATTATTAATAAAAATAAAAATATTTTCAAAACTCACATATAGTCTTGTATTTTTTTTTCCTTTTTTTGTAAGCTAGCATTATTTTATCCTTTTAGGATTTTATTTTATTTTTGCATTATTCACCTTATTTATTTTATTTATTGTTTTATTGATTCGGTTTGAATTCATGTAAGAATTTCTTCATTTAAAATTACTAGTATTACAATAGTACACCAATAATAATTTTTTTTTAACAATATAACGTTCTATGAAGAATTTACACTATTTTTTAACTTTAGAAGTAGGCAAAAAAAAGTTTATTATATGATTTTAGGATAACTTGAGATGAATTTATTATAGTCTTTATTTTTATTTTATTTTAGGATATTGTGTTGGTGGGATAAATTGACGTGAGTTAATAAATAGTTTCATTTTAAAAAGTTTATTTTATGATACATTTTCTACAGTTAAACTCTGCTAGTACATAGTTGACCTCAATCCCATTTTCCTTTACACTATAAGACTTTTAGTACATAGTTAACCAAAAAGTCAACTACAACCAATTGTAGGACTATTAATTAGGAGTTGATCCTAAAGTCACCTTTCTCTATAGTTTAACTCTACTAGTGCACAATTAACCTTGAACTTGTATTTCTTTATGCTATAAAACTTGTAGTGTTGAATTGACCCTAAAGTTAACTTTGACCAACTATAGGAATAATATTCTAGAGTTAACCCTAAAGTCAATTTTCTCCACAGTTTAATTCTACTAGTGCAAGGTTGACCCCAGATTTATATATAAGACTTGTAGTGTGAAATTGACACTAAGTCAGCTTTTACTAACTATAAGAGTAATATTCCATAGTTGACCTTAAAGTCAACTTTCTCTACAGTTTAACTCTACTAGTGCACAATTGACCCTAAACTTGTGTTTCTTTACAATATAAGACTTGTAGCGTGGAATTGACTTAAAGTTTGCTTTGACCAACTGTATAGTAATATTTCGAAATTGACCCTAAAGTCATCTTTCTTTATGGTTGAACTTTACTAGTGCACAATTGACCTTGAACATGTATTTCTTTACAATACAAGATTTGTATTGTGGAGTTAAGCCTAAATTTGTGTCTTTGTACATTTTTCATCACACCGTATAATATCACATCATATCAAACAACCCAATTTCTTTTAGTAATTATTTTTTTAATTTTAATTTTATATTATGTTTATTTATTGTGAGGTCTTAATTGTTTATAAATTATTTATTTTAGAAAATTAAAAATATTAATTGTTTTTAATTCTCATTATGTGAAATAAAAAATCATTACTAAATTGAGTAAATAATATAGTTAAATAAAACTTTCACATTTTTAAATATTTTTAATTTTATTTTAAATTTTTTTATATTTCAATTTTTTAAATTTGAATTTGTAGCTAAGTTTTTCAATTGTTAATTACAACAATATATTTATTAATTACTTTTTGGATTTTACTAAATATTTTTTTATATATATTGACATTATTAAATTATTTAAATTAATTAATTTTTATCTTCTATTAATATTATTGAACAATAATATTGAATTTTTTAAATATTTTATCTTTTGTAATTAATACTCAATTTTATAAATCATCTTTGATTGTAGTTGATATAAAAGTTTTTAAATATTTTATCTTCAATGAGGTTAATTATTGAATTAATTATAGTTGATCTATATTAATTATGTTTCCAAAATCTTTGACTTCACAATACTAGCTGATAAGTACACACAAGTATGGTGTGTATCAATAACTTCAACAATAATATATCATCTATAATATATATAAATCTGGTGCAACTTTTTACTGTAGCAATTTGTCAAATTAATCGACAGTAACATCATTTAAAATAATATTATAATTACACTTTAATATAATAAAATGATTATTATAATGGTATAAATTAATAAAACCCTAGTTTACACGAGATAGTTTCATGATTGCTGTATACAAGGATTGATATTATCTTATTATTATTATTATTATTATTATTATTATTATTATTATTATTATTATTATCTAACAATATCAACAAAATAAATTATTATATAACAATGGATTAATAAAATACAATACGGAAAAAATATAATAGTAAAGTAATGTTATAATCGTTAAAAACTTATAAACTAAATCATCAAATCAGATATAAAATAAATTATAAAAATTTTATTAAATAAAAGTAATAAAGTAATATTATAACAATGTAAATATCATATATAAAAATATCCACACTTAAATACTAATACTAAATAATATTATATTAATACAAAAGTCAAATTATAATTGCTAAAAATTTTAAAATAAATTATCAATATTAACATAAATATAAATTGTAAAGATGCTAAAAATGAAAAGAATAGTTAAATATCATTGTAATCATTAAAAAAATTATAAAAAGATTATTAAAATCAAAGAAATAAATTATAACAAATAAAAATTAATAATCAAAAAGCATAAATAAAATAATATTATAAACTAAAAAAAATACCAATAAAATAAAATAATATATTAAAGTTTTGCAATATTAAATAAGTTTTTAAACACAAAAATACATTTTTATTTTTCAAAGTCTTATTTCGTATATAATAAATCGTGAAAAGAAAAATGTTAAAAAAAACAAATGATAACTTAGTATTTTATCATCATTTTTAATAGTTGTTTCTTTTTCTTTTGTTTAATTTTATTTTTTATTTTTAATTCCCATTTTATTTTAAAATTTTGGTATATAGAGAAATTAAATGGTTAATGGGTTTTTATTCTCCTACATTACTCTTTATAGTTATACACATATCATGTTTTGCTTTTTAGGAATATGATATGATTTTAATTAATTCTTTTATAATTGTGGAAAATTCTTTTACCATTATTCTTTCACAACCTCAAATATTGTTCGCAAAGGAATTTTCCATAACTTAATCTAAGTTGCTAATCACTTTTTAGTTAATATTGTTTTATAGTTATACACATATCATGTTTTGCCTTTTTTTTTTTTTTAGGAATTTGAAACATTTTACTTTTTGTAAAATCAATATTCAAATTTCATTTTGTTATGATTACAAGTATATAATTTTTAAATTTTATATCAAACACAACTTTTCTAGAACCTAAATTGTATTAGTAATCTTCATATTTAGGTAATTATATAATTATTTCATTTTCATTTTATATATTATATGTATACTAAAAATTTATTTTAAATAATTTTCCTGATAATACAGTGTCTCGTGCATCGCATAAGTACTAGAAGCATATAATAGTATATCATATATTTTATAAAAAAAAATGTCATATTATATTTCTTTATAATAATATATTATATTTGGGTGAGACATATAGGTAGTGTAGATAAGTTGTATTGTGTTAGGGCTTTTAGTTATAACTAATATTAATATATAAATATATAATATATTAATATATAATAAATTACAAATTATTTATAATATAGTAATGATATAGAAAGAATAATACATTATAAATTAATAAATAAATAAACATGTTTGAATATAAGAAGAATAAACAGACACATTTCAGTCGAAGAAAAAAAAAAAGACACATTTTATATAATGAGGAGATTAAAGGGTTTGACTCTATATAACCCATTTTCTATTTTTTCATTTTGTAAAATCATTTTATTAATTCAATTATTATTAAAAAAAGTAATTTGTTTCATAATTCAATTATTATTAAAAAGAATAATTTATATCATAATTAATTCAATTATTATAAAAAAAAGGTAACTTGTATCATAATTAATTCAATTACTATTATAGAAGGTAATTAGTATCATAATTAAAAAAATAATTAGTATCATAATTAATGAAATAAAACAAAAGTTGCTAATAGGTCCCTAGGACTTAAATACAATATTAAAAAATAGTAGCTATTATCTGACATGACAAGTGATAACACATGTCCAAATATAATTGAACAATCTAAGAGGGGGCATTGAAACCCCCTAATTAAAACATGCACCAAAGAAATACCCCCTACTACGAGCTCATTGGCGGCAAAGAAGTTAACGACAGAATTCAACCAAATAAATAACATGTCCACATGGATTTTAAAACACATAATATTTACGTATCAAAATTTTTAATTTTTTTACGCTTTATTCATTTAAGATATAAAAATAGAAGTAGTATAAATTAAAATATATTTCTGTTATTCAAAAAATGATATTATCGTAATATAAGTTTCTATCCAAACTCTTATTTTCATTTTATAAATATTAAGGAGTCCTTACATCAATAATTTAATGACAAGTTTTTTTTTAAATTAATGGTTTGATCTTTTTTTTTCTTTTACAAAATAAATTAAGGGAATTTTTAAAATTATATGATTATAACGCACAATTTTTATAATACTATTTTATAACTCATTTTATTCTATCTCTTTGCAATATATCACACATTTTATTTTATACTAGGGTAATAATCAGTGCCCTGAGAGTATTAAATTTACAATTTACCAAATTTTATATTATTATGATTTTTAATGTATTTCTCAATTATTTTTTAATTTTATGTAAATATATGTTAGTGTATATATACTTAAAAAATATAAAAAATTATGAATATTGATATATATATATATATATATATATATATTCACATATATTTTATATCATTTTAATTTATATAAACACGTGTTTTAAAAAATATTATCTTTATAAATATATTTGCATTTGTGTATAATTTAAATATATACATAATTTTAATAAGAAATATCAATAATGAAAAATATTGTAAATTACATTTTGTAATTGTTAGTTTTTTTTTAACAAATACATGTCTATAAAGGAAAAAATTAACAGCATTAATTACTACAAAGATAATATGTTTATATAATAATTTTGTTGATCTTATTTTGTTTTAACCAACAATTGAGAAATTCATAAATTGTTATCTCTAGTGATTTTAAGTTGTTTTAGTTCATTTCAACCTATACTTTGATTTAACATTTTCATCCTTATTTATAGAAAATAATTATGCCCCTTAAGCATTTGGTTATGATTAGTTGGTAATGTTTCACACTTGCGCATTTAAATAATTGTATTAGATCCTAATGTAATGAGTGTGTGTTTGGTTTGGTGTTATATATGCTTATTCTCTAACAAAATTGTGTCAATCAACAGAAATAGTGCAAAACATTGTTAGAAAACGAGTGTATACAAAGCCAAACTAAACACACTCAATGAATCTTAATGAGTTAACTAAATTAGATAGAAAGGCTTATTAATGAATTTGAAAGCCATTAAGGATCAAAAGAATATACACTAATTAGGAAATATCAAAGACACTTTATTAATTTTTTTCATTACGTAAAAAATATGTATTAAATGCACTCCATATATATATATATATATTTTGATTAGCATTCCTATTAAACGCAGGTCAACTGGTACGTATATATCATGATATCTACCATTCTGTTTTGAAGTCACTACATGATGCATTAATGGCACGTCAACTCTTTTGGCATACGCCCGCTACAAGACATTATTAACCTGAAGTCAAATGTAATGATGACACATGTGTTTATGAAGTGGAAGAAGAGGGTGAGAATGAGGACAAATTATTAGGTGATTCTGAACCACCATAATTCCTATTAATTTATATATAATATGTAATTAAGTATTATTAATTCT
The DNA here is from genome assembly GCA_004329165.1 of Spatholobus suberectus. Classification (NCBI taxonomy): domain Eukaryota; kingdom Viridiplantae; phylum Streptophyta; class Magnoliopsida; order Fabales; family Fabaceae; genus Spatholobus; species Spatholobus suberectus. Next base: position 1,159,665 of record CM014737.1, read on the forward strand.
TTTTCGTGAATTGTAAAAGTTGAATGTGTTATAAATATATTGGCTAAAATTATAGACACTTGGTAGTCCTAGACTACCAAATAATTTGTTGAGAATGAGAGCCACTCAAAAGGTGTGTGAGGTGGGGCACAACAATCTCACTTTGCATATCCACGAAGAATCCACATAAATGTTTATTGAATATTAGTATTTAAGTCTGTGTAATATAGGATAAATATTTAAATAAATATTATTAATATATAAATTATATTATAATTAAAAATTATAATAAATAAATTTATTCAAATATATAAATTATATTTTAAATTTATAACAAATAATTTAGTTTACGTTTAGATATAATTGAGAATATGTTTTTAGAAATTTTAATGTACATTTTCAAAATTTCAAGACACAATGAAGAAAGAATAATTTATTGCTTTTTGAATAAAAGTATTTTTGAGCTTTCATAGTTGGCATCCAAACATATACTTAAAGTGTGATATAAAATTATTTTTAACTATTGACAATTTTTTAAAAAACTATTAAAATTTAATTTATAAATATAGATAAAAAAATGGAAAATTGAAAGAGATAAATAATTAGAATATATTAAATATATAGATAAAAATAAAAGGAGAGTAATTGAGATAATTAAGAGAATTTCTTTTAACTAATTATAAGGATAATGTGTGAAATGCATATCAAAACATAAAAGAAAGAAAATATTAAAAATATTTAATTAAAAAATGAAAAAAAAATTAGGAATCTCACTATTAGTGTATTTGGTTGCAGAGAAGTGCTGAAGAAATGAAAGGAAGTGCAGAGAAATATGGAAGAGTGTACGAATTTCCACAGTTTGGTTACAACGAAATGCACGAGTGAAGAAATAAAAAGGTGTGTGTCCCATGCCTTTTTATTTCTTCATAAAACTGAGCGAAAATGAAGAGTAACAAGACATTAAACTTAACATAATCGATTATGAACTACAATATAATCAATTATCACTGTGTTTTGCAACCTCATTTGCTCTTCTCTATGTGTGTATAAGGATTTGTTAACGTACATCAACTTGTTTTTTAGTTGGAATACGTTAGCAAGCTACACTATTGATGTATTTTAAGATAATCGTACTTATAACTTGCTAACGTACTCTAATTAAAAAACAAGTATACGTTAGTAAACCCTACAAGCATTTGCTAAGTATACCCAGCTTATTTTCTAATTAGAGTATGTTAGTAAGCTACACTATATGTAAATTTTGAAGATAATCCTTAATTATAACTTGTTAACATACTTCAACTAAAAATTAAGTGGTATACATTAATAAATCCCATATATATATATATATATATATATATATATATATATATATATATATATATATATATATAATTTTAAAAAATGGATTGTTATTAATTTTTTTTTTTTATTTTTCTATTTCTTTTAAACCAAATATTCTTATTTTTGTTTTATTTTTTATCTATTTCTCTTTACTTCTCTTCTCACCTACTTATTTTCACTCCCTCTATTCTTTTTTCTCTACTAAACACAGCCTCTATTTCCATCTCCCCCGCCCCCCTCCCATCCGCCGGCGGAATTCTCTTCTCCGTGCAAAAGATGGTGGCTCTATCAATTTTCTTGATTTTGAATGCCCTTGTCCATGAAGTATGATAGATTATTAGCTTTCAATGTCAATGACGCATTATTAATGAGACGGGTTGACTGGACTCTTTAGTAAGGCACTGAAGTCTCCCCCCTTCATATTTATTATTTTTGTTATTAGGTTACGTTATCTCCATTCTAGGAACTTCTTTTTTTACTTTTCGAAATGTTTAAATGAGTGTCACAATTATTTTTTTTATTTTTTATAATTTAAGTAATTTTTCTCTCCAATCCAGCGACTATAAAAATATACAAATGAACCTCACTAATAACTTCACATTCTTATATTTTATCAACATTGATTACTATTAACCTTTATTATTATTATTGTTATTATTATTTAATAAAAGTACACTATAAAACATTTTTTTATTTTAATTCCTTTAAACACCGATGCTTAATAAGCTTGTGTCAGAAGATGTCTCCAGCAGGGGATGCTAGTTAAGAACCCATCTTATTAAGCACCTTTTTGTATAAGATCGAGCATTGGAGATGGCCTTATATACTCCCTTTGTCCCATGTTTGTTTGATGTTTTAGCAAAACAAAAAATAATCCCATTTTCATTGTCATTTTGGAATATAAATGAAGCATTAAATATTTTTTTGCTATTATATCCTTAAATATTTATTGTGGAATGAGAAAATAAAAAAAAGTATAAAGGAAAGAGAATCTAATTAATATAAGAAAAATACTTAGATGCAGTTATATATGTGTTATTTTTCAGTAAGAATTGAAATTTCACTTCAGTAATCCATGTTGACATTTAATGGAATCCTTAATACCACTACAAAAAAAATAGGTTTTTTGTAGCCTTTTTTTTTTTTTTCTAGTGTTTACTGAAAACCACCAAAAAAAATATTATAATTTCTAGTCTCAAATATAACCGCCACAATTGTACAAACTTTTGGCTATTTATTTTAATTTTTTTGGTGGTTAAACAATGCTACAATTTGTTACATATTTTTTATTTTTTACTTTCTTTGTTTGCCATACCCTTATCACCTAAAAAGGTTTTTTTTTACTAAAAGTTGCTAGCTCAAGTGGTTCGACGCTTGAGTTCCTTAATCAAGGTCTGGGGCACAATTCATGGCTTGGACATGAAGTCACAATTAGAAGTACCACTTTATTCTTAGAGGAGCCGACCCGGTGGGATGAAAGATTAGTTGGATACAAAAAATAAGCCCTAAATACCTCCTGGTCTAACAAAAAAAAAAATCTATTTTTTAATGTACCTATTAAAAAAAATAAAAATTGCTTAATGTTAAAAATTGCCCAAAATCTAGGACATTGCCACAACCATCTTCATTCATTTCAAACCTTTCTTCTAATTGCGCTCACCCTCAAACTCATCCAATTGAATCCAATGCCACTCTCATTCATCAACTCTCATCCGTCCAAGGTAACCTTTGTAATACGAGACTCTTTCTTTCTCCAATTTCAATTCTCAGATCACTGTGTTCAAACCTAAGGTCGACGAGCTCTCACTCTTCACTGTGAACTCCTCCTCATTCATTGCGGTTCGTTCTCTGTTCCTTCATTTCGGTTCTCCATTTTGATTTGTGTTGTTGGTGATTTTTGTTCGTTTTTTATGTTTTGGATTGGGGATTGGGGATTAGGGTTTTTGCAATTGGGGATTTTGGTGTTTGTTTGGCTTGTGACTATGTTTTTTGCTTTGTTTTCTGTGTTTTGGTTTTTGGATTGGGAGTTACGGTTTTCGCAATTAGGGGTTAGGGTTTTTTATTCTTCCTTTGGTATCATTGAGTTGAGGATGGGGAATGTGGACACGAGTTGTTGAGAAGAACAAGAAGCTTCTGCTACTGTGCCCCTTGATGGGAACGCAATGCCTCACTCTCCTCCCACCAGTCCTACGGCCACTCATTCCCCATTCATCATCGCTCCTTAGGCAACTATCTCTTCCAATTCTAATAATGATTTCTGTTGCCAACACAAAAACAACTCCTATCATACACTACCTGTTTGATGCAAATTGCCAACCTCAATTTCTAAACTAGAGCTCTCATTTCTTTGTTTTGTGTCTCATTTTTTTTTTCACCATGTTGTTTTCGTTTTGGTTTTAGTTTTCTACTAATTGTATCATTGAAGCAAACAAAGTTGTTTGTGATATTTGAATTAGTTTACTGTTTTTCAAATAAATTTTTTGACCTTCACAATTTTTTGTTTGGTAGTAATTTTGAGATGTTATTTAGTCTTTACTAAGCTTGATTCTGAATTTTGTTCTCTTGATTTATAATATTGGATGTGATCCTTTTGCTACATGTTTTATATACTGCTCTTGCATGGATTCCCTATTTTCATCAATTGTCAAGAATTCCCTTTCTTTTGTGTAGGATCCGGTGGTTCTGCTTCAAAGACCTGATAAGATGCATGTTCTAAGTCATTCATGGATGTAGACTACTTCAGGATATAAAGACATGTACACTGAACTAGGAATTCCAACAATGATTACTTAGAGTTATGATGGAAAGGAAGTAGCTACGGAGAGGTCATGGGATAATTGGAAAACAAGGTTTGGAAACATTAGCATCTTCTTACTTGTCTCCAATGGTTGCTTTTAGCTATTTCTTAGATTCTCATATTCCTTGTTCATGATAATGCCCATGCAGAGATCAGGGAAAGACTTCACAATAATGAAGGTACTGCCATCTGGTGTTTAGCAGTACAGATTTATTGCAGAAGGACGAAAGAGGTACACTCCAGACTCGTCTTGGGCCCCAGATGATGTTGGAAATGCTTGCAACATCTTGAACTTACAAGTATGATTTTATGTAGATTAACATATTTTGCACATAAACAAAACAGTTATATTATGTAACCTATCTATTTTGTATGTTTCTTCTACTATCTTATGCTTAAGATTAGCTTTTTATTTTAATACAGTCTTTTAGCTTATAAAAAAACCCGTGTCTAATTTTAATATAATTAAGCGTTGTATTCAAACCATATAATATAACAGGGTACAGTATTAAGTGATACTTTGCTTTGTGATGCTTTGCTTAGTCAAATGCCAACATATCATCCCAAGTGCCACTATTTTGAGTGAACATAGAAAAATCTTGGATCAATATCGATCCTAATACTTGTTTCCATGTTTGTAGTGTGAACATAAATGGTTGGGATGCTATGATTGCAATTGGGTTCAATGATGCTATAAGATGATCATCTTTGTCTTTTCTTTTTTCTTAATACAATTTCTTGCTTGTCACAACATATATAGAAACTCCCTATATTGTAATCTTAACTTATGCCCTTTATTTGGTTATGAATCTAGTTGTCACGACATATGTTGTATATGGCACAAGATATATAAAAAATCGCTATGTTCAAGAGGCTTATTCATGTGCTTTACGTGAACAAATTAAACTTACATATTTGTGATGCAATTTCTATTATAATGAGGTTATAATTGATTGTCTATGCTTTCCTCTGTAAATCTAGTTTTGTCCAATAAATGGAAGAGATGGATATATGATGCTAGCTTGTTTGATCTGATTGGGGAGGACAATGATGAGGTGGGTTTCTCTGTAGTTAATCTCTTTCTTTCTTCTATGCATAGATTAGTAAGCAATTAGTAATTATAATTCCTTTTTATATATGATTATTCAAGGTATTTTAGGGTCCTTAATATAACATATTACAGACTAAGCATCTCCATATTTTATAACTGCTTTGTGATAAACACTTAATGTGGCAACTGCTTTGTGATATTGATAAATCTATATTTATGTAGATTTATAGAGCAAGTTCACATGATTTTTGCATTAACTCATTGGAAATTTTTGAGAAAATAGACCATTAATGAAGGATTTCATGTGATGTGTGTTTCTAAGCTTTTTATTTAAAATTATATAAATTGCCTTAATTTTGTTAAATTTTATGTAAGAAGTTAGTTGAGCAAAGAAAAGAAATCCAATCCACAGGTATAGAGGAGTAATATACTTATCAAGTGGGCTTAAAAGAAGCCTATAAGCACAAGAACGGGCCAAAAAGGAGACTTGAAGTACAAAATGGAGTGCACAAAGTTGCACCCGCCCAGCGGGCCTTGCCCTGGAGGTATTCCGTCGAGCGGGTTGGATAGCCTGCCCGGTGTCAAAGCGAAGCGAATTCTGAAAAATCGTCCAGCGGGTTTCCAACCTCGCTGGGCGGGTCCGAGGTCCAAGTTTTAATTTTATTTGAATTTTTAATGGACCTAGATTAGGCAAAATGGATCGGGGTTAAGTCTTCTACTTCAAAATTCTGAAATGATATTACAAATAGCAAGGAGCAAAGCACAAGGTGGGGGTCTCTATCTTATCTCTATTCTCTTCCCAATTTTTCTTTTTGTCTTTGGCTTTTGGAGAAAGATTCTTAGAGAGGGCAATAGGATACTCAGAGTCAGAGACTGGAGAAAAACCTTTTTCTGTAAAAGATTTCTTTTTCTCTTTCCTTTGATGTATATCTTTAAAATTATGATTTCTCTTCTTGCCATGAGTAGTTAAATTTCTTATTAGGGTTGTGGTGTACTTAGTGTTTGGAATTCCTAAATGTTTAATTTTAATTGAATTCTTGTTTCTATTCAGTCAATTAGATTGCTTTACTGTTTTTATTTTCTTACTTGGAATTGATCATCCCTTGTATGCTTTGAATCGATTAATTGAATGGCGGCCGTACTGCAATTAATTGGTAGACGTGTAGGGTAATCAAATTAGGTTTTGTCGTATGATCAACCTTTATTCTTAATTTCCAGTTGGATTAAATAATTAATTTAATCCTCCCCTTTTATTCCTCATGCCTTCCTAAGGTTTTAATATCTCACATGATTAACTGGAAAATTAACTTAGAAAGGACTATTGCAATTTATGACCAACAATTGACAATAAAATTCGTAGAGGAATATTGGTAATTGATGAATAGTAAAAGGTTCAATTAGAATTAGATGCGAAGGAACTTAAGAGAAAGAAGGAAACCACAACCCTAAGCCTATTTTTCTCTACTTGCCATTGTTTGTTTTACAATTCCTATTTTACGTTTATCACTATTGAACCAACCCAGTACCTATTTAATTTTACCTAAACAATATAGAATCTCTGGAAACTGATAATCACCATTTAGTCCTTTGGGTTCGATATCTGGACTCACGTCCTTTTGTTACTACTGCAATAAGGGTACGCTTGCCCTTGGGCGTATTTTTAGCGCATTAGATATTATAGGTTCCTTTATATATTTTATAGCTACTATGATTTGTGATAAACACTCAAAAAAAAAAAAAGAGCTAATGCTCAACTCACACTCATATATGAGTCACTACAAAAAAAGCCCGATTTAGTGGCGGTTTTCTACCGACGGTTATACAAAACCGCTGTTAAGTATAATGGTTTGGGACTATTAGGCGCTATTTCCCGTCGGTTTTGAACCGCCAGCAAGTCCAAGTAAAATTTCCTATCGCCCGCACAACTTTCGCGGCCATTCTTTTCCCGCAAAGCAATTGGAGCGCCAAACTACAGTGCTCATTCGATGCCTAACACTCAGGGTAACATTTGTTTTGCTCAACTCCACTCCCAAACACCTTCATCCCGATTTTCTCCATTGCGAAGCCTACGCTCCTTCTGCATTCCACTCTTCAGCCCCAATTTTCTCCTCACCGAAGCCAACGCTGCTTCTTCACTCGAAACTTGAAGCTCAATTTTCTCCATGCCTAACACCTATGCTGAAGGTAACATTCAAACCCTAACCCCTATCTTTCTCCATTTGATTTCTTTCGAATCCCTAATCCCTCTCTTTCTCCCTTTGTGGTTGAAGCTTTGGAGTACTCGGAGCAAAGCAAGGTTTATTTTGGGTTCCATCTGGGTTTTGTCTGAACAGAGCAGAGAAGAGCAAAGAATACGGTATGCATTGAGTTCACTCTCCCACTCACTCCTATCTATTTTTTTGGCACCATTTTTTCTATTTCCACCGACTTAGGGTTCATTTTCTTCAATTCATTCTTTCTCTCCGAGCAAAAAAGGAAATAAAATAATCTAACAACTCAAGAAATTTTAATTTTAATTTCCAAATAGAAGTTGGGACTGTTCTAATGGTCTGAATGATTGGGGCTTCAACAATGTAATGATGGATGTGTGTGAGGAAGAGCGTGGAAGATGAATGCAGCTGTGATGATGCGTGTATGAGAGATAAGGGACTCTATTCTGCGTGTGTATTGCATGATGTGAGGGTAGTGTTTTCTGTTAGTGTGTTAAAAAAACTAGTTTATTTTGAAACCATTAATGTGGCCTTTGCTGAAGGAGGTTGCCTATATGAAGTGGGGGCAAACTAGTTCCATTTTAATAGCAAGCAATGTGGGCCATGTCCACAATATGATTGTTGTTTAAGATATCTTAAGTTGAATTGGTAATCAGAATGTGATTTACTTGCAGTCTATTAGAAAAAGAAGTTTTATATTTTTCAATCATATATTCTTTAACATGTATATTTTAAATATATACTTGAACTTGTGTCCTATTGACCCAATGCCTCAATCAAATTGATATATGGTCCAAGTTTAATAACATTGTTTCATAAGTATAGATAATTGTTTAGAGATTGAATATGTGTTTGTTCCTACATGCCTAAATCCAATGAGACAATGAAAGAATGTGTCTCTTGGCCTTTAAATATGGATACATATGAAGATTGTTTGGTTTGTTAACATGTATTGAGTAGATTGTATGACAAAATTTGAGACGGTGAATATGATTCACTTTATTTTATTGTCATATTTTATGGCTATGGTGTTGCTTGACTGTACTTTATTCATATTTTCTTTATATTAAAATTTTGTACGAAACAATTTAGCTTATCATTGAAATTAATGAAAGAAAAATTTTATCATGTTTTTCATGGATTGGGAATTGGGTCAATTTGAAGTACTGATTAATTTTATGCCTTTTTCTCAAGGTGCTTATGTATAAGCAAGAGCTAGCATCTACTAATTAACAGTAAACGCGTGCAGGTAATTTCTCTGCACTTGCTTTGGTAGTAAAGCTCCTGTTCCTTTTATGACCTATGTGTTGCTTTTCTCCCAATGCAGTAGTTGAGGTCATTATAAATTGGCTGGTTGACTCTTCTCTTCAGTCAAATATTGGAGCCAAAAGTCATGCTGTCATAATGCCTAATGCAAGAGTGGATGCTACTTTGTAAGTTTTGGTTACAATTGGTTTTGGTGCTGCTGGACAGAAGTGCACATTATGAGTGTTGTTGTTTTTGTTGGAAATTTCAGTCAATGGTATTTTGTTCAATCTTTCCGAATGTAGAAGTTTTATTTCAAGCTAGTTTTGAATTCTAAGTGATATCCATGAAAGTTGAAGATTATAATTGATTAGGCTAGCCAAATTGGTTGATCATGTATGAATTCCTCTTCATTGTGGTCTGAAAAAAGTATATTATACGAGATAGAGATTGTAGTAACATATATAGTAATGTCCCCAAAAAAATCCACATGAAGTTGAAGATGCCACATGGATGCTAAACGTAAGTTATATGTAACCAAGTATCAACAAAATTAGAAGCTATTCTAGAATGTGTTTTATACAGTATACTTTTTTTTAAAAAAATCATCAATAATTTAGCGGCAGTTATAAACCGCCGTTAAGATTAAAATATTTTAATATTATTTATAATTGCTGGCGGTTGTAAACCGACGCCATGCCAAAAAAAGTTTTAAAATTGTAATAACAATTTATTTGATGGCGGTTCAAATTGCCATTAAGCTATATATTAAAAATCATAAAAGAGAATAAGGGCGGTTAGCAACCGCCACTATATACTTTGACGTCGGTTATTCCGACGGTTCATCGAAAGCGATGCTAAGTGTCTTCACGTCGCCAAGTTCTGTGGCGGTTTTCGAACCGCCAGAAATCCCATTGGTGGCAGTTTTAAACCGACGCTAAACGACTTTTAAACCGACGTTAAAACCCGGTTTTGTTGTAGTGAGTAAACTTATAATCTTATTCAATGGTGAAGAAAAACAAAGGAACCACATTCATATTTATAAAAAAGTAGAGCCTCCCCTCCTCTAATATAAATGGGCAGCTAGGTTTAGCACAAAGAGGCAATAACTTGTGGTTAACCTAGTGTAACTTGGCCCAAGCCTAGTAAAAAGGCAACACCTAACCCTAGTTTCTCTATAAGCATAGTTCAACCCAAAACAATAGGCTTAATTAAAATATTTATTCCAAAATGAACATAAAATAACCAAACTAAAAAAAAAAGATGTTCAATTACATAATTAAATAAAATAGAAGCCATGTCCCCTCATTGGGACCTTAATCAACTTGGATCACTTGGAGCATCTTGAGTGCTTCTACTTCTAGATTTGGCTTGAGTGAGAGAAGATTATTCACTTCTTGATCCAAAACTTCCTAGGCCTTCTTTGCTTTTGACCTTATCATGGGTCCCCCAAGCAATGTTATAAAACTTGGACCGGTCGTTGACTTGGCAAGGAGACTAAGTCAATAGGTTGATGGTTGGACTGGTGGGTCACTGGTCAAACTGCATGAATTGGTATAAATTATAATAATATAAATAATGAAGTGGTGTGTGTGTATTACAGAAATTGTGTGTGTGAATCTCACACACAAGCTGATTTATTTATAATAAGAGAATAACAATAATACAGGATACAAATAAAAATCCCTAAAAATAAGCTATACAATAGTTTCCAAGTTACCTTATTTATAATAAATCAAATCAAATCTTTAACACTCCTCCTTAAGCTGGAGCATATATGTCATATGCACTAAGCTTGTTACAAATGCAATCAACGCGAGACCCCTTGAGAGATTTAGTGAACATATATGCTAGTTGGTCACTGGAGCTAACAAAATCAGTGGCGATTTTTCTTGAAAGCACTTTCTCTCTCACAAAATGACAACTTATCTCTGTGTTTAGTCCGTTCATGGAAGACCAAATTAGATGCAATATGAAGGGCGACTTGATTATCACAGATAAGCTTAGTGTCCTAAGTATCTCCAGATTGTAACTATTGGAGAAGTTGCCTATGTTGGAACCAAAAATGTATGAAGTGTCTAGTCTTTCAAAATTTTGAAGATAACAAACTTATTAAGTTTTAAGTCTCTGTTGCAAAAATGCTTTTACAGCATCCAAAACCGTGGCGTCCAACGTGCCAATTTAACAAGCGTCCAATTGACTTGTTATGATGACCGTCCAAAAATAAGTCTCTCTCTTAACGACTAAATGTTTAAAGCTAAGACTCATATACAAGTTCGTTTAAGCGTAAGTTTTTTTCTTCAAACGTCTAAGTGTTTAAAACTTGTCTGGACTATGCGTCTCTCACATGTCTCTGTTTGAAATTAATGCTTTACGTATTTAAGAGATCTAACGTTCTAATGTCTCAACATTGAATGAAAGACAGATACATTCTAGTGCATAAACACAGTATTGCAGAAAAAGAAAGTCAACTTATTAAGCTGCTAAGCCGAATAAAGAATGATCAGAAAAGCAGACCTTCAACGCAATACTGCACCTTTCATTTTAGTGCAAGAATTAAAGTTACTTTTCTGACTCCTCTGAAAGCTTGATACATGCACACTTTTCTTGAAGACTAAAGCTGAATCATCTCAACGGCTGTTTTCCATGAAGACTATATATATACCAACTCGAGAACAGTAAACAAGCAAGTAGTGCTAAGAAAATACAATATAGAACTCTTACATTTACTGGACAACTTTGAAATCCTGTTGAAAAGAAAATTTCTTTGTACTTAAACTTTCATATTCTCACTTCGTGAGTAGACTTGTTTTATAACAACTTTTATGTTGTGAAGGCCTGGAGAAGCTTAGTGAAAAAGGAATACTTGAGTGGTTAAGCAATCTGAGTTGATTGCATTGTAAAGCTTGAAGAACCAGTGAAGAATACTTGTTGTATAACCTAAGGTTGGTTAGTGAATACCTTTTGGACGAAAGGACTGGACGTAGCTCAAGGTTAAGTGAACCAGTATAAAAACTTTGTGTCTTTGTCTTCTCTTATCCTTTTCTCTCCATCCTTTGAACATGTTTTCAAAAAGGATTAAAAAGTTTTTAAACACACAATTAAACCCCCCTTGTGCAATCCTTGTTATTTCAATTTGTATTAAAGCTTGACCTCTTGGGGTTGAGCATCTAACAATGCATGGGTAAAAAGATCCTGAGCATAGATGGATAACAAAGGGCAAGCTATAAACAGACCACTGCTCTTCAAAGGTCAAAATTATGATTACTGGAAACAAAGAATGATAGCATTCTTTGATGCATACCACATCGACATGTGGGATGTGGTGGAATCAGGTGACTATCTGCCCTTGGATGAAAACAGAACTGAGTTATCTAGAGGTTAGTGGTCAGAAGCACACAAACAAAGGTATTTGCTTAATTCTAAAGCTCGAAATGCTATTATGTGTGTCTTGTTTGAATCAGAATATGAAAAAGTGCATAGTTTAAGAAGTGCTAAAAAAATGTGGGATATCCTGGCTCTTGCATATGAGTGTACTTCACAAGTGAAAAGATCTAAACTAAGCTTTCTTGTTAGACAATATGAACTATTTACTACGGAAGATAATGAAACTATTGAACTTATGTTTGGTAGATTTCAAACTATTATAAATAACTTGAGATCCTTAGGCAAAACTTATGATAACTATGATCATATTGACCAAATCTTAAGAAGTAGACAGTGAAGACTACAGGTTACAGCTCTGAGAGCGACCAAAGACTTAACAACTCTCTCCATGGAAGAACTACTTGAAACTCTCAAAGTTCACGAGTTGGAGTTGAAGTAGGACAAAGGATAGAAAGAAGAAAGTCCATGGCCTTAAGTGTTCAGCGTCCAACAAAGGGATCGTCTTCCAAAGCCCTGAATATGGAAGAATCTTCTGAGAAAGCGTCTGAAGAAGAAGACTCTGATAAGGACGAGATATCCTTCGTTTCCAGAAAGATACAAGCCATGTGGAGAAAGAAAGAAGGGTCTAGAGCTAGAACTTTACAAATAAGTTTAGCAAGGAACCCAAGGAGAAGAATCCACTAGTCTGCTTTGAATGTAAGAAGCCTAGACATTTCAAAGTTGAATGTCCAAGCCTACAAAAGGAGAAAAAGAAAACCTTCTTCCAAAAGAAGAAGAAAAGACTCATGGCTACTTGGGAGGATATGGATCTATCCTCGTCAAAAGAAGAAGGAGAGAAAGAAGTAAATTAGTATCCAATGGCGGAGACTAGTTCAGAAAGCTCAGAAAATGAGTTCTCTAAAACCAATGTGGTCGACACCGTTCTAGGTGTGAAGGTCACTCTGGACTTGGGGAGCGTCGCACAAGCCATTGGTTCTGAGCGTGCTGGCTCTTGCATAAAAAACGGTTGGGAAAATAGCTTCGACGGACATGAAACGGTGGATGCCGCCTTGATGGGGCCAGAAGTTGAAGGTGTTGTTGAGTACAACAAACTGATAAAGGAAGAGAAAGTATACCAACAGTTCTTAAACAAAGGTATACTGTACATAGCTAGGTCCAAGGACAGTGTAACCTTCTTGCACTGATTCACTTTATTCCACATGATTATTGGACAACAATTCAACCTCTTTCACCTCATTCTCAACAACATCTTCAGGATTATGAAGGGTCGAGGAGAGTTCGATCAGATTACTTATGTTGCCCTGTTGAACAGGATATTCTGGATGCAACATGTATATCAAGAGTTCTTTGCTTTGCCTGGTGGAGAACAAGCCCAAATCAGGAAGCTAGGTGGTGGCCACAGGTTCAACCAGTTGCCCTTTAGCTGCAACAACATAACCCAGATGAAAGTTGGATTTGTACTGAAACCACTAGAGAAGACAGCCAAGACAGTGGACATCAAGGAGGAACATGTTGAGGAAGCGCCTTAACCTGCTGAATAGCAAGCTGTCCAACTAGTTGAGCCAATGGATGACGAAACCCTATTCGTCCATCCCATTGCTACAGCAAGACCGTCTACAAGACACAACAATCTCCAACTCTGCCTGCTCCTCCTACTGTTGCTCCTCCTCCAACTACTGCACCTGCTCTTGCCAAAAGAAGACTCTAGCTGCAAGTAGAATCTGATGATAAGGACGGTGAGCCCATCGCAGTTCTCTTGAAAAAGTAGAAGACTGCCATTATTGCAATCCCTCCACAACCACAAGCCCCTTCTGTCCAACCCAATCCTTCTTCCAAACAACTAGCAAAGTCTCAACCAACAGCAGTAGTGACTAAGAAAAGTAAGTTATCTGCTTTTGATGCTTTGTTGTGACTGAAGAAGAGTTTGTTGATTCTATCATTGTTAAGCCTGCTGAACAACCAACCGAACCACAAACACTAATCCATACACAAACACAAACCCAAACCCAAACACAAACCACACCTGAACCAAAAATGCTATTACCTAGTGATGACAGTTATGTTTGCACCATTCCTACCCTTGGCCTCACCAAACCATACCTATCTATCAAGCCCCTTATACAACCCTCATCATCCTCTCTCATTATATTGGACACATCTTTTAGCAGACCAGAAGACTTGGAGAAGACAAAAAAACAATGGCCCTTGCTCTTTGTATAAGGAAACCAACAAAATTTAGTGGACGATAATGCAATTATTCTGCGTCCAGAGCCTTTCTTTGAGCCAAAATTTGGCTTTGATTATTCATCTGTATGTTTTGAGCGATACATGGAAAACTATGTTCACCAACCATCAGACGCATATTTGGCTCTGCCTCTAGGAGTTATTGAACACTTGCCGCTCAAGCGATTCATCAGAAGGAGGTACCCAAGACTTATGCGAGCTTGGCGCCTGAATGTACACCTTCCTGAAGTACTTTAACATAGAGTAACTCCAGTTGAGGAGATTGAACAAGCTCTGCAACAAACGCATGGTCAAGCGCTAGAAAGGACCATCCATATTAGGCCTGCAGATTTGAAGTTAGGCCTTTGGACCCCGAAGAAGTTGGGTTCTTCCCCTCACCTTTTGACCACATGTTTTGTAATTCTTTGAAGAGCTCTACAACCCTGAAGTACCAACTGTTCATCCCTCCTACTCAACACATATCATCATTAACATCTGTACACATCCAACCGGATCGCGTTTGCCCAAGGCTTCCAACCTTGGATATCAACAGCAAAAAGACGAAGTTGTTGACCAAGACTCCTTCCTTACCTCTACCGTCCAAAGTTGAATTTCAACAGCATCCAAGCATCACTTCGAAACGGTATATAGCTCAACGTCTAACACAAGACATGGATGAGGATGATGCTGAACATTTCTAGCACCAACATATGTTTTCATGCAAATAAGAAGCATCTGGAAGCGATCTCTCTACAAATGAAAGGGCCAAAACTCCAACTATAAAGAACTGTGAGTACACGCAGCATCCAACTCGTGTATTTCATTTTTTTGATACATCCGCCGCTTTCGTCCAACCAGCTGACGAGCGTCCTCTCTTGGGTACAGAAACTTCTATCATCTACACCATTATTGCTGCCATCACTCATCCCAAAACTTTCAAACTACCCTACCCTTGGACTACCCTTCGTCCACACCAACTCCAAATTCCATCTCATAAGTTTTCAGAAGCACCACCTCCACCCTTAGACATCTAACCACCAACTCCCTCTTAACCACCCTCACCAATATCTCCGCCTTCTTCAACTCCCGCTTCCCAAGCCTCTGGAAGCCTTCCAACTGCCTTTTGGAAAGGATTAGGAACAAAGAGGGTGAACAAATTTGATTAAGAGCTTAGTCTGTAGTTTGATCATGCAACGTCCTAAACTCAATTACCTTAGAGGTCTACCAATTAATTATAGTACAGTCACCGATTAATTAATTGATTAAAGACATGTAAGGAGTGATCAATTCCAAACAATATAATGAATAACACTAAGGCAATTCAATTGAAGAAAAAGGGAAATAAAATTAACAATCAAAATAAGGTTCTAGTTATCTCAAGCATGGCCACACCATAATCCTAGCCTAGGGATTAGTTCTCCATAATAACAAAGAAGCAATCCATTACAATATATATCATTAGAAACTAAAGGTGAACCTTAACAAAAAGGATGGCCTTCAGTCTCTGTCCATTGGAATGGAGGGAGAATCCTTTGAAATTCTGGAGGAGTCCTTCCTCCGTCAAAATCCAAGAGAGAGAGTCGAATAGAGATGAGATTAAGCTCCTTAGTATTTGTAATCCATCTCTAGAATTTCAGAGAAGAAGGCTTAACCCGGTTTGTCCCGCATAATACAAACCCATTAGGAATTAAAGAAAAATTAGAATTTGGACTTCGATCCCGCCTGGCATGGTTGGAAACCCACTGGGCAGTTTTTTTGAAAAGAAATCCGCTTCATTTTTGCGCTGGGCATGCTGACCCGCCGGGGGCATACACCACTTGCCGAGCGGGTGCCACTAAAGTAAGGTTCGTTGGGCGGCCTACCAAGCCCCCTAGGCGGATCCACTTTGTGTGTTCTATTTTGCACTTCTAATATCCTTTTTGGTTCGTTCTTGTACTTGTGGGCCTCTTTTGCGCTCCTCACTTTTGGTTCTTGCTTTTTTTAAGGCTTCTTTGACTAGTACAATACTCCTTTGTGCCTTATGCTTGTGAACTGTATTTTCTTCCTTTGCACATTTAACTTTCTTTCACCAAAAAATAAACAAAATTAAGGCAATTTATGCAATTTTAAATAGAAAGCTTAGAAATGTACATTACATGAAATCCTTCATTAATGGCCTATTTTCTCACAAATTTTCTATAAGCTAATGCAAAAATCATGTGACCTTGTTCTATAAATCTACATAAAATATAGATTTATCAAGGCGCAACGCCCTAGTGGCCATAATCACCTCATGGTGGTGCACACGGAGGTCTTCTATGTGTGCGCCTACGTGTCTGTCACCAGCTGGTGACCGTTGCCACTAGATGGTGGCGTGTAGACTGATCATGCGCGGAAGGAGGAGTGCGTCTCCCACCCCTTGGTGGCCTTCATCACCACTTGGTGCCGTGAGGTCTGGACCATTATGCGAAAAATTATGCGCCTATCACACCCAAATGGAGTTGCCCACCCCATGATGGTTCCTTTGTGCATTGATTTGCAAATTTTTGCTACATCCTCACTCCCAAGTGATGCTTGGTACTCCCTTCTGACCAATGAGTTGGTTTTTTTACACTTGAAATTAACACTAAAACCACAAACAAACATATAAGTATAAGCATAAAAACAAAAATAATTATTTATTTTTTTATTGTTGTTGTTTTTTTTTTTTTTAAGTCCTAGAATTCACCATAAAACACTTGGGTTGCCTCCCAAAAGTGCTTGTTTAACGTCACGAGCTTAATGCCTGATAAATTTATCTGTAAAAGGTAGGATCAAGAAGGACAATAGACATTGCCTTCTCAATTTGTTCACCGGTGAAATACAACTTTAATCTCTACCCATTAACCTTGAAGGAGCCATTGTCTTGGTTTTTATGTTCCGCAGCTCCATAAGGGAATACCTTCTAGACTTTGAAAGGACCAGACCATTTGGATTTCAACTTCCGAGGAAAAAAGTCTGAGTCTGGAATTATATAAGAGGACAAGGTCTCCTTCTTTAAACTCCCTCTAATGAATATATTGGCCATGCCATCTTTTTGTTTGCTCCTTGTAAATTCGAGCATTTTCAAAAGAGTCTAGGCATATTTCATCCAGCTCATTGAGCTAAGCTTTCTTCTGTCAACATCTGCTCTTAAATCATAATTTAACAACTTTACCGCCCATAAAGCTTTATGCTCAAGCTCCATTGGAAGGTGGCAGGACTTACCATAAATTAACCGGTATGGTGATATACCAATAAGAGTCTTATAGGCAGTGCGATAAGCCCATAGAGTATCATCAAGCTTGAGGGACCAATCATTCGTTGACTTGGAAATTGTTTTCTCCAAAATATTTTTAATCTCTCTATTAAATACCTCCACCTAGCTGCTTGCCTGAGGGTTATGGGGTGTAGCAACCTTGTGGGTCACTCCATACTTCCTTAAGAGAGCCTCAAATTGTCGCTCAATGAAGTGAGAGCCTCCATCACTAATAATAGCTCTAGGAACCCTAAACTGTGGGAATATTATTTTCTTGAAGAGCTTGATTACAGTTTTGACATCACAGGTTTAGGCTGGCATGGCTTCCACCCATTTTGAAACATAGTCCACCGCCACAAGAATATATTTTTAACTATGGGAGGGTGGAAAAGGCCCCATGTAGTCAATCCCCCAAACATCAAAAATCTCAACTTCAAGGATTCCATTAAGGGGCATCTCATGCTTCCAAGAGATATTCCCGACTCTCTAACACTTGTCACAAGTAGTGACAAACTTTCAAGTATCTTTGAACAGATTTGGCCAATAAAACACGACCTGAAGAATTTTTGTAGCTGTCTTAGAGGTATTAGCATATCCTCTATAAGCTAAAGAGTGGCAAGATTTTAGAATTTGAGAAATTTCCTCTTCAGCAATGCACCTCTAGTAAATACCATCCTTACACCTCCTATATAGGTATGGTTCATCCCAAATAAAATGCCTTAAATCTGAGAAGAATTTCTTCTTTTGATGGTAAGTGAAATCAAATGGGAGAACTTTGCTCACCAAATAATTGACATAATTTGCATACTAGGGCGGGCTTTTATCTAAAATTGACAACAGATGCTCATCTAGAAAGGAATCATCAATAGGGAGGTCATCTTTCACTTTAGGAGGAGGCTCAAGGTGGGAAAGATGATCAACAACTAGGTTCTCTGTTCCTTTCCTATCAAGAATTTCCAAGTCAAATTCTTGAAGGAGAAGGATTCACCTCAAAAGTCTCAGCTTTGCATCCTTTTTGTTCAAGAGATGCTTCAAGGTAGAATGGTCCATGTAGACAATGACTTTAGACCTTACCAAATGGGATCTAAACTTCTTAAAAGCATAAACCACTGCAAGCAGCTCCTTCTCAGTAGTAGCATAATTTTCCTGGGCCCCATCAAGAGTTTTATTGGCATAATTAATGGCATGAACTTTGTTGTCCTTCCGTTGGCCAAGACAGCTTCTATGGCAAAGCCATTTGCATCTCACATGACCTCAAATGGGAGGTTCCAGTCAAGAGTTTGAAGAATAGGAGCTATAATGAGGATTTCTTTCAATATGAAAAAGGCATTCATACAAGCAGAATCAAAGTTAAACAGAGTATCCTTCACTAGCAAGTTAGAGAGTGGTTTAGAGATCTTCGAAAAATCTTTAATAAAGCTCTGGTAAAAATCAGCATGTCCAAGGAAACTCTAAATTGCCTTCACATTCACAGGTAGGGGAAAATTTTCAATCACTACATTTTTCGCTCGATCCACCTCAATGCCTCGCTTCAAGACTAAAGTGGCATTTCTCCCAATTTAGCCCCAGGTTCACATTTGCACATCTCTGCAATACTTTAGATAGATTGAACAAACAGTCATTGAAGTTAGTTCCATAAACAGAGAAATCATCCATGAACACTTCCATGATATTTTCAATTAAATCAATAAAAATGGCAATCATGCACCTTTGAAAGGTGGCAGGGGCATTACGAAGCCCAAAAGGCATCCTCCCTTAGCCAAGAGTGCCATAGGGGCAAGTAAATGCAGTTTTATCCTAATTAAAAGGGTGAATGGGGATTTGATGAAATCCTGAGCACCCATCCAAATAGTAAAAGTAGGAATGCCTAGCCAACCTTTCAAGCATTTAATCAATAAATGGGAGAGGGAAATGGTCTTTACATGTGGTGCTATTTAATTTCCTATAATAAACACACATACGCCACCCCATGACCCTCTTAGTGAGAATTAATTCATTTTTATCATTTTTTACAGTAGTCATCCCACCCTTTTTGGGAACCACACGAACTGGGCTTACCCATGGGCTATAATAACTTCAACTCATCCTTCCTTACTTCCTCCTTCATATTGGGGTTTAACATATGGTTTTTGACCCTTCTCCATTAAAATCTTATGCATGCAAAAGGAAGAGTCAATCCCCTTAATGTCACTAATGGAATACCATATCACCTTCCTATATTTGTGGAGCTCAATCAGCAGTTTGTTTGTCTCCACCTCATTTAGACTAGAACTCACAATTACAGAATAAGAAGAGTTAGGGCCAAGAAATTCATATCCCAAGGTAGAAGGCAAGGGTTTCAATTCTACCTTTGGAGCCACTTCTTCTTCTCCATCTTTTGAGTTGGGCTTTGTCTCAAGCACCTCTATGATGGCCTTACTAGATTGAAGGATTGGGTGGACTCAATCAAACTTACAAACGCATTTTCTAAATCCCCAAAGTCCAGAGAAATTTCTCCAGTTAAAAAGGCCTCAAGAGGGTTCATCAAATAAGCTCTAACTGCCTCAAGTTCCAATGCTTGATGTTACAGATCAATCTTGCAACAATTATTCTCAAAAGATGGTTGTTTAAGAGATTTAGCCATATGAAATTTAATAACCTCACCATCAACAGATAGACAATTTACAACTCTTAACATCAACCATTACACCAGCCATGGCTAGGAAAGGCCTACCTAAGATGATAGGGATTTGAGAATCTTCCTCCATCTCTAGGACAATAAAATCACCCAGAATCAAGAATTTGCCCTATTCACACAGGCACATCCTCAAGAACACCTACTGGTTGCTTGACGAATTTGTCCACCAATTGAATGGACATACCAATGGGCTTCAACTCACCCATGTCCAACCTTTTACAAACAGAAAAGGGCATTAAGCTCACACTAGCCTCAAGCTCACACAAGGCCTTTTCAAATCGTATGTTTCCTATCAAGCATGGCACTAAGAAACTACTTGGATCCTTAAGCTTCTTTGGAAGCTTTTGTTGGACCAAGGTCACGGTCTCTCTTTCATCCACCCTCCTCTTATTAGCTATTATATCTTTGATGAATTTTGCATAAGTAGGCATTTGTTGCAACACCTCAATAAAAGGAATATTAACATACACTTGCTTGATCATTTCTAGAAATTTCGCAAATTGTTTATCCAATTTTTCCTTGGCTAATCTTTGAGGAAAGGGAATGGGTGGTTGATAGGCCTTGGGGGAAGCCAGTGGAGACACAACCTCTTTTTTAGCAAAATTATCTTTTTCTTTTTCAACCATAGGTTGTGTTTCCTTTATTACTTCCTCTAAACCCTTTTTACTTGGTTAGACACAGGTGCGTCTAACACCTTACCACTTCTTGTAGTGATAGCATTGGCATGCTCAGTAGGGTTAACTACAGGTTTACTTGGAAACTTATTGGGGCTCGACTAGTGGTAGGGAGAAATTGGGCCATTTGAGAAATTTGACCTTCCAACATTTTGTTGTGCAGTGCCATGCCATCCATTCGAGTAGTTAGCTCTTTGATAGAGCTACTCACTATCTCATTGGTTTGCTTTTAGCTTGATATAAAATCAGCCATCAAATTCTCAAGCCTCGACAGTGATTGTTGAGTTGGATCTTGTGGCTGTGGATGACTTTGATCATCGGGTCCTTTATTGAAAGTGGAGGGTTGCTAAAAATTTTGTTGCTGATTACCCCCTTGACCTTGATTATTCCCATAGGAGAAATTCGGATGAGCTCTCTATCCCAGATTGTAGGTATTCGAGTACAGGTCAAATCTTTCCTTCTTTGGGTAGTCATAGAAATTATGTGTCACAGTAACATTTTTCATTTGTTCTTCTAGCCTGTCAGGAACTCCCACTTGGCAATCAATTGTTATATGTCCCTACACACCACAAATCTCACAGAAAAAGTTAGTAGCATTGATTGAATTTACATTGCCTTTTTCTAATTTATCAAACTTTAGGTTCAAGGCACCAACTTTAGCTATAAGAAGATCGATGTTATTTACCTCATACTTACCTGGGGCAATTCTCTATGAGGTATTGCTTTGCTCGCCTATCTAATGGCGTTGATTGGCTGCCATTGACTTAATGATCTTTAGTCCTTTATCGAAGGGCTTGTCCATATAGCCTCCACCTGTCGTGGAGTGCAACGCCATTCTACTGGGGTAGTTCAATCCATTGTGGAAGAAATAGATTGTGAGCTCTTTCTCAAAACCATGATGAGGACATACGAGAAAATATCTAGAGAACCTCTCCCATGCTTCAACAAATGATTCACTATCGCCCTGGTGGAAGTTGGCGATTCGCTTCCTCATTTCGCCTGTCCTCGATGGCGAATAGTGCTTGTCAAGGAAAGCCTTCTCAAATGAATCCTAGGTGGTGACAGCATTCCTAGGAAGAGCCCTCATCCAAGCTCTCACCTTGCTTGTTAAAGTTATGGGAAATAGGTGTAGGCAAAGCGCATTAGCTGAGATCCCTTGAAAGTGCTAAGTCTTGCATACTTCCAAGAAACCTTCAAGATGTTTCGTGGGGTCTTTTCAGGGCAACCTGCTAAATTGATTTTGCTTCGACATGCTTAGCAGAGCAAGAGGTATCACAAAATTAGCATTTACCCCTATAGCTGGATGGGCTATCCCAGCTGGCAACCCACGAATAGTTGGGGTGGCAAAGTCCTTTAGTGGTCTAGCCGCTTGTTCTTTAGTCATGGCTTTGTGTCTACTTGAATAGTACTCACTTTGTGTTTCTGTTTTTGTTGTCTCAAGCTTCTACGGAAGGTTCTCTTGATCTCAAGGTCTGCAAAAGAAAAGAGCCTGCGAAGTTTGAAAAAGAAAATAAATAAAAGAAAAATAAAAAAAAGAATTTAAGGGAGAAAGTTTTGTTTAAATTTTTTTTTTTTTTAAAAAGCAAGAATCGCCAAGCTAAAAGATGTAGTTCTCGACAACAACACCAAAACTTGATGTGCAAAAACTGCAAATGCACGGTTGTTGTTAAATAATAATTTTAAGATTGTATCCATAGGGACTGTGTGTTCAGTGATTATTGTTAAATAAATAAAAATTAAACAAAAGGGAATTTTAATTAGGAAAATAAAGTAGAGCAATTGAGAGAAAAACACAATTAAAGATTAAATTAAACAACAATTAAAATTTGGGGTAATTCAAGATGAGAAGCTTTCTAGGATTGGGGTCTTACACTACGACGCTTAACGCCTTAATTCCGCTACCTATGTGCTTCACTTGTTCTTATTGAAGGTGAATTAACGTAAGGTATCCTTCGTTCTCTTTCAAGATACGAAGGGTATCTAACCTAATTTACCACCTACTGTCATGATGGCTATGTTCAATTAGACTCACTTTATTAATTCAATTTTTTCTCGAAGGCTTTAACCTACTTTCGTGGTTTAGACCTAAGTTCCTTTCCTATGGGTTCGGTATTTGGGTTCACCTTTCAATACTTCCCTAAATTCCTAAGGTTATGAAAAATGTTGGCCAATTCGTTTTGCATGAATAAAGCAATAGAAGAAGAATCAAAAGGGGAACAAGATTACACAAAGGCAAACGAGAATTAATTCATTAAGACAATCGTAGGGCTATGCCCAATCCTAGAAAGATAGGGTTCTACCCATACATAGTTATGAAAGAACACCAAAGAGAAAAGAAAAAGAACATAAAACAAACCCGAAAATAATTGAAGAAGAAGAGATGAATCCCCAATTCTCCATCCTTCAAATAAAGTTTGAAATATCCAAGATAAAATCCCTAAGAATGTCTATTTATATCTAAATTACAATTGGTCCTAAGTTAATCCTTAAAAGAAAATTAAAAGGTTGCAAAATCCATTAGGTATTTTCGCCAACCGCCTGGTGATAGGCACCACCAGCTGGTGGTAGATGCGCAAGAGTGAATTTTTGCTCCAGGAGATGCGCCATCACGTGGTGACAATTGCCACCGTGTGTTGGCAGACGCGCAAGTGTGGATTTAGCATTAGGGAATGCACCACCACGTGGTGGCAATTGCCACCAGATTGTGGCGAGGTCTCTAAAGCTTTTTCTTCAAGTTTTTGCTTTCAAAATGCTTTGGGATGACTCCCATGCTTTCCAAATGGACTTCCAAGCACTCAAAGGTCTTTAAATCATCTAAAGGACTTTCTAATTGTAAATCTTTTGCTTTCCAAGCCTTAGTAACCTACAAGATTTTCCTAAAACCAAAGACAAGCAAAGAAAAAGGCATAACATTGTATAAGAAGGAAAAATCATGCAATTAGACACATAACTAGTCCTAAACCGTAATGAAATGCATGCAATCTAGTAATAAAAACTATACTAAACAAGTTATAAAATGCGCGCGTCATCCTACTGAAACTGCATCAATTAGTGGAAAATGCTATGGATTGGTCATAGTAAATGATTATACTAGATGGACATGGGTTATGTTCGTAGCCCATAACAGTAGGTCTTTTAAGATATTTTCTATATACTATAAATGTGTTCAAAATGAAAAGGTGTTTGCATAACTTCTATCAGAAGTGACCATGGAGGAAAGTTTGAAAATGAAAGTTGTCAAATTTTTGTGAAGAAAATAGTATGCTTTACAACTTTTCAGCACCACAAACACCTCAACAAAGTGGTGGTGTTGAGGGGAAGAACAAGTTATTGCAAGAAATGGCCAAAACCATGTTAAATGATAATTCTACTCCTAAGTTCTTCTAGGTAAAAATAGTAAACGCTACTTGTTATATTCAAAATAGAATATATATTAGACCTATTCTGAAAAATACTCCTTATGAATGATGGAAGGGATGAAATCCCAACATATATTACTTTCACCTTTTTGGATGTCAGTGTTTCGTTCTAAATAAAAGGGATAATTAAGGAAAGTTTGATTCCAAATTAGATAAAGGAATATTGTTAAGACATTCTAAAACTTCCAAGGCATATAAAGTATATAACTCTAGAACCTTAATTGTGGAAGAATCCATCTATGTTAAGTTTAATGACCTTAAGCCTGATAGAGATCTATTAGAGCTGGACAATTATCTTGTAGATTTAAACCTTGAAGACAACAACAATAAAGAAGCCTCTAATCCTCAACCAGTGGAAAAAGAGTCAAGACTTGAGCAAAATGAACCTACTGGACACAATTGCAAATGAAAACCTACCATCTAGAAGGTCAAATCATTGGAGATGTTCGTGACAAATGCAGAACAAGGTCATCTTTTAGGGGTCAAGTTCACACATCACTGTTATGAGAGGTGGAACCAAAGACAGTAGTGAAGCTTTTTTGGATGATAGTTGGACTAAAGTCATGCAAGAAAAGCTAGATCAATTCAAAGAAATGATGTATGCAAGCCTGTACCTCTATCTGAAGAAAAGTTTGTCATTGAAACCAAATGAGTTTTTAGAAACAAGCTTGACAAAAATGGTACGATTGTGAGAATAAAGCTAGACTTGTAGCTCAGGATTACTCACAACAGGAAAGTATAGATTTCACACAAACTTTGCTCCTGTTGCTAGAATTGAAGTCATTTGCATTTTACTTTCATTTGCAACTCAAAATGATATGAGACTTTATCAAATAAATGTAAAATGTGCATTCTTGAATGGTATAATAAATGAGGAAGTTTATGTGAAACAACCTCCTAGGTTTGAGGATGATGCATTTCCTAAACATGTTTTAAACTTAAAAGGCTTTATATAGTCTTAAGCAAGCACCATGTGCTTGGTATGAAAAACTGTTTGTTTTTTATGGAAAATGGTTTTACACAAGAAAAGGTAGACATTACTCTGTTTTCCAAAAACAATAACTCACATTTTATTGTTGCTCAAATTTATGTGAATGATATCATATCTAAAGGTACTAATGAATCTCTCTGTGAAGAATTCTCAAAGGTTATGCAAAAAGAATTCGAGATGAGTATAATGGGGACAATTGAAGTTCTTCTTGGGACTTCAAATCAATCAAACAACAGATGGCATCTATATATATCAAACAATGTATGCTAAGGAATTCTTAAAGAAATTCAAGTTTGATGAAGCTAAAATCGTGAGCACACCTATGCATCCAACTTTAGTACTTGGACTGGACTATGTAGATAAAAAGGTAGACCAAACTGTCTATAGAGGTATGATTGGGTCTCTCTTATACCTAACTATGTCCAGACTTGATATTATGTTCACTGTCTATTTATATGCTAGATTTCAATCTAATCCCAAAGAAACACATCTTACTGTTATTAAAAGAATTTTTAGATATTTGAAAGGTACTACTAATTTGGGTTTGTCTTTTAAGAAATCAAAATAATACAAATTAGTTGACTACTATGATGTTGATTATGCTAGCGATAGAATAGAAAGAAAAAGTTCTAGTAGAGGATGTCACTTCATTGGAGCAAATCTTGTTTCATGGACCAGCAAAAGACAAAGCATAATTGCACTATCTACTTTAAAAATAGAATACATCTCAACAGCAAGCTGTTTCTCACAACTTCTTTGGATCACACATCAACTTGAGGACTATCATCTTTATAAGAGTAAAATTCCTATACTTTGTGATAATATTGCTACTATTAATCTCTCCAAGAATCTGACCTTGCACTTTAGAACTAAACATATAGAAATCAAATATCATTTTATAAGAGATTATGTTCAAAAAAGGATCATTGATATTTAGTTTATTAACACTGGAAATTAACTAGTTGATATATTTACAAAATCCCTTCTTGAAGATAAACTCATCCATATTCGAAGACATCTTGGTATGTAATTCATAAAGGAATAAATGTTTGATTTGTATATGGAAGCATCCAAAGAAAATATATAACATCCAATGCATGAGCGTCTAATGCATATGTTCCGCTGGTCCATATACTCATTGCATCTGTACTTTTAGTATTAGGTACACGTGTCTGATCACTTTTATGGTAAAACAAATAAAAATCAGTACCATGATATTATTTATCTTATCTTTCTGATGCTAAGTCAGTGGATATTTATTGGTTGTGTTTTCAAAACTTCAAAAAGTGATTTTCTTTAGTACAATATAAAAAGTTTTTGTATAATATATTTCAAAAACTTCTCTCATTCCCTCTTCACCAAACCTAATAGAAAAGGAAACTTCTTTCTTTCTCTCCTGCCTTCATAGAGAACCCTTGCCCTAAACTAAAACCCTAACCTTCTCTCAAACATGGTGCTCACAAGACAAGTTGCCCCTAAGCATATTCATAATCCTCCTCCAAGCAGGATTGAGGACAGGCCTATTGATGTTGACAAGGCCATTGTCTATATTAAGTACAAGTTTGACCTAGAAGCTTTGGTTGCCATGGGCATTGATGTCAAGTCAAACCTAAAAGTTATAGCATTGACAAGTTCTTCGACAAAAACCAAAATATTCATCTATAATTGATTAAGGAATTCTAAAAATTGCAATGTTGGAAGAGACTAAGATTGTAGACATTGTTATTGGTGTCAAGGTGTTTGTCAATATAGGTTTTATTGCTAAAGTCACTTGGTGCATTTGAGAAGGCACCCAGTGCGCAATAGGATAGGAAAAGGCTTTCGATGGAAGTGAAATAGTGGATGATGCCTTAATGAGGAATGATGCTTTAGGTCTTCTCACCATGATGAAGATTCCTAATGATAGACACAACTTCTAGTAGATGTTAAACAAATCCATACTACACAAGTCAGGGTCCAAAATTAGTATTTTTGATGCTCAAAGGTTTGCCTTGTTTCATATGCTAATTGGCCAGAAACTCAACCTTACTCACTTGGTTTGTGTGAACTTGAGGAGAAACATGTAACAAAAAAGAGATGTGAGGCACATCACCTATGTAGTGCTTCTTACAAAGATATTTTTTTGAACCAAAAAGTTTATGATGCCTTTTTAGCTATGGAAACACATAGCAGATTGCTCTTTAGCAAAACTCTTGCTCAAGCTAAATTTGGACACAACTATGTGAAACAAATGCATCTTACCTATGTTTTGATTAAACCAAGGAGGAAGAAGAAGCAGCAAAAGGGGAAAAAATAGAAAAGAATTCTCTAATGAGGAATTTGGAAAGGAAATGCCTTAACTAAAGGCAATGTCGCTAGTAGACAATTAAAGGGAACAACGTTCAAGGCTCCTTTGACCAGAACAAAGAGGAAATTGATGTTGCAACCAAAGAGTGATGAAAATGATGATGATGAATCTCTCATACAGAAGGTTCAAAAGAAAAAGCAGCAAGAGATGTCACAATTATGTAATGCTCCATCCATACATATTGGGCTGTTTGGTGAAAGATTTAAAACTGCTTCATCTAAACCTAGGACAAAGAGAGCATCCAATATTCCTTTACCTAATGAAGTCTCATCCACACCATCCATGCCACAAGAGGAACATTTACCTTCACCCAGCTCACCCATTACCTTTTCACCACTAACTCCACAACCACCGCAAACAGAACCCACCGTCCAACCTAAACCAACCATCCAATCACAACCTGAACCACAGCAAACCAAACCTACCAAGAAAAGAACCTAAAAACAAATACAGAAATTCAAACTAAGAAAAGAAAGACCACCGAAAACACTACTATCTAAGACATTAACCTAGAGTCTGACTTAGCAATATGATATGTACTTACACCAGTTAGCAACCCTAAACTAGACACTATCCTACCTGGCATGGAAGACTTTTTTGCAATGACCATATCGCTTGCATCTTAGAGTAGACTATAACATCCCAGGTGTTGATGAGAGCTGAGAGTGATTGCCGGTGCAAAAGAGATAAGGCACGGATAAGGAGCAGCTCCTAGCAGGCTTCCAGCGGGAGAGACATGACTAAATTAAATAACACTGAAATGAGAGGGATCCAAAGATTGTACAAGTGTGGGACTGTACATTTGATGATAGCTTAAAGAAATTAATTAGTACTACATATAACAACAAGATGCATCTATTTTTCGGTAACCTATCACTTAAGAACTCCATAGTTAAAAGTGCTTGGCTTAGAGTAATTTTGGGATAGGTGACCTCTTGGGAAGTTTCCTAAGAAGCGTGTGAGTGAGGACAAAGCACGCTGAAAAGTCTTGTGTTAGTTTGTGGGGACAGTCATTGATCCTAAAAGCAGTCAGGTGTTACAAAGTGGTATCAAAGCTAGTTGTCGGCGTCTCGGAAAAGGCTACCTGTGGAGGATTCTCAATAATGAGGAAATTCAGTGAAATGTCACCGAGTGAAGTGTCGTAAAGTGTGAGCCGCCGAGATATCGACTCTCAAGAGTGGTGCTATGATACGAACTTTGGTCATATGTGGTGTTACATAGACCCCTCATTAGAAAAGAAAAGTTGATTCTTGTTGAAGAAAAATGCCAACCTAGCAACATTTCTGTCTCTATCACAAGAAAAATTACAAGCCTAAACCTTGATGTCAAGTCTTCTTTTGAGGACAAAGCATAAAACCTAGAATGGTCAGTGTTGTTTCTCAAGCACAAGTCACCACCCATTATCCTTAAACCAGATTATTCCCTACCCTCATACACTTACCTACCCATCACTTATCCAACCAACCCTCACTTGAAAACATATATCCCACCTATAAACTGACCCAAGACTCCCTTAGAGATCTACAATTAACTTAGCCTATTACGCGTGGTCCTACCTCAGAAAAAGGTTCCCTCTAAAGAAAGTTTGCCCTTGCAAAGTATTACTAACTTGGAGATTCCACGCGCACATGTCTTCAACACAAGATTCCTCATCATCAAGAAAGGACAAAGTTGGCTACTAAAGTAGAAAGAAAAGCAAGGAGTATAGGTGACACAGGAGACAAGATGTATATCTTCCCAGCAAACATAATATTTCGCCTTTGGACCATACTGAACCAAGATTCTTTCTTGAGATGGACAACCACTTGGTGGCTAACTTTTTGAAAGCTAGTGCTAATTTGAAGTTTCAGTGGTACATTGCATCCACTCAATGGGTTGGAGAGTTTACCAGGCGCTGCTTATCTATCTAGATTGCATATGTCCAAATTTCCCTATGATGTACTTCAACAAACACAAAACTGGGAAGCATAGAATCAGCATAGCTGTGATGCCTCTTCCTTCAACGCCATCCTTCCATGCTCATCTATGCTTGGATACTACATTATCTGTTGACCATGCAAAAGGCTGGATGGGGCCTGCATAGGGTAGTGATGAATGGTTATGTTTGAGTTGTTATTATTATGACTTATGCATTTTTAGCATATGTTGTTGGCTGAGGTTCACTAGTGCAAAGAACACTTTTTAAATCGGTTAAAAACGACTTTTTAAATCGGTTGATGAACCAATTTAGATATAGCCGATATAAAAAATGGGAACTTTTTAAACCGGATGTTGAACCAATTTAGAAAAGTAGTTTTAACTCGGTTATTCCATAACCGAGTTAAAAAGGGGCTACCACAATCTGTAATCAAATATCACAACACCACAACTCAACTGGTTTTCTCACTCCTGATTCATCAATTCATTTTCTACAGATAAGATCAAGCTTTCCTACTCTTGATTCATAATCCTAGCTGCTAAACTTCGTGAGCAAACTTCTGAACTAAAAGCAAAATCATCACAAATTTAACCAGATCCAACAAATTCACAAAACAAAAGTGAAATCACAACAACCACTCACTAGTGCCATTCCCAAAGTGCATAACCTTCTTCTGACTCGATCTCAGTTGGTGACAAGAGCATTGGACTGTCGAAGACAAAAGCACCGTTGTCATCGCTGTCATAGCCATTTTCGTTTTCATTTTCGTTCTTTACGGTGGCTAGTTCGAAGGAAGACATTGTCATCGGAGGAGAAGGCTTTATTTTGCGTGGTGACTTTAAACTTTGTGTGATTTGAGATTTTAAAGAAGAGGGATTTAAAATTTTAAAAGATTTTTTAAATCGGTTGCAAGAGAACCGATTTAAAAAGAGCTTTTTAAATCGATTGGTTCAAGTTGTAACCTATTTAAAAAATGATCTTTTTAAATCAGTTGCAGGAGAACTGATTTGAAAAGATTTTTAAATCGATTCTTCTACAACCGATTTAAAAAGTTTTCACTTATTTACAAAAATGCCACTGCATTTTCTTTTTAAATCTAACTTGAAAAAACCAATTTAAATTTTAAAAACTCTTTTTTGTAGTAGTGGCAACCTAGTGCCTTCAAAATGTAGTAAATCTCTCGAAAATTATGTCATTCATACATTGACATGTAAGGGTTGAAAGCATGGTGTGTGGTGTTGTGCTGTATGTAAACCCATTTCATTGATGTTTTGGATTCCAAATTTGGCATATTGATGGTTGACAATATGAATTGTACACTATATGTTGATTCTTGTTTCGTAAGTTTACCCTTGCCTTGCTATTTTGTTTTGGTATGGTTGCTATGGTTGCTATGGTTGCTGTTGTTGTTGTATGTTGCTATAACTATGATGATCACATCATTTTGACATGGGAGCAGAGGGAGAGGCTTCAGCAGATCCGGCTTCCCACAGTTGATGGTGGAGGATCCAGTGAAAGTTTGAAGACCCTTTTGGGTTGGATCCTTTGGAAAGATCTTTTTGATGTTTCCTTTTGTATTGGTTGTATAGTTGACCAGGTGTAGAGAGTTTGTTTTTGTATCTCTCCCTTGGGGTTATATATACACTGACTTGTATATTATATTGTATTATGTAATGTACATATATATTTCATAGCATGGATGGTGATGTAATGATATTTAGTGTTAATGATTGAATATTTGAGAAATGTATGAGGTTGTGAGTAGTACTGTAACAACAGAGGGTTATTACACATAGCTCTAAATTATATAGTGAACCAATACAAATTTGTTGTGTTCTTACTTCCCATCTCTTATCTTTTACATAGCGTCCACATGTTTTATTGAATTCATTTTCAAACGCTTATATTTTGAACTTATATTTGTTTTTGTGAAAAAAATTTCAAAGACACCAACACACAATCCAATCCTCCTTCTTGTGTGTTGATCTGTTCTATTTCAAGGTAAGTCAACTCATATAACCTACTAATCTGTGGTGCGTTGAGCTAGGTTAATTAGATTTTGGCTTACAAAAAAGTGGGTCAGGTTAGGTTGACTCATTTTTATTGAGTAAATAGGAAAATTTGGATTATTTAATTTATTTGTCCAATAATTAACTAAAATGAAATTGCGAATATTTATTTTTTTAATTAAGATGAATAAGTGGATGAAATATCCGGATAACTTGATTCACATTTGAATTCTCTATGACGTATATATACCTAACCAAAACGTTTTAAGTTGACTGGATACATTAAACTGGGATTAAGCAACAAGTGTGACCAAAACACATTCCTTCCACACCAAGATTTTGTTTTTGTTTTTTGTTTTTTTTTGTATGTTTCGTGGAATTTTAAAGCACTTCTAGATATTTTTTGAAAGTACATCTTACGGGACTGTTATACTTCTAAAAAAAACTTTGAAAATCTTACATCATATTGTCATTTGTCATAAAATTGCGTTATCTCTGTTGTATTAAAGACGTTTTATGGTCTTTGGTTAATAACTATATAATACATCAACATCGATCACTGTAAGATTAACCTTTTGATATTATTGGAATTAGTGTTCATTCAAATCTATTTTTATATTATAAATTAGAATATATATATATATATATATATATATATATATATATATATATATATATATATATATCTTCAATCAAAAACCATCATAGATGATAAGTTAGTGAAACACTTTTAAAATTAAAGAGACTAGACGTAACTCTAAGTTATAGAGTGAATTAGTATAAATTTCTTGTGTTCTTGTTTCCTATCTCTTTACTTTTACGTAGCTTCTATATGTTTTATTGAATTCTTTTTCAAATGCTTCTATTTTAAACGTATATTTGTTTTTGTGAAAATATTTTTTGAAAAAGTTTTCAAAGACACCAATACATAATTCAACCTCTTTTTTTGTGTGTTAAGTCGAGTTGATCATTTTTTAGCTTACCAAAAAGTGAGGCAGGTTAGGTGGACTCATTTTTATTGAGTGGTTAGGAAAAATTGGATTATTTAATTTATTTATCCAATAATTAACCAAAATGAAATTGCGCATATATATATATATATATATATATATATATCCGGATAACTTGGTTCACATTTGAATTCTCTATAGTCTATATATACTTAACCAAACGTTTTAAGTTGACTGGATACATTAAACTGGGATTAAGCAACAAGTGTGGCCAAAATACATTCCTTCCACACCAAGTTTTTGTTTTGTTTTGTTTTTTTGTATGCTTCGTGGATTTTAAACCACTTCTAGATATTTTTTGAAAGTACATCTTACGGGACTGTTATACTTCTAAAAAAAACTTTGAAAATCTTACATCATATTGTCATTTGTCATAAAACTGCGTTATCACTGTTGAATGAAAGACGTTTTATGGTCTTTGATTAATAACTATAATACATAGGCATCGATCAATGTAAGGCTGTGTTTGATAGGATGAAAGGAAATAGATGGAAAGGAATAGAAGAGAAAGGAAGAGAGATAGGTAAGAAATAGGATGGAAATAAAAGTTGTTTGGTAAGAGAAAAATAAAGGAGAAATAAGGTGAAAATAAATTTGTAAGGTTGTTTGGTTTGAGAGAAAAGAAAAGAAGAAAAGTTAAATTAATATGGAAGTTACATTTTTATCCCCACTGTGCATTGACAATTTTTTTTTCTAGAAATGTATAAGTTAATCGATTATTTTTGTCAAAATAATCAATTAACCTCCCAACAGTGCTCGTTCCATTGAATTGTAGGCATAATCAATTAAACTTGAACACCTAATTGGTTAAGGTGTGTGCCATTTAGCAAAAAAAACACCTTAACCGATTAAGCTAGCACACTTAATCGGTTAAGGTGTGTGTGGAATGGTTAATTGATTAGCAACATGAGCTAATCGATTAGGCCACAAACTGCAGGCTTCACAAAACTGAGTATATCGGTGCAGAGGACCACGTTTTCGTGTAGACAAAAAGCAAGAGCACGTTCGTAACTTTACTCTCAACAATGACAATTTCTCTCCCAATCCTCCCATATTTGGAGGGGTTGAATAACAACTGGGGCCCACACTAAACTTTAAAATTACCCACCCATTTCCTTCCTACCAAACACAACCTAAGATTAACTTTTTGATATTATTGAAATTAGTCTCCATTCAAATCTATTTTTATATTATAAATTAGAATATATATATATATATATATATATATATATATATATATATAATTTAGATTGAGATTTTTTCCTTTACTTTTATAATTAAACATTTTAATATTTTTTTCTTTCATTTAGATGTATATTTCATATATTACAGTAATGTATGAAATATACATCTAAATATATTACTTACGTGATTAGTTAAAAAATTTCTCAACCATCTTAATACCTTCCTTGTTTTATCCACTTAATTTTCTCAACTGTCTATCTTTTTTAATTTATTTTATTTTTTCTCTATCTCTAAATTTATAATTAACAATTTTTTTAAAAAAATTATCAATAATTAAAAATAATTTTATATCCCAATTCAAATTATTTATTATGTATATGTATAATATCCATTCTAAAATGCTATTTATATATCTTTTTGGATAGTTTCAATATGGATCCTCTCTCTACTTTACCATGTTATTTATATCAGCGAGTTTTTTCTTTTTGTTTTTTCCGATGTAATATATCTTTAAGTTTCAAACCAAGTGACAATAAATCCAAGTTTTAGGCCTTTAGCCATTGCCTAGTTGTCGATGACCTGATTCACATTTAAGTGTCTATAGCGTATTTAAAATATTTTGGTATTTGAGCAGGGCCACGGTGATTGCCTAAGCCCCTAATTACTTAAGGTCTCCAAAAAGAAATTGCATATTTTTTAAAAAAATATTTATTGTTAATTTAAATTGTTGAGAATACGTTTTATTATAATGATTTTATTTTTATTTTTCATGTCATGTTAAAATTAATTTTTTATCAACATAATTATTATTGATTCTCAATTTTTCATCTATTTAATATTCTAATTTTCTCTTTCTCTTACTTTTTCATTTCCCTCCGAACATCTTTTTATTTTTTAATTCTCTATTTTCTATTATTAAATTGTTATTTTATTTCTCTTTATTCTTATTTTTTCTACTCCTCTGTCCACTTCTAAACTTCTCAATTCTCACTTTAGTTAACTCCATGCACGATAGTCAGTTGCCTACATCCCAGTGCTTTAATGTTATTTAATTACTTGATTAGAGTTATTAGATACAGAACATCATAGTTGGATTGGTTTTTAGCTATCTAAGTGATCAAATTACCAGAAAGTTTTGAAGGTATCACTATGCAGTATTGTGACTCTTTTAACAAAGAATACTGCATTGATATATTACTTAATAATTATTTTATTTATATATGAAGTTTAATACATGACACATCATGTATGTTTTAGTTTTCAAATAATCTAATCTAATTGGTATTGGACATTTGACTTGTATTGTTATTATATTTTTCTATTTTAATTTGCCATTTATTGGATAAGGAGGGAAAAAAAAAGGAAAAAATGCAGCCTCTCAATTTTAGTAGTCTAATATATCGATGAGGACATGAGATGGTGATAAACTAGTGGTGTGCCTATAAAACTCAAATTGGACTCTGGATATTAGCCACCTTATTTATTGAGAATGAAATGTTAAAGAAAATTTACTATAAAATTTTGGTAAAAAAATTATAATTTATAAAGTTAAATAATAAAATGATAATCAGTAAATTATATTAAATTAAGACTCTAATATAAATGTAGACTAAGGTTCTAAAATTTCTAGACATAGCCCTGTACTTGAAAAGAAAGTATCCACCGAGTGGTTAGGGAAATTGGGATTATTTAATTTACTCTTCAAATAATTAATAAAAAAAAAAACGCCTAACGTTTATTAATAATTTAAAATTTTGTAATAGAAAATTATTATTAGACATATTCAACCAATGGTTTAGTGGTTTGGATGACCAATTCAACTTTGAATAAATAACTTAGATGGATACTTAATTTTTGATTAGATACGTTAAACTATCATTTTCAAATTTAGAACTAATCAAGCGTGAACAAATATAGAAAAGCATATTCCTGGTCCTTTTATTTATCATTCAATGGAATTCTATATTCAATGTACAAGTCCTGGAAGTAATTTGTACTTCTACATTTCTACGAAGTCTTTGAAGAAAAATCTTACGCGTCGCAATGTTAAATAAAGTTGTCATTTTTTCATAAAATTGTGTTAATACTTAATATTCTAGAGAGCTTTTTTTTTTCCCCCACAAATATCTTTTTTCATAAGCAATTCCAAGTACGGACACTAAATGTGGTACCATAATATTTTCAGCATCACAGTGAAATTTATCATTTGAACATAGTTGCGATTATAGAAGATCAGCCCAATAATTATCTTTTCAGTAGTTTTAATTTTGATCATCTAGCTTCTCTCCGAAAATGAGATCATCCCTTGTAATATCTAAGAGTTTCAGTCCAAGTGACAGTAATTTTTTTTTTCTGAAACAGTAGTTTTATCACTAAATTCAAGCTAAATTATTTTCCCTATACTTTAGCCACTCATCCACTGATCCACATACTTTAATTTATTTTAATGTAAACAAATTCTTTCGAAATATTTTTTTTTTCTCTCACTAAAATTTTAATTATTACTGCTAGCTAGTGAGCTTTAAACCTTTATTACAAAAGGAGAGTTTGAAAAAATAAATAAAGATTTGGGTAAAGTTTTAAAATCGATAATAGGAGTATTTGAAACTTTGTTTTATCTCCTAATGTCTCAAAAAGAATAACAGTGGTGTTATTAGAAACTTTGTATTTTATCTTCTAAAATTTTAAAATTAACAATAGAGTGACTCAAAATTAGTTATGGGCGAAACTAAAAGATGTAAAGAAAAGAAAAATACCCTTATAAGAAGTTTATTCATAGTTTTTAACCACTCTTAGGATCTTCACTTACACCAATCTTTCTTCTATACATAATGAGAGTGTCTTTAGAAATTATTCTTCAATAAAAGTATTTTTAAGAATTTTTCTTAATTTTTTTATCTCTTTCAATATATCATTTTCATCTTTATTTCTAAATTTAATTTTAATATTTTTAAAAAAAATTATAATTAAAAATAATCTTGTATCACAATATAAATTGTTTATCATAAATGTAAAATATAATTTATATGTTCAAAAATATTTATTTATTATGAATTTTAATTATAATATAACTTATATATTTAAAAGCATTTATTTATTTTAAATTTTAGTCATATAAAATAAACATTTATCATATACATTACATAGGCTAAAATACTAGTATTTACTAACTAAAACATAACACATTTAATATCACGTGGAAAATAATGTAATTTTGAAAATTAAAGGAAGGGCGATAACATTCAAATATCTATAAAGATGGAAATTTTAATATATCATGAAAAAAGATTTGCCTGCTTACCTTTCCAAGCACATGAAAAAATGATTTTTCTTAG
Organism: Spatholobus suberectus; assembly: GCA_004329165.1. Classification (NCBI taxonomy): domain Eukaryota; kingdom Viridiplantae; phylum Streptophyta; class Magnoliopsida; order Fabales; family Fabaceae; genus Spatholobus; species Spatholobus suberectus. The sequence goes on from CM014737.1 coordinate 1,196,722, forward strand.
TGTTTTGACAAGAAATTTTCTAAATCTTCTTTTTTTAAGTTTTAGTCCTTAGAAAGATATTATATATATGGCTATTGCCAATGTTATTCCATACCACTGATAGTTTGTGGATTTCATCACTTGTCATGACCACAATCTCAACGATGTTGCCAACTTGTTTTAAATTCATTCCAGCCTTAATTTTTACGTGTTTGCTACTTCAGGTGGACCTTGTTTGTGCAAAAGGGGTCAGATGCATGCAAAGGGAGAGGCAGGCACTCCTTCACCTAAAGGTTGGCCTTGTCGACAAATATGGCATGCTCTCATCTTGGACGAGTGCTGATTGTTGCCAATGGAAAGGTATTGTCTGTAGCAACTTAACTGGCCACATACTAATGCTTGACCTTCACGGTGATTGGTTTATTATGGATGAGTTTTTTCTCAGTGGCAAGATCAACAAGTCACTAATGGAGTTGCAGCACTTAGAGGTTTTGAACCTCAGTTGGAATCAATTCCAAGGTAGTCATGTCCCAGATTTCATTGGTTCTCTAAGAAATTTGAGATGCCTTGATTTGTCAAATTCTGATTTGGTGGAAGAATTCCAAGCCAATTTGGAGCTCTTTCACATTTGAATTGCTTAAATCTTGGGGGGAATTCCCTGGAGGGTTCAATCCCATATCAACTTGGAAATCTCTCCATGTTGCAACATCTAGATCTCAGGGGTAATTCTTTAGAAGGAAATATACCTTCTCAACTTGGGAACCTGTCAAACTTGCAGAAACTTTATCTTGGATATGGTGGGGCTCTCAAAATTGATGATGAAGGTCTTTGGCTGTCTAATCTCACTTCTTTGACCCATCTTGACTTGAGTTTGATATATAATCTTAAGAATTCTCATAGCTGGCTGCAAATCATTGGTAAGTTACCAAAACTTAGAGAATTAAGGTTATCTGATTGTAGCCTTTCTGATCATTTTATCCATTCATTGAACCCTTCAAAGTTCAATTCTTCTGCTTCCCTTTCCGTCTTTGACCTCTCCTGGAACACCTTTACATCATCCATGATATTCCAATTGGTGTCAAATATCAGTTCCAATCTTGTTGAGCTTGACCTCTGTGGTAATAACCTCTTGGAGGCTCCTGCATCAAATCATTTTGGCATGATGATGCATTCTCTTGAGCGCCTTGATCTCTCCTCTAATAGACTCAAGGGTGGGGCTTTGGAATCCTTCATGAATATATGCACCTTACAATATTTAAACATATATGGAAACAATATGACTGAAGACCTTCCATCAATTGTTCATAATTTATCTGGCGGCTGTGTTAGATTCTCATTGCAAGAGTTATATCTGAGTTACAATCAAATAACTGGCTTCTTACGTGACTTTTCAACATTCTCTTCTTTGAAAATATTGGATCTTTCTGTGAACCGATTGAGTGGAAAGATACCTGATGGTAGCAAATTGCCATCTCAGTTGGAGTCTCTGTCAATTGAATCAAACTCACTGGAAGGCGGAGTTCCAAAATCATTTGGGAGCACGTGCACTTTGCGTTCCTTGCACCTATCCAATAATAGTTTGAATGAAGAGCTTCCGGTGATAATCCATCACTTGTCAGGATGTGCTAGATCTTCACTGCAAGAGTTAGAACTAAGCATGAATCAAATCAATGGTACACTACCTGACTTCTCAATATTCCCATCTTTAAAAACTTATCTCTTTATGAAAACAGGTTAAATGGAAAGATTCCTGAAGATATTCGATTTCCTACTCAGCTGGAGACTCTGGAATTGAATTCAAACTCTTTGGTAGGTGTGATCAGTGACTCTCATTTTGCTAACATGTCAAAGTTGAAGTTGTTAGAATTATCTGACAATTCATTGGCTTTGGAATTTAGCCAAAACTGGGCCCCATCTTTTCAATTGGGTTATATAAGATTGAGATCTTGCAAGCTAGGTCCAAGTTTTCCTAAATGGTTCCAAACACAAAATGACATTGAAGTTCTTGACATTTCTAATTGCGGAATATCAGATTTTGTTCCAGAATGGTTTTGGTCTAAAGTGGCACTACAAGGAATGACAAGCATGAATATTTCATTTAACAATCTCAAAGGTAAAATTCCTAATTTTCCCTTAGAGATTACTCCTCATTTTTTCATCCTTGCATCAAATCAGTTTGAAGGCCCTATTCCACCATTTCTTAGAGGATCTGCAATTCTTGATCTATCCCAAAATAAATTTTCAGATTCTTTTTCGTTTCTATCTGCTAATGGCACAGTTGAAGCATTAGGCCAGCTAGACCTTTCAAAAATCAGTTATCTGGGCAAATTCCAGATTGTTGGAACCATTTCAAATCATTAGCTTATTTAGATTTGAGTCACAATAATTTTTCAGGAATGATTCCTACTTCAATGGGATCGCTTCTTGAACTTCAAGCATTGTTATTGAGAAACAATAGCTTAACAAAGGAGATCCCCTTCTCGTTAAGGAGTTGCATAAAGTTAGTAATGCTTGACTTGGGAGAAAATGGATTATCAGGACCTATCCCTTCTTGGATTGGGGGCATATTGCAAGACTTGCAGATCTTAAGCTTGAGAAAGAATCACTTCTCTGGAGGTTTACCTGTACAACTTTGTTATTTACAAGGCATTCAGGTCTTGGATCTCTCATCGAACAATCTATCTGGAAGAATTCCCAAATGCTTCAAAAATTTTACTTCAATGGTTCGAAATATTTCCTTAATAGATTATACACATCAGGGGTATTTTGTTAGCATTAGATCTGTTGGACAGTACATGAACTACTATGATTTGTATTCAATACTGTCTTGGAAAGGTGCAGGGCAAATATTCTTGAATAATGAGCTATTGCTTTTGAAAAGCATTGATCTTTCAAGCAATCAATTATCAGAAGAAATTCCAATAGAAATAGAGGATTTGTTTGAACTGATCTCGTTAAATTTATCAAGAAACAATTTGACAGGAGAAATTCCCCCAAATATTGGAAGGCTAACCTCACTTGAATTTCTTGATTTGTCAAGAAACCAGATATTTGGTTCAATTCCTTCTAGCCTTACTCAAATTGATCGGCTTACCATGTTAGATTTGTCTCATAATCGTTTATCAGGGGAAATTCCAATTGGCACTCAATTACAAAGTTTTGATGCCTCAAGTTATGAAGATAATCCTAATCTTTGTGGGAAGCCACTTGACAGATTGTGTGTTGTAGAGGAGCCACCACACAAGCCAGCGGTTGAATTTGATGAGGATGAAAATTTCCTTGTTAATCATGCATTTTATGTGAGTATGGCATTTGGATTTGTTACAGGCTTTTGGGGAAGTTTTGGCTCAATTTTGGTCAATCGTACTTGGCGACAAGCTTATTTTAGGTTGTTGAACAACTTAATCGACTATATTTATCTCATGATAGTAGCAAAAGTTGCCAAATACATGAGGTGGGTTAAAGGCTAGCTGGTAATACTATTTTAGTCTTTCCATATTTACTTGCTTTTGCTTTCCACATTAAATAGCACTTATAATCTATAGTTTATATTCATATACAAGACATATCATACTACGACTTATATTATTTCTACATATATTTTCTATTAGATTATTTATAATTTTTTCCCATCACTCTTTACTACCTCACCTATTTTATAATTTTCTCTCTTAGTTGCAAAAAGGGTATGCAAACTTATTGTCCAAATAAAATTTCCCTTCTACTATCATCGTGTTTTTTTTTTTGGGAAAAAAGATTAAAACAAAACTCAAATAAATATATCGCAAATATGTTTTACTATGAACACGAATTTGTAGTACTGCTTGTTTTGTTAAATATGACTGGCCAATGAGTCTCTATTCTCTTATTGTTAACACAAATTAAAATACCCACCCTAATAAAAAGTGTTGGATTAAAATAGAATTAAATTAATTTTTAAATGTTTCAAAACAATTTTAACTTTTTTTTTTTTAAAAAAAAGTAAGTTCATTTGATTTTTTCTTTTTAGTTATAAAAACAACCCAATTCCTCCCATATCTTTTAAAAAGTTCATATAAATCACCAAGCGCATGGATCAACTAGCGTGAAGTTGTTTCAACTTAACTTGGTATTGAGTTTGAGCCTTGAATATGCAGTTATATTAAATACTTGGAAAAAGAGCTTTGTCGCCCATAGTGATCTTATTCGACTCAATCAGAATCGCCTCCTATGCAGCATACCCGTGGTCTTAAACCAAAAACAAAAAAGCTCATATACTATTTCTACCATTACTATCACTATAGGCTATCACCATTATTGTCACTCATCAACTATGATTGTCGCCTTCACTACAACCATCCTTGATTGTTGCCTTTTCCATCCTATTGTGACTACTACTACCATTGACTAATGTTGTCGTTGTCATTATTGTCGCCACCACGTCATTGCAACCGTTATTGTTGTCTCTGTTGTACCCTTCCCATCTTCTCTCCTCCCCTAACACCCTACCACCATTGTTGTCACCATTGCTATCATCGAAATCAATCACCATTGTCATAACTATTTCAGTTTTTATCATTGTTGTCATTACCACCTTCACTAACCACGACCCTTGCCACCCCCCACCAATCAACCATCGTTGCCATCATTGTTGTTACCATCATTTACACTATCACTATCATGACCACCATCAAAATTAGTTGTTGTCATTATCATTTTTGGTCGTCATTACTCTCTTGCAATTGTCATCATTATCTCCATTGTTCCCTCCTTCATTAATGTCCCCACCACCTATGTCCATAGTAATTAGTGTCACCAACAACCTCAAATAAGGAAGTAATAAATGATTTGTATGATTTGAATTTAAAATTTGAAAGTTGAAAATGATGTAAAATCAAAACTAAAATTATAGAATTAGAAACTAATTTTAATTTAAAAAATATCAAAACTGATCATCATATTTTTTTATTAGTTTCATGACTATGCACTATCAATATAAAAACTTTTACACTATAGACCAATCAAAACTCATTATTGGTTTGACTTTTAAGGTAATTGTTGTAAAAGCCAAGAAACTTACCACACATGGTAATTTGTGATTAGATGACAATGTAAAATTGTTTTACACTGTCAATGCATAGCCTATTTTCTCATTTTTTATTATACATGTAAAGGTTAGTTAAACTAATTTAACCGGTTTGAAAATGTATAATTAATTTTAGGCTAAAATAGAATTTTGGTTCTTTATTTACATTTTAGGTTTCAGTTTGGTCCCTTAAGTTTAAAAAGTTTCACTTTGGTCCCTTAAAATTTCTCTATTAGACCAAATTGGTCCTTTTATTAGTTTATGACACTAATTTGGTCAACTTGGTGACATATGGCAAATTGTGAAAGATGTCACGTCAGCCAAAATTGACACCACTAATGCCAAAAGTTGATGGAAGGACCAGTTTGGTCTAATAGAGATATTTTAAAGGACTAAAGTAAAACTTTTAAAACTTAAGAGACCAAATTGAAATCTAAAATGTAGATAAGCGACCGATATTCTATTTTAGCCAAAAAATATATATATAATTATCAAATTATTACTATTTTAAATTTTTTGGTTATAAAGGGTGTGTTTGGCAAAACTAGCTTATAAGTTACCTGAAACTTATAAGCTAAAATCTAGGAACTGAAAAATTGAAAGTTTATAAACTAGCTGATTGAATTGAAAGTGTTTGGTAGGATTGACTAATAAGCTAATTGATAATGTAAAATGACATAAAAGACAAATTTAGTTATTTGATTTTATATCAAATATATATGTGTGTATATATATATATATATTTGAATTTATTTCTAATAACTTATCATTTTAAAAATTAGGACAATACTTTCAAAATTTTATATTAAAAAGGAATAATGAAGATTTAATAATTTTATATTATAAAGAATTGTTGCAGGTGTTTTTTTGTTATATTTTCCTTTTTTAACAAAAAAATATATAATTTAATTAAATAAACTTCCATTGCTTAAAATTAATTTTTTTGATATTTGAATAAATTTTTAATAATATTATTTTAAAACAAAAAAATAAGTATTTTTTCTTTATAAATCTAAATTGGAAAAAAAAAGGGTAAAAGGGATTACAAGTAAATCAATGAGGATAAAAGAAAAGGAAAATAAATTAGTAACTTATAAGCTAGTTGAAATAGCTTATGAAAATAAGTTATAAGCTACTAAAATAAGTTTGTGTATCAAATAAGCTGGTTAAACTAGCTTATAAGCTAGTCAAATCAGCTTACAAGCTCCTAGAGTAACTTGCCAAACATATACAAAATGTGAATTCAATTTTTTAGAGTTTAATGGGTGTGCACTATCAATGTAAAAGTTTTTACAAAGTTAACCAATTAGAAATTATCTTTAGTATGAATTGTAAGGTAATTATTGTTAAAGTGAAAAGACATAGTATATATGGTGATTTGCAATTAAATGACACTAAAAAAATTTTACACTGTCAGTATATATAGTATTTTCAAAATATTTTTATTCTCATTATTTCAAATTCTTGGATTAATTGTGTTCTTTTCGTAAATAAGAATTTTTATTTTTATTTTGGGCAGCTCAACCTAATTTTCATTTCATTCAAGTTTAGGAGACTCACACTTTCTTTTGTTAATTTTCAGGTCCTTGAGAACCGTCCATCCTCGTGTCACCATTAATATTTGAGCTTGTTAGTCCTTGGTCAAGGCAAGTTTTCTATATATAGGGAATAAGCTTAATGCAAGGTTGGGTTATACTTCTTCCATATTGACTGGGATATCCTTAATTTTGGTGTGCATAAATCGCTTAAAAGCGTCATGTATATGTTTGATTATGGTTGTTAAAATTGTACTTGGATAGATTATAGTCTTGTACTTGTTAAAGGAGACTGATTTTATTAATAAATTACCATGTATTTTATTAACAATTTACTTTATAGTTCTCACAATTAAAACTTTGGTTCAATGGGACTAACAAATTTTCTATATTCTTGTGTACACGTCTTTCTCATTTTTCCAAGACAATAAGCACATTAATTACAGGAGTGTCATAGAAGGGGAATGCGACAAGATCAGACAAAATTAAACGGAGTTGCAACCTAATTTTATTTAAAATTAGAAAAAAATAGAAACCCTTATATTTTGTAAAGTGGCCATAGAAGAGAGGTTGAATAGCAACATGTCGTTTGTCCGAAAGAAACTGGTTTGGATCTTTTAAGTAAAGTTTTAAGTTTGAGTTTTGTGGATAGAAAAAAACATGATTGAGAGAAAAGATCTCACTAAAGGTAGTCCGTCATATTTCTTAGCAAAGATTAATCATAGATAAAGGCGGTGAATAATTTGCATCTATAACAAAATGAACCCCAAAAAAACAAAGAGAGAGGTTGAATGAGTTTTTCACTACATCTTTAATACATTCGTAAAAAATTGTTACCTTTAGTTAATTATTTAAATCTATTCCCATATTATAAATTAGAATACATAATTTGAAAAGTGTGATTTTTATTTTCTCACTCTCTTAATTATTCTCAATATTCTCTTTCTTGTGTCTTTTGGATGTGCATTTAACATATTATCCCTGCAACTAACCAAGCTTTCCCTTTCAACTATCTGAAATTACCCTCATTATAATTATTTGTATAATTGATCTTCTTAATCACTTATCTTTTTCAATATATCCTTTTTTATCTTTATCTCTAAATTGAATTTCAATATCATTTAAAAAAAATTGTCAATAGTTAAAAATAACCTCTATCACAATTTAAATTGTTCATTATAAATCTAAAATATAATTTATATTTTTAAAGATATTTATTTATTAGTATGAATTTTAATTATAACATATTTTATATGTTGAAAAAATATTTATTTATTGTGAATTTAATTGCATAAAAATAAACATTTATCATGTGCAATGCATAGACTAAAATACTAGTTATTGATAAATTTAAATATATATTTAACCCCTTATAAATGAGAAATAAAATAAAACTAAACTCAAAAAAGAATGTCAAAAATTACTTTTACTTGACTAGCCTACGTATCCCCATATGCAATAGAAAAATTAGAGTTACATGATTCTTTAGAAAAGATTTGTATGTTGGTAGATTTTAATTTTGCAAATATTTGAAAATATATTTTAGAAGGGGGCTTTGTTTTAATAAAATCCACATTGCACATCTTATAAGATAACACAATTACATATACCTTAATAATTTTTACAATGTTTGAAGGTAGTGTAAATTACACATCAATGTTATAAATCATTGCATGGATTAAAAATTCTTGAAAGAGTGGAAAAAGGCAATTTAATTTTGTTTTTCAAAATAAACTCACATTGCATAAGGCTTAAAATAGCATGGTTATACGTAAGTCCTTACCATTCACATAATACGAAGGTAGTGTAAATCAGACATCAATATCATAGAGCATATATGTAAATTGATTTTTGCATAAAAAAAAAGACAATTCTCATTCATACGAGACTTATTTTATTTTATTTTGTATGTGTGTGTGTGTAAACAAGAGCCTCAGCCCTAACTCAAAAACTGCTATAATAAACAATGCTAGACATATCAGCTAACATAATCAAAGAAAGAAAATTAGGAATAAAAGTAAAGACATAAGCATCGAAAATGGACTCCAATCCATGCTTTGCTAATACATCGGCCGCTTGATTTGCCTCACGCAAAATGTGAGAGAACCTCACCTTAGCAAGAGAATAAGCCAGCTTCATGATCTCTTATACCAACCCAAAGAAAGGGTGTTGCACCAGACATCCGTCCTGGATTAGCTTGATCGCTACTGAGGAATCAGACTCAACCAAGACATGACCAAAACCTCAACTACCAACCAGTTTTAATCCATCATGAATACCCCAGAACTCTGCATCCAAAACCGAGCAACAACCAATGCTCTTTGAAAAACCCACCACAAAGGATGCATTAACTCCCCTAACAAGTCCACCACAGGCGGCTTTCCCCAGTGGATTTGTCAACTGCAGCATCAGTATTGAGTTTGACAAATTGGTGGTTAGGAACCTACCACCTAATTCCTTCCGAAGGAAGATGCTCAGGCTTCTCTTTCCCCACCATGCCTTTGAACGTCCAACACACAACGCACAAAGGTATCTACTCTTCCTTTAGCTTCATAGTTGTCTCATCCCACCTCTCAATAGTGCCACAGAAAACATAGTCATTCTTCCTCTGCTATATGCTGTCCACGGCAAAGGCAAAAAGAGTACCCCAGTTGGGTGGGAAACTTGCATTAGCAGACAAATTAAAATGCACCCACTCTGCAACATCACTAGATAAAAAGCCTAAGGGTATTTGATATAACCAAAGGTTCCTCCAAATGTCCTTTACTTGGACATAATCACGCAAGAGATGCATCACTATTTCAGGCTTAGACCCACACATTAGGCAAAGGGACTCACCAGCTAAGTGCCTACGAAAGCGTTGACTATTAGTCAGAAGGATACCCTTCGCCACTTTCCATATCATTAACCTTATCCGTTCAGGTGCATGCAGCCTCCAGACAAGTTTAAAAAGATTTCTATAATGATTGGCAGGCTCACCTTGCAGGTAATGAAAGGCCAGCTTCGCCGAGAAACACCCATCATTTGTTCCCCTCCAAGCAACCACATCCTCCAAATTTGTACTATGCGGGGGAACCATGGCCTTTATCCTGTCTACAAACCATATAAGCAATAAGCTGTATAGCTTTAACATATCCCACTAACTGGCTTCCGTGCTGAAATTAGCCGCCTTAGCTTCTACCTCAAGGGGCATTAGAATTCTCATAGCATGATCCTTGAGCCTACCAACATTCAGAACCTAGACATCCTCCTAGAATTTAACACAATGGCTATTACCCAATCTCCATGTAATGTTCTCCATCACTTTGGGCTAGGCATCTTTGATTTCACTCCATAAATTTGACCCGACCTTAGAGCTATCAATTCTCGGGATAATATCATTCCCGCATTTATACTTTGCTCTAATTGTTCTAACCCACAGTTCATTCCTCCTCAAAAGCAAATGCCACCCAACCTTTATCATAGGTGTTTAACCATAATAAGATGCATAGAACGCAAGCCTAAACCCCCCTGACTCCTACGTAAACAAATGGATCCCCAAGACGCAAGGTGGATTTTTCGAGACTGATCTGAATCACCCCAAATAAACTCCCTGCATCTCTTGTCATTGGCTTTTTAACCAAAATAGTAAAAAAAAAAACAATTTACTAAAATAATAATAATAAAAAATAATTTACCGATTTGGGTTGTTTTAGAATGTGTATTTTAACAGGAGGTGCTAAGTGAGTTGACGCCTCATGTTTAATAATTTTTTTATATATAACAAAAGACGCCAACTCGCATTTAAATAATTTTTTTCCTTACTATAACAGGAGGCGCCACTGAGTTTTAAATATATTTTTTTTACTATAACAAGAGAGTTGACACCTTGAGTTCAAAATTTATTTTTTTTACTAGATATCTACAAGTCAATTTATTAGAAATCTTCTTAGTTAACACATCATAACTGATGTCACGTTTTATTTGAATTGTTCTTTTATGGCCTTCAAAAGTCATGCCTTCTGAACCGTTGTATTTTCTACCATTCGAATAAATAAAAGTAATAATGGAACTCATTTTTAAATATGCAAATCACAGAACAAGAAGATAACAAACATAGATCAAAACAGACGTGAAAAAACAAAGCAGAAGAAGCACACAAGCAAATAACAAACACAACCAATACTCGGGAAAACACAAGTAAAATTAGAAAAATATACTCTATTTAAACTCATCCATAAATATCATGTCATATAAAAGATGAAATTAGAATCTTTGACCGAATAAGAATCGATTCTTTGAAAAACCATCATCTCGACGTGCCTATATTGAAAAAAAAGTGGGAACCACGAGTTGGCGCCTCTTGCTATAGTAAAAAAAAATTATTTAAATGCAAATAAAAAAATTATTTAAACTCAAGGCACCAACTATTATAGTAAAAAAAAAATTATTGAACACGCCTAAAAATAATTTTATTTAAATGCGAAGTGCCAACTCCTATTATATATATAAAAAAAATTATTCAACGTGAGGCGCCAGTTGGCGCCTCCTGTTATAGTAAGGAAAGAAAATTATTTAAACGCATCCTATTATATATATAAAAAATATTAAACGCAAGGCACTAACTCACTTGGCGCCTCTTGTTAACAAACGCATGTCGCCAACTGAGTATGCGTCTCGTGTATATATGTTTTTGCCCCCTTTTCTAAAACAACCTAGATCGGTAAATTGTTTTTTTTTTTATTATTATTTTAGTAAATAATTTTTTTTACTACTTTGGTTAAAAAGCCCTTATCATTAGTGTCACAAACATACTTATGCAAAATAGGAGACTACATAAGATAGGTGGGAAGAGCCTGAAGCACAAACCTAGTAAGGGCCATCTCCCAGCTATGGATAAGTTCCTCGCCTTCTAGGAACTAAGGCGCTAATTCACTTTGTCAATCATGAATTGAAAAGAATGCTTGTTAACCTTCTTATGAAGAATGAGCACCCCCAAGTACTTTCCCAAGTCTTTTGGAAGCCCAATGCTCCACTAATATGGTTTATCACATGTTTAGGACACATTTTTTGAAGAAAGAGTCTAGTTTTATCCAAACTAACTTTTTGCCCAGAACTCTAGCAAAAGTTGGAGAATCCCACGAATAAGTTCTATCTAACCAATATTTGCCTTTGCAAAAAGAAGGAGATCGACAACAAAAGCAAGATGGGAAATTTTTGGACCTCCCTAAAGAGCTGAATAGAGAGCCAAATATTATGATCCACCGCCAAATTGATCAGATGAAACAACTATTCAATATAGAGGACAAACAAATAGGGGGAGATGGAATCCCCAAGTCTAATACCTCTGGCTGGCTTAAATTCCTCCAAAGCTTCTCCGTTCTATAAGACCTTCATCTTAGTCGTAGATATACAATACCAAACCAAATCAACAAAGTTCTGAGGCATTCCTATATCATGGAGGTTGTCCCTAACAAAAGCCTAACTTAACCTATCATAGGCCTTCTCTAGGTCGATCTTTATTACCATCCCGCCCTACCTTTCTTGTGTCTCATAGAGTGGAAAACCTCATGAGCTATTATTATATTATCAGAGCTCTGACAATTGGGAATGAAGCTACTCTGACAAGCATAGACTAAATCCTACATAACTTTCCATAAGTTCGAAGCAAGGATTTTTGTGATAGTTTTATAAGCCACATTACAAAGGCTAATGGGCCTAAGACTTTTCATACTTTGAACCTTTTCCACGTTCAGGATTAGAGAAATAAGGGTACTATTAATACCTTTAACTCGACTTTGAATTGTGAAAATATTCTTCACTAGGGACATAAAGGAATTCCCCACTGCTGCCCACTGAGATTGGTAGAAAATCGCCTAAAAACCATCCAAGCCTAGGGCTTTTAGAGACCATATATGAAACACAACCCCTCCTAATCTCCTTTTTCGTAACCTTCTTTCCAAGCTCCTCCAATTGCTTCTCTGACAAAGTAGGAAAGACCCCTTTCACACAAAAAGGCTCATAATCTGCTCCTTCAAAAAAGAGGTTCCTATAGAAGTCTGTAGCCTTCTGCTCAAGTTCCTTATGTTGGGTCACCCATACTCCATCCTCCCTTTAGAGAGTCTCAATATTGTTCCTCTTCCTTCTAACAAGAGTGGTTCCATGGAAATAGCTCATGTTTCTATCTCCATGACCTAGCCACTTCGCCCTGGACTTCTGGTACCATAGTAATTCCTCTTGAGCCAAGGTTTTTTCATACTTCTTCCAAACACGTTGTTAAGCCTCCATGAGAGCCTCGCTATCACGATAGGCCCGAAGACCCGCAATCCGCTTAAGCCTCCTAAGAAAACATGCGCTTCCTCCTAAAGATGTTGCCGAAAATCTCTTTATTCCACCCCTAAAGGGCCTTCTGAAGATTGCCAATATTAACATTCTAATTGTCCCTAACCTGCCACGTCCTAAAAACAACATTTGAAGGTCATCTGGGTCAACCATGCAACCACGAACCTAAATGGTCTTTTGTACCTATTCCCCAGACCCTTTTTTTTTAAAAAAAATTGACCTAAAGTGGGACATGGTCAGATTTAAAGGGATGGAGGTGGTGAACAGAAGCTTCCTGAAATCTAATCCTCCAGGCATAATTGACTAGTATACTATCCAGCCTCTCCTTCAAGGAACCCCCCTGCCACGTAAACGGGCATTCTTGAAATCTTGTATCTGGCATCTCGTAGTTCTGCATAAAGGAAACAAAGTGATCCATACCTTTAGTAGAAGGGGCAGAAGTCCCCCCCTCCTCTCTCTTATGTAATGCAAGCACTGCATTGAAGTCTCTAATAATAGCCCAAGCACTTGTGATGGTCTCCGCAATGTCGGGCAAGTCATCCCACAACTATTGTTGCCTAACTATTGACTGCCCCCATTAGGAGCCAAGGATGCTCCCCTTTTCGAGCAATTCGCATATGAACCCATTGGTAGGCGTGACTTAGAACCTCCACTTTCTAAGAGACTACCTTCCATAACACCCAAATCCCCTTGACGCCCCTTCAGCTTCTTGAAAAAAATGGTGGGAGAAGTTGATACATTTGTATGTGTTTAAATAAGAATCATCAGATTCGCATCAAAACTTTAGCAGATATTCTTAATCAGATTTGGGAAACCCTACTAGTTGTCCCTTTATAATTCCACACTACACAATATATTGGGATGGATTGGGGGTTTGTGGGCATTGTTAAACAAAAAGTCTGGATCCAAGAGGGGGGTGAATTGGATCTTTCAAAATTTTCAAGAATCCCCAATTTTCTTTCAATAATGAATAACTAGATTTTTCAAAAGTTTTAATCTTATTGATTTGGTTATATGAATGAAATAGAATTGGATCAATTTATCTTGAACTTTTCTATGTAAAGAGCCTTATGATTTTAAATGCAAGTGATCAAGATTCAATATGCTAGCAAGAGGATAGAGGAAAGAAGAAGGCAAACAAGATTTATACTAGTTCGATCATCACCAATATGATCTACATCCAGTTTCCAATCAAACCGATTGGTGTTATCACTAAGTAATTCAAATGTTTACAAACACTATGCACAAACACAATAATTACAATCAAACAAACCATACAATCAAGTTTCTTGAACCTTATCAAGAAATACTTAAAACTTTTCTTGTGGAACCCTACCACAAGGAAGACATGAGAGATACCCTCTCAAGAACGAAAATCAAATTAAAGAAGGTTAAATATCACCTTGGATTGTGATAGATGGAAAACAATGAAGAACCAATCAAACTTTACCCAAGAAAAGACTTTTCTTTATCTTCAAGGTTGATGCATCATAAGCTCTTTGATTTTTGATCCAAAACTTGTAATGAAGAAGAAGAGTAATATGAATTCTCTCTAGCTCTCTCTCATATTTAGAAAAGTGAAGTTGTATTGAAGTGTGTTAAAAGACTCACTAAGGTTCACTTTATATAGAGAACTCATCGGAATAACTAGTTATCTTGACTTGCAATCAATTATTTTGTTATTAGAAATCTGGAAATAGGAGTTTGAAAAGATTTAACTAGTTATTTTCGTTTATAACTAGTTAAAACAGAGGTCATACGTTTTTAGTCTTGCTGGAATAACTAGTTACATAGCTTTGTAACTAGTTATTTTTGCATAGAACAAAAACAACTTTATATTATGTAACTAGTTACAGAATTAGGTAACTAGTTACAGCAGAACTAACTGATTACATAATGTTGTAACTAGTTAAAATAGAAAAGATGTAACTGATTACATATCATTGTAACTAGTTAAAACAGTATAGATTTCCACTGTTTATACGAATTTAAATGAACTTAATCGATTACAAAGCTAATTTAACCGATTAAATGGTTCTTTAACATAAGATTTAATAGTTCTAAAGCTTTAGTATGTAGTTCTCACTTCCTAATAATTTAAAAACAAGTTTCATCCAATTATTTCTCTTGAAACTCAATTTTAGACTTATAGAAAACATATTTCCACTTTGTTAAACCTTTCAGTCTTAAACTTTGAGCTCATTATCATCAAACTATCAAGGATAAAGATAAATCATGCAAGACTCAACCACACACACATATGCATAAACACACATTACAACTTTGCACTCATCAAGAGGCTAAATCATCAAAACTATATTAAATCTCCTTAGGGGCAAAAGTAATTCTCTTCTTGCTTCTTCAGGCATGAATGCCCATGTCTACATCCAGTGGACCATAGTCCACATTCATCGCCTCTATCACACCAATGGTTGGGCCATAATTGGCTCGATCAATTTTGGACAAGGGGTAACCACTGCTTCTTGTACTTCCCTGACCCTTCTTAGAGGAAGATAGTTGCTAGAAAAGGCGCTGCAAATTGATGGACATTGAGGACATCTCAGAGTAAATATCTAGGGGAATTGCTTTTGCTTTCCTCATCTCTTCGTATTGCTTCTCTGGCACAGACATTGCTCATTAGCTTTCAAGTTGGAAACCCCCTATAAGCTTGACTTCTTTGCATTGCTCTGTCCTATGCCCTTATTGGGTCTCAAGGGATTGGCAAACAGAGACTTTTTGCATGTTTTTTCCCCTTGTGTATTCTTGACCTTGCCTAATGAGATGGGCTTGGACACCAGCTTTTCCAAAATAGCCTTATGAGCCACCCCTTTTTTATGCTCATTTAAAGGCCCACTATTCTTATCACAACCAACTAGCTCCTCTAAACAGGACAAAACATCAAACAAGGCACACTGGTCCCCACGTTTCCTCATCATTCTTTTTATTCGTTCCAATAGTCCTTCCTAAATTAATGGATTTGTTTTTATTGCGTGATGATTTCCTCACAATCAACTAGGGACCAAATTCATTATCTGTTACCGTAGATACCTCGGGATCTCCTTCCTTGAAAATCATCTTTGGCTCACTTACTGAATAACTTCCATTTCCACGTTAGCCCTAGTGGTCTCCACACCTACCACCATATCTGCAACCTTCTCCTACTTCACAACCTCTTTCGCCATAGCATTAGGCACCTCAACCTCGCTCCTTCCAAACTCCATACACACGTCCTTCTTGTGCCCGTACTTCTCACAACTAAAACAAATGGAATGGACACCTTCATATTCCAAATTGAGCTTCAAACCACAAACAAAATTGTGTGAGACTAGTCTTTTTGTAAGGTCAATTTCAAAGCAAATGAGCGCAAATTGACCCATTGAATGGATGGATGTTAACTTGTCCACCTTAAGCATGGCCCCAAGCTTCATCCCACATGCCATAGAAATCTATCATTATACAACTCCAAAGGAAGCTCGGGAATGTGAATCCAAACCACCACCTTGGTAACTTCTTTAACACTTTGGACAAAAAACGGCCTCCACTGTTGCACCAATAAGTAATGATCAACAATCATCCAAGGACCTTCAAAAAGAGCATGCTTGTAGTGCTCTTTTGACGTAAATATCACTATGTAGTAATTCTTTGGCATGTCAATGATCTGGATGGATCCAGACTTAGCCCATTCTTTTTTCAATTTATTCTCCAACACCTTAAATGAGACTCTTTTCTCGAGAAGGTGCACTACCAAATACGTGCACCATGGCGAACTCCATGCCTTCAACTCTTCATCTAAGATGATAATCTCTGGGCAAGGGTTAAAAGGCTCCTTTTTTCCTCATAAACTTTGTTTTTCGGCATTTCAACATCCTCCAAATCCTCCCTTATGAAACCTACCATCTTGCTATCCTCCATTACGTGCATGATTTTTTTTCTTATATGAATTCTCATTGTCCGTTCCCTCAAAATCACTATAAACTTCCACAGGACCCTCATCCCTAGTCTTCACCTTTTTCATGCTACAATCCAGTAAATCTTCCTCTTCTCGGGATGGCTTCCTCATTGAAAGCGAAACCCTACTAGAGCCCTCCATTTGATATTCTTAATGGGTTATTATAAGTCCTTGTGATTTTATGACATGCAAAGATAGTGTTGCAACAGAGGTAGCGGTGGGATGGTGAAAAGTAATGTTTAAAAATAGGGAGTCGCCACCAAGGTTTATTAGGAAAAACATTGGAAAAAACCCTTTAAACTAAAATTGATCTTTGAAACCAGATTTTGAGTTCGAGAGTCGATTACGTGTAGGGAAGGTGTTAGCACCCTACGACGTCCGTCCTAAAAACGGTCACCTCTAATTAATTAAGCAAATTATTAATAACTTTTTAAAATATTTATCTCACCCTAAAATGAATACAGTGAAAAGAAATATTTTATTCATTACAAATTTTCTTTTTTTTAATCTTAAATTTTATAGTTTTTGAGATCAACAGAAGTGGTCTCCTACTCTTACATATCCTTCGGTGTAATGGAAAATCAGACTCACGTAGTTCTTTTGGTAGAAAATATTTCTGTGTTGACATTTTTTAATTTTTCTTATTCTTATTTTTAATTTAAAATTTCTGAGCCGTCATGACTCATACGTCCTAAAATATAAAATTGATAGAGGTGTACACCCAAGCCCATCTATTATTTTAATTTAGATTCAATATTTATTTTTATAACAAATTAATTTTAATTTAACATTTTTATTTTTATTCATTACCTTTAGAGATGAGTTTTAAGACATCAAGTTGTATAGCTTATGCCTCAAAATCTCAAGATTAAGGAGATGTCACATATAATTAATCTTTCCTCTAAAGAAGATTTTAATATTATCAAAATATTGAGCTAAATTATAAAACTTGATTTTATTGGTTGTATTACCTTCTTCTTATTATCAATAGAAATTTTACATTTTTAATTTAGAGAATAGCTATAAGACAGCAAATTGTCACAACTTGTGTCCGTAAACTTTAGGATTAACAGGACATTGCATCCAAATAATCATTTTCTATTAAATTTTACTATTAAAAAAAAGTAAAATTTGATTTTATCGATTTTTAGTTTTTTTTTTCTTATTATTATTATAAATAACTTTACGTTTTTAACCCAAAGCATTGTTTTAATTTTGTTGATATTACTTAATTAATATATTTATTTATGATGATCCCATTGATATTTCGCAGCTATCTCATTTTTATTGATGGTGAGGTATAACGTGTTCTATATTTTTTTTTTTTATCAAAAACTATAGATAATTAATCCTTTGTTTTGGAGACTACAAGTTTCAAGTAAAAAGAATATAAAAGCTTAATAAAAAAACAGTCGAAAAACCCTAAAGGAGTAAAGCCCAAATACAACAAACCATTATAAAACCCAAACTAGGTCGGATCAAGTGTTGCCGCAGTGTAACCTAAGACAAAAATATTGAAACGTAGGCTACAAAGGGGCTAGGGTTAGATTTGCTATTAACACGCACATTGAAAGAGGCTTTGGGAGAAGGGAAGCTGCAACGGGGTAGCTTACGGCTCTAATTCCCTGCGATGACGTCAATGCGGTGAGGCGGTATCGTGGCCAGCGTCGGTGAAGGTGCGCCCATAGCGATTGTTGAGCTTCGCGTACACGGTGGTGGTTGGGTTTCTCGTGGCAATGTTGGGGCTTCACACGAAGGTGTTGGGATTTGTGCGTGCAGCGGTGGTCGGGGTTGGGATCCGCGCGTGCTCGTGGCAGCAAGGCGACGAGGCTGTCGCCGGTGATGACTCTGATGCGTGCACGGCAGCGGTTCCGGCGAGATGACTGTGTTCGTCAAACGGCTATGGGAGAGAGGGAGCTTGTCGTCAACATTGCTATGACAAAGAGACGCCTTTGCAATGCACCAACGCGGCCATCGCAGTGACTTGGAGGTACTGACGCAATACCAACGACGGTGGCCACGTTTTTTACCTTTTTGCTTGACCTTAGTTCTTTACCCTATGGATGGTGTTTATATTAACATTTGTTTTCTTTGATTTGGTGGTTTGCGGAGACATTGCAGTTTCATATAGGCGAGAAAAAGGAACGCGAAGGAAGAAACCACATTCGAGACCATGATGGAACTGCTATTATTTTTGTATTCTTTTTTTTTTCTCACTTAGACTTTTATTTTGTTTGAAACTCATGTTTGTTATTGTAGAGAAACAGAGCATCATAAACAAGCTACAGAAAGTTAAAGCTGCAAGAGGCAGAAAGATTGTGTACAGGAAAAGAGTAACTACATTGTGAAGCAGAGCATCAAGGCAGATGACACATACAATTAAGGAGACAAATAGTTAAAGTTTAAAACTAAAGGCTTCACCAACCTCTCGCCTATTTTGCTGCAGGTTGCTGCTTGAACTTGTAGTAGCTTGAAGGCTTGAGAGATGACTACCACCTAGTTGTGTCGGTTTGATTTTGTTGAAACCTTTGAACCTAATTGCTTTTTCTAGTCCTCTCTGATGTTATTTACTCAGTTCTCTTTGTCTATAATTTTTAGACTTGTAGAGTAGTAACCCTTTTTCTGTTCTCTGTTGAGCCAATTTATAGGCACGAGGAAACTTTGAATTGGGATTCACGTGAACTCTCCTTTTGCCTTCTCTTTGTCTCTTTTAATCCTCTCTTTTCAGCAGAGGATTTCAAATTTCTTCTATCTAATGTTAATGAGTTATTGTCCAGAGTTACAGTTTCCCTCTTCAGCTTCATTTGTTTTCTCATGTTTGATTTATCTCTTTTGCTTAGGGAGGAACGAAGATCAGCAGGAGGCTCCATTGACCAAAACGTTGCTACATCAACATCTGTTTTTTTTTCTCCCGATTTAATTCCCCTTTTGTGTATGGGAGCATAATGAATAGGGGATTGTAAGGTCAAAGACACCAAACGAGTATTGCCAGTGATCTGTCAGCTTGGAGATTTGCGTTTTGTCTGTAGTTTGCACACAGATGACTTGATGGAATTGTTTTTTATTTATTTTATTTTTGTTATTATTTTTATTGTTGTTTATTTTATTGTAACTGGACTCGTAAGAAAAAGCTTTAGGACTATTCATTTGAGCATTTTTTTAGTTTTCTATTTATTTGACTGTTCTATTTTGTTTTTGTTATGGATTGAGGTTGACCCAATATAATTGAAGAGGAAGAGAGCATAATCTAGGCCTATGCTAACCCAAATCAAATAACAACAAAAAGGATAATAAGAAAGAGAAAATAAAACTAAAAGTAATACTAATTATAAATAAGAACTAAAGGAGGAATAAAAAGAATGGACAAAAAGAGGTGTTTATAGCTGTTCTTCTTTATTAGATTTTATTAGTTAATATGAATAACTCATGTTTTTTCATTATCATAGTAAAAGCGAATATATAAATACCTAATTTTATTTAAGGCCCAAGGTAGTGGATATGGGAATTTAAAGAACAGACAAGCGATGCACACAAGGGCCCGAAACATAAAAAAAAGTGGGTACGAGAACTCGAAAATGTAAAAACAGTGGATGTGGGGATTCGAAACGTAAAAGAGGTAGGCATGGGGACCTGTAAGCATAAAAGCAGTAGGCGTAGGGATCCAAAACGTAAAAGCAGTGGGTGCGGGAATTTAAAAACAAAAAAGTGGTGGGAGCTGAGAATTGAAATGTAAAAGCAGTGGGTGTAGGGATTCAAAAAGGTAGAAGTAGTGGGCACGGAAACCCAAAAAAGCAATGTGGTTTATGTTATCTTGGAACCGAATAACTTTCATTTCCTGTTCCAATTGGCCTTTCCAACTCAAGATGAGTTTCATCTTTAGGAGCTTTGATTTCTATGTTGCAGGGGAATACCGCAGTGAGCTTTTCATCAAGTTCTTCTTTGCGATCATCTTCTGAATCTAGGATCTGGGAACCAAGTATCAACACCGAGCCCTAAAAGTTTCTTTATCATCATTTGTAATAAATTATATAACCTTGGTGATTGGAGAACGAGCATCTCGTCATCCCTGATGTATAAAATGACGAGACTAGTTTCTGTGATAGAAAACCAAAAGCTGCAAAATTACAATAATTTTGTTAATAGTGTAAAAGTTCTATTTGAATAGCTAGCATGCTTGTGCACGTTTGAGACAGTGCTAGGCTTAAAAATAATTGACCAAAACCAGAGAGCGAGAGAGGCATCAGCCTGGAATGAAGATAGCAATGTGACAAATTCCTTATACTCATCTCATGTAAATGTTGCCAACAAAGGTTTTTGTAAAATAACAGGATACTAGATCAGAGCAGGGGGGCGGAATCAAATTTATTGATATTTTAAAATTTTAAAATATTATTACTTATTTTTTCTATTTATATTTCTATTTAATTATTTCTATAATAATAATATATCACAACATTAAATAAGAATATTTCAATCTAAATATAGCAATATTTTATATACATTAAGAATTTAATTAAGATACAATGACAATGTAAGTTTTTTATACTGTTATCCAATTACAAATTACTATATGTGATAAATTTGTTGATTTTAATAATAATTATTTTAAAAATTATACATTAATTGATAATATATAAAAATTAAATTCATTAATTAAATATTTCTTAATTTATATACATTAATTTATTTCTTAAACATCTGTTAATATGATATGAAACGGAAATAGTAATAATAATAATAATAATAAATTGCATGAAGGGTTCATTTGAACTCCTCGAAGCGGGTAGAACCGTAGAAGCAGGTGTTGAAGTTGAGATTAAAGCTGCATCGGTGCATAACTAGAGGGGCAAGCCCCCTTGGGACAGCCTTGGTTGGTTACCACACGCGGCAATGGTGTTTATGTTATCTTTTATCTTATGTTCTTTTGTGTCCGGTGTAGCGTGTAGGAAATTACTGATAATTAAACTGGATACAGCTATGTGCTTGTGTGTTTAGTCTGATGTGTGATGGTTTGCTATTGTGAATAAATGTGCATTCAACAAGATAAACATTGATGATTACAATGAAAGCGAAGGGAAAGATTCTTACGACAGACATAGGCTAAATTGTATTTTTGATCCTTCAATTTTTTTAATCTGCAATTTTAGTCCCTTTATTTTTTTTAAGAGACATTTAGCTTTTTTATTTTAAAAATTTGCAATTTTGGTCCTTCCATCAAATCTCTTGCATTGACCGTTAGTAATTTAATGTTAATTTTGACGTATCAATACTTAAATGACATGTTAAAGTCAGGATCAACATTGAAGTCAACATTGACATATCAGAATCAGTATTAAACCACTAACGATTAATGCAAAAAATTTGACGGAAAGACCAAAATTACGGATTTTTAAAAATAGGAGAACTAAATGTTTCTAAAACAAAAATAAGGAGACCAAAATTACGGATTGAGAAAAATAAGGGACCAAAAATATAATTTAGCTAAAAAAATATGAGTTCTACATTTACTGCTCTCTGCTGCTTTTATTCTGTTATTTTCGTTGTGGTTCTCTTCTCACTCACGAGTTTCTCTTATTTTGATTTTCGGTGCCTCTCCAAAAATGATCTCTGAATCTTATTTTGTGTGGTAATTATAGGCATCATGTCAACTGGCTAACTGTTTTGAGTTGGTAGAACCAGTTTTATGATGATGACAAAGATGGTGTTGCATTTGTTTCATGCCGAAGTAGAGCAGAGCAAAGACTTTGACATTTTTACATTTTTTATTTTAATTATATTATATTTTTTAGTGTATTTTATTTTAGGTTTAAATATGTTTTTTTTTCTATAATATATCTCTTTTTTGGTTTTAGTCTTTGTAAATTATTTTTTTTTAAATGGTCCTTGTAAAAATTGTTTTTTATATTTTTGTCCTTATTATTTTGTTTTAGTCCTTATAATATATCTATTATTTTTTGTTTTAGTTCTTATAATATTTTGTTTATTTTGAGTTAGTCTCTTTGAAAAGAAAATAGTAGAGAGTAAAAGCAAATTATTCATATATTATAAATAGGAATAGCAAAAAAATCCATACCTACGAATATCCATGGGTAAAATCTATTATGGATTAAAAATGGATAATTAAATACATACCCGCTTATTAAAGAGGAGGGGTGGATAATAAGGTACATGTACTCGTGAGTACTTGCATTTTGAAATTATTTAAATATTTTTAATTATATATAAAGTAAATTGCTCTAATTTATTTTTAGTATAAATATATGTTTCAAAAATATTTTTTAGTTTCATTTCATTTTTTGCTTTTTGTTTAAAATCTTATATTTTAACAAATATCTATGAATACTCATGACTGTCTACGAATATATATAAAACTCGTAAATATCCACTTAACGAATACTCATATAAGTACGGGTTGGTATGGAAGAACTACTACCCTTACCCATACTTGTCCCACCTCATTGTCATCTCTAACTATATGGACAAAAAAAACAATGAGTAATTTATAAAGACTAAAACAAAATAACAAGGACTAAAATAAAAAAAAATTACAAGGACTATTTTAAAAAATAATTTTATGAGGACCAAAACTAAAAAAAGAAACACAAATATATTTAATCCTTTATTTTTAATGTATTTTTTATTTGTTCTGTAATTTTGTTTTTAAAAATAGACTGAACATTTGTGTTTGCTCAGCAATGCCCAAAGCCCAAGTGGCCCAATGCATCGATTTATTTATCCAATTTTGTTTAGCTGTTATTGTGGTAAGAGAGGCTTACAGGCCTAATTTGACTTCTCTCTCTCCCATTTTTTTTCTTTTTTTTTTCTTTTTTGCTATTCTGATTCCATTTTGGACTTCAAATTACTCTAATCCAATTCAAAAAGCGACGCTTAATAATAATAAATGGTAACGAAGAAAGAAGGAAATAAACAGGAACAAAACTCATGAGCCTAGACCGACCCAGTCTAATAAGAAAGACCAACAAATAATCCAAGCTAGCACAAAATTAGATTTATGTTTTAGGTCTAAATAAATTTGAAAGACCAAATAAATAAAATAAAACACAAAAAAAAAAAACTCTTAGACTTACGATAGCTTAACTTGATTTAAAAGCAGCAAAGAAATAAAATATGAAACAAGTTTATGGAGCTATGGTGGCTCAAATTGGTGTCATTCCTTGCGGAAAAAGTAAAGCAGAAAAAAAAAATTCACAAATAGAAATATATCATTTATATATTATACTCTCTTTGGACTCATATATAAGCAAAAATAACTAATTTCATGCTAGCTAAGAAAATTAGTTAACATCATTTATTTTACTGATTTCAATTAAAAATAAACTTTTTCCTAAATTGCCCTTCATTGAAAATTGATATCATGAATAAAAAAGAGTCATTGGAAATAGAGTCTCAATTAAATGAAGGGTAATTTAGAGATAATATCATTAAATAGAGTGAAATTAGTTAGATTTGCTTATATTTTAAACAATCATACACTAAAAAAATGCTTATATTTGAGTTTGGAGGGAGTAAGGCTTAACTATGTTTTTAATTTTTGAATAATATAGGAGTTTTTTGTTTTTGTCCCTACAAATTTTTTTCTCCCTTTTTACCTAACATTTTTAGAATGACTTTTCTAGTCTCTACTATTAGCCTCGTCTATTTCATGCTGACATGGCTAACAGAAAGCTAAGTCACCTATGCCACATCAATGAAGTGAGACCACATGTGCGCAAGTTGTTATTCTCTTCTTCTTCTTCTTTTGAGAAAACATTTGTTAGCTCTAAAATCGGCTAGCGACTAATTTAGCAATTTTCAAACAGTTTATGTGGGCACAGTGTTAATGGGGCTCTAAAAATTGCCCACATTTAGAGTAGACCCAATTATATGTTGAAGAATGGATCGTGGAAAATAGTTAGAGATGAGCAGCCAAAGGAATTGCAAACCCCTAAATACATGAGCAGTGCGTAGTTATGTAACAATTGAAATATGAAAGTAGCTTCTAAAAATATATTCTATTAAAAATATGCAATTAAATATTAAATTATATGCATAAGAAGCTAAATTCCTTAATAATAAGACTTCAAATTTGGTATAAATTTACATTAAATGTAAATTTATCAGAGTGCAAAAAATGTGATTTAAAGAGTTATAAGAGGAGTATTAGAGATTAAAAATTTTAAGTGAAAAGTGAACAAAAATGAGTAAGGTTAAGACATTGGAGAGTGTGAGTAATAAGGATAATATTAAATATGTTTATTTGTGTTTTTGGTCCTATAGTTTATCAAATAGGTGATTTTTGTCCCTCTAGTTTCAATTGATCAAATCAAGTTACTATATTTTAAAATTAATGAAATTCAGTCCAACACTTAATTTATTGTCATGGGTTTTGTGAGGGCTAGGTATTAGAGATGATGTGACACATGGTGCTCAAAAATGGGGTATGAAAATTGAAAAAAGTGTTTATTGTGGGGTTTGAATCCACTATTCCACATTTTCAAACCAAGCATATGACCACTAAGACACTAATTAACTTCATATATGTATGAAAATTATATTATATATAACTTAAATGTGTAGGAACGTATAAAAATGCACATATATTTACTATTAGTAAATGAATAATATAATTTTTTAAAACTAAATAAGCAATTACTTGAAATTTTTAATACTATTTATTTTAATTATAACATAATCACTCAGTGATAAATAATTTTTTCTATTAAAAATTGGCTTGTATTATTTTTATTTTTTCTTTTGATACTTTAGTGACTAAAATAAGATATTATTATTGATGTAATAAATACTTTTTGTATGTAACTAAAAAATTAAAATAAAATAACATTTTTTAATAATATCTTGAAAATTTATGTTGTATTTCAATATTTTAATTAAAATTAAAGTAACTTTTTAATAATATCTAGAAATTAATAATAATCTTTTTTAATTTTTTGTATTTCACTAAAAAATTATTACATCAATAATAATACCTTATTTCAATCACTAAGATAACCTTTTTAATTTTAGTATTATATAACTTTTTTAGTATTAAATTAAAAAGATTGTTGCAAATAATTGATTTTAAAAGTATAATTATATTTAGCAATTTTTTATTGATGTAAAAAAAAAACTATTACATTAATAGTAATATCTTATTTTAGTCACTAAAGTATCGAAAGAAAAAATAAAACATTAAAAATGTAATTTTATAAAAAAATATTTAATACAAAATAATTAAGTTATAATTAAGATAAATAGTATTAAAAAATATAAGTTATTATTTATTTAGTTTTAAAATATTATATTATTTATTTACTAGTAGTAAATATATGTGCACTTTTAGTTCCCTATATATTTAAGTTATATATAATATATTTTTCATATATATATCAAGCTAATTAGTGCTCTAGTGGTCATGTTCTTGGCAGTAAAACATGGGGTGGTGGGTTCAAATCTAACATTAAACACTTTTTTAATTTTCAAATCCCCATTTTTGAGCGTCACATGCCACATCATCTCTAATAGGCTTTGTTAGACACCGTTAGAAATGTGTCCTTAAATTAAGTGTTAGAATGAATTTCATACATAATGCTGAAAGATTAAAGTAAAGTGCTTGAATGTTAAATCGAAAGTGAGTAAATTGCAATGAATTTAAAAGTGCAAGAAAAGTAAATTCAATTTTAAAAACAATGCGACAAAGTAAAAGCTCAAAATTTAAAAGAATGTGGCAAAGAAGAAGTACGAATGAATTTAAAATGTGTGAAATGTAAATGGAAAGTAATTAAATTTACAAAAAAGTAAATTAAAAGCAAGTAAATCGAAGTGTAAAAGATAATTGGCAAGAATGTAGAGAATTGAATTAAAAGTGGTGAGAACATACACATCACTTGATGAACCAATAGTCATTTTGTTTGGTGTGTTAAGTGTTACAAAGGTATAGTGCAGTGTTTCAACCGAGGAAATGGCCACAATGATTCCTTGTGTATAGATTTTTTGTCCTAATAGTTGAAAAATAGGATCTATACTTATGTATGTTTGCCTAGAATCAACTATCTAAGATTGTATCATCTATCTCAACCCATGCATCTTTAATAACCACTGTTTTGAAAACCGAACCGGACCAGGCGGTCGGACTAGAAAATCGGTGAACTGGTCACTTGACCGGTTCAAATAAACCACAGAACCGGCTTGAAGAAAAACCGGTCAAAGAACCAGAAAACCGATCAAAAACCAGTCAAAACCGGTCAAAACTGGCTAAAATCGGTTCACAGCGGGTCAAAGAAAAATGTTTAATATAACATTATTTTGATTTTTTTCTTAAAAAAAATAAAAACCAACCTAAAGTATTTATCATTTTTTTTATTTTAAATATAAACTTCTTTTTATTAATAAATGTTGATGTGTATAGTTAAAACTTATACTTAAGTATCATAACATATTTGATTTGCACTTACAGGTATTGTAAATGTAAAAAACCTATAAAATTATGTTTTATTTTTAATTTTTAGTATTACAAAATTATGATATTATGCTTTTTTAATATTATTTTATGTATTGTTTAATTATTATATTATTATTTATTAATACCGGTTCGACCACGGTTCAACCCCGGTTGAACCATTGAATCTTGAACCAGTGCCTTGACTGGTTTAATGACCGGTCCGGTTTTAAAAACATTGTTAATAACTACTTGTAACTGTCAAATGACTAGTAATTCTTCATGTGTTTGACTCAAAATCTTCCGCATTTCTCATACTCCAACACTTAGCCATTTTCTTTCATTTTTTACCTTGGACATCTAGACTTCGTTTTCGTAATCAAATCCATTTCGATATCTTCTACATTTATTATTATTATTATTATCATTATTATTATTATTATTATTATTATATTTGTTTTATTTCATGATTCATTTTCAATTTTAATCATTGTTTTAAAAATCGAATTGAACCAGTCGGTTCAATTGGTTTGACCAGGAACTAATTTGGTGATCAGTCCATTAACTTTAAAAATAAACCTAGCTCATCTCTAAGAATCAGTTGAACCAATCCAAAACTAATAACAAATACTAGGGTATTTTTTTCAAAAAAAAATATTCATTTTTTTTATTTTTTAAATTTAATCTAAAACAATTTTAAGATAAATAAAAACACTTATTTAAAGATTACACATCGGTATAAATTATTTTGCCAATTATTATTCAATTTGGTCTCTCTATTTTTAAAATATTTAATTTAGTCCTCTAATTTTCACAAAATGTTCAATGTTGTCCTTTCATATGATTTTAGTAACACGTTACTGTCAATTTGGACAAAAAGGAAATATTGAGTATTTTTTTATAATTAAAGGACCAAATTGAATAATTTAAATAAAAAGAGGGACCAAAAGAGTAATTTAACATAAAATAAATATTTTAGTCATTAAAGAATTAGAAATAATTTTATAACCTAACCCATGAATACCCTTACCTCTTAGCTCTAATTGTGCTAATTGGGTCCCTTAAGTATTCTTTCATTTACAATTAAGTTCCTCCAACTATCATTAACATGACAAAAATGACGAACAAATTCACAAAGTGCTCGAGGTGAGATTCAAAACCTCATCCGACACTCCAAGCCAAGGCTTGTAAAACAAGCATTGGATCAACTTCATTCTTTGCAATATATATGAAAATTATTAGAGATATATATATATATTATATATATATATATATATATATAATTTAAAATAGGAACCATAATTGCACATACATTTTATACTACTAAATAAATAATATAATATTATCAAACCATAATAATTTAATAATACTGATTAAAATAATAATTTAATAAATATATAGTTATATTATAAAAATTAATATTCTTATATTATAAACAAAAATTAGAGAATACATTATTATTTATTACTATTATTATATGTTATTATTATACATATTTTATAAACTAACTTTTTGAACAGTAATAATATATATAATAAAATTTTACTGTGTAATTTAATGTATCTATCTTTTCTTTTTTTTTTCTGTACATTGTTGACAATGAGGTTTTAACCTAAACAATCATGCAAACTACCTACCCTCTCATCCTTAGACTGATTCTAATGGGTTATCTATCTATTAAATATATATATGTTAAAAATATATTACTAAAAAAATAATTGTTACAAAATACCATACCTAAACACATATATAGAGAGAGATATTAAAATATTAAAATGCACTTTAAAATTTTATTGTATATATTTATTATTGATCAAACAAATTACTTTATAAACATATTTTAATGATAATAAAATAATAACAATAAAATTAGTTTATAAAATATGTATATATATATATATATAAAAAAAATAATTTATCTCTTAATTTTTATTCATAATTATTATGAATTATTTTAAATATAACTATATATTTATAAAATTAAACTTTTTAATTAGAATTAATTAAATTATTATGGTTTTATAATATTGTAACATCGTGTTTTCTTAATATATGATTTAATGCTTTAATAACTAAAACGAAAATATAATATGTGATCTTGGTGATTAAAATGAATAAATAAGTTGTTGTTGTGTGGTTGCTATTTTGTTTTTTTGTCTTGGGATACCTGTTTGAATTTAGGAAACTAGTGGAAAATGTTCTTGAACCAAAGTGAGAGTGATGGTTATGTTTATATGGGTTGTTGAGAGAAACAGCAAGTGTCAAGTCAATTGTGAGGTTTGGGGAGTGAGTAGATAGACCACGGGCCTTAGTGGGCCCAAAATCTTTGTGTTGCCCAAAGAGGTTTTAAGGCACTAAAACCCCTTTTCTTTCTCATTCTATCATTTCTCTTCCCCTCACTCTCTCTCAAACCCTCTCATTCTCTCAATCTCTCACAAATCACCAAGAGAGCAACAAGATTTCAAGCCTTAATCCCTTGTCCGTGTGTTGAGAAGGGTAGATTTCTCGAAGGCTTGGCTCAAGAGTTTGTTTTCTCCACATTCTCCTCCTTCCCCAATTTCGGATTTAGAAGCTCTAAGAGGTAAGGGAAGCTTACATTAGTTGAATACTTGTTGTATGAATGTAGTAGTATGCATATAGGCTTGTGAATTAGACTAAAACATATGATTTGGCTGAGTTGTGTGGAAATATTGTTGAAAATGGGTTTGCTATTTTCGTGGCTGATTTCTATTAATTATGAAATGTTGTATGAGTTGAGTATGTTGTTGTGCGCTGATATATGGTCGTGTTCGGCCCCTGGGAAGTTGATTTGGGTGTGAATGGGAGAAAAGCTTAGATCTTTGGATTTTAGATGAAAGTTGCGAGTTCTAATATCTGATAGTCGTCGAGCGACTAGGGGTCTCACTGAGCGAGAATGCCTCTGAGACTGAAGTGAGGTTGTCGGGTTGGTAATTCGTTGAGAGATCCATCGAATCACTGAACGAGTATTCTTGAGTGGTAGATATGGCTGAAGAGTAAGAGAGATTCGTTGAGTGAAATTTGGTTTACTGAGTGAGTGTTCATGGAAAACTGGAAATTTTCCAAAAGAGTGTTCGCTAAGCAGGTATGTGGCTCGCTGAGCGAATGTGGGCATTCTAGAATGCTTGGAACAATTCGCTGAGCGATTACCAAGCTCGTCGAGTGAATTGGGGGCCTTGAAGAGTAGTGCTCTCTGTTGCAACAGGTTCACTGGGCAAATAACATGTTCGCTGGGCGAGGAGTGTGTGTAGGTTTTGGCTGTTCTCTGGAATGGCCATTCGCTGTACGAATAGGTGACTCGCTGAGTGAAAAGTTGTCGATGAAGGTTTAGGGAAAGTCCCTAGAGTGAATTTGCTAAGTGACCCTAGTTGTCGCTAAGCGAATGACTCTGATTCGCCGAGTGAAACTCATGGTCGCTGAGCGAAAAGCCTTCGTAGGGGAACGTTGGTCCTCTGTTCGGAAGGTCTTCGTTGAGCGAGCTTGTGGGTCGTTGAGCGAATGTAGTGTTCTGCAGTTGATCAAATTTTGAAAGCGTGGTTGTGTGAATCATGATTGGGAAGGACTCCTAATGTGAGTCCAATGTGAGAATTGTTGAAAATGTGAAAAAGGTGGCAAGTTGCTTGGATAAGACCTTAACTTGTCGTAGATGTTGTTGCTTGGGTTTTACCCATGGGATGTGGGTTACTTGGATAGGGCCCTGGAGTGGCAGGTTGCTTGGACAAGACCTCCACTTGTTGTGAATAAAGTTGTGGTGTGTAAGGTTTCTCTCGAGGTATGAACTGCTTGGATAGGGCTTTACCTGTTGAACATGCTTCGTGCCAATTTGGGCCTGGATGATGTTGGTAGTGGTTGTGAAACCCTTATGGTGCTGGTCGGGCCCACGTGGTATTGTGTTGCTGCATATGTATATATATGTGATGACTTATTGTTGTTGTTGGGTTGATGTTGTGTTGAAATACATGCATTTCATGCATTTGTTGTTGGCTGAGACTGCATGATGGGCCTCATGTCATTATGTAGGCAGACACGTAAGTTGGGTGGTTGCTAGGAGTTGTAGCTCAGACGAGCCTCCAACCTAGTGTCTGGATAAGATATGGGGTCTTAAAGATAGGCCTTTGGTGATGAATGGATGGGCAATTTCGTAGGGGGCCAAGGCGGTGTAGGCCTTGATTCGTAGTGAGCCACCACCCACATACACTTATCTCGACACACCACTAAGCTTATCCATAGATCAAAGTTTGACAATTCTTGAATGGTGCTTGGATAGGCCATGGTAGGGGGTGAGACCTGGCTAATCGCCGAGATGTTGTAAATCTCTCGAGAGTCATGTCATCATGCATTAGCATAGTTGTGGAAGATTGGTTGTGATACGAAGTTCTGAATTGAGGACTCTTTGCCATATGAATGTATGATATATATATATATATATATATATATATATATATATATATATATATATATATATATTATGTAGGTATGTATAAGTGTGAATGTTGAGAAATGTTGATGGTTTTAGTAATCATTTGTTGTGTTGTGGTTTTAGTAAGCTTACCCTTGCCTTGTCTTGTGGTTGTTGGTTGTCTTGTTGCTATTGTTGTGCTGGTTTGACTGTGATGATCACGTCTTATGGCGTGGGAGCAGATGGTGACACTTCAGTGGATCTGGCTTCTCAAAGCTGAAGGTGGCGCTTCGTGTTGTGGATGATGTGGCTTGAGGAGTCACACGTTTGTTTTGTTTTGAAATCTATATGTATATTTCTATTGTATTCTTTTGATGGGGTTGTATAGCGTGACCATCCATGGGGAGTGTGTTTTGTACCTCTTTCCCCCGTTGATGTACCTTTATTTTGTTACATGGTTAAAAGATAATCCCTTATTCTTTTGATTCTTCGAAAGTTGTAAAGATATGAATGTATGGCACAGGAGAGATGGATAGATCTTTCAAGTTACATGTATTTCACTCACGTGCACGTGTTGATTATAATTATGCTTATATAAGATACTAGAGTGTAGTATTGTTGTTGAGTAGTGACAGTCAGGTTGTTACATTTTTGGTATCAAGGATGGTCATGTATTTTGGTTGGCCTATGAGGAATAGGTCTAGTATGCTTTGTTGTGTGTCTTTGATGTGATGGTATGTGTTGATTGTTTTAGTTGTGTTGCTATGGTGTGGATCCTTCCATGAGAGAAGCGATTATGTTTGAATAGCTTTTGAGGTGCTTGTTGTCGTGGCTAGTTTTGTAAGGTCTCGATAAGGGGATCTAACCTACCACCACCTCTAGTTCACTTTTCTCAGATAGCCAGAGCTATGGAGGCGATGGTTGCTACTATGGCCCAACAGTAAACTACTGTGACCCAACAACAAACTGCCATGGTTCAGTAGCATCAAGTAACAATGGAGCAACTGGAATTGTCTCAAGCCGATGTTGAAGCTACTCGTGTCACTATGCCTCCCGAGTTCTAAGGGTTGGCCAAGTTCTGCAAGAATGACCCTCCCCAGTTCAAGGGTGAGTCAGATCTGGACGTGGCTGACGTATGGATATGGAAGACGGAGAAATTTTTAGAGCTTTGGCTTGTTTGGATGAACGGAAAGTCACCTATGCCACATACATGCTTGTTGGTGAAGCAAAGTACTGGTGGCAAGGAGCCCAACAGTTGATAGAGGCTTGGAGTGAGGCTATCATCTGGGCTAGTTTTCGGGAGCATTTTCTAGAGAAGTACTTTCCAGCAAGAACAAGGCATGCAAAGGAGATAGAATTCCTGAGGTTATACTAAAGGAACATGATGGTGAGTGAGTATGTGGCAAGTTTAAATACTTAGCTCGATTTTACTCACAGGCGACCACGGAGGAGTGGAGATGCCGCAAGTTCGAGGAAGGCTTGAGACATAAGCTGAAAAGGATGATAGTCTCTATGAAAATCAGGGAGTTCCCCACACTGGTGGAGAAATCCAAGACAGTGGAGCAGTTAGAGTTTGGGACCCAAGTGGTAAGGACTCAGAGCAATGGATCGTTTGGATTTAGGAGAGAAGGACATCAGAGGAAGCCTTAAAGTAGACCGAAAGGTCAGCAGCAGTCCTCTATACCTTAACAGTCTAGAGTTTCGGGTTCTCAAAGTCGTTCATCGGTTATGCCTTAGACTAGATTGTCGGAGGTCAGATACTTCAGGTGTGGTGGACCACACTACCTCAGTCAGTGCCCTCTAAAGGGCAATGTGTGCTACAAAATGTTAGCAACCTGAACATATGGCTAGAGATTGTATGGCCTCGGTGAAGGCAGAGTCTACCATGAATGCCACCAGAGCTACGAGACCCACGGCAATTGGTCGTGTTTTTGCTATGAATGGAGCTGAAGCCTTTCGTTTTGATGACCTGATACAGGATGAGTGTGAGATAGCTCATAATCTCTTATCTGTACTGTTTGATTCAGGGGCTACACATTCTTTCATTCCTTTTGAGTGTGTGGAAAAGTTGAAACTGCCTATTTGCCCATTGCCTTTTGATTTGCTTGTTTCCACACCGACCGTTACTTTTGTGGCAACTTCGATTGTTTATGCTAACTCCCTGGTTGTTGTTAGTGGGTGAAGTTACAAAGTCAATTTGATTTGCCTTTCGTTGTCAGACTTGGATGTGATCTTAGGGATGGATTGGTTATCTTCCAACTATATCCTGATTGATTGTGCCAGAAAGACCTTAATCTTCCTTAGTTTTAAAGATTCTAGATTTGAGACTGCCAATCAAGCTTAGACTTCTTTGTAAGAAGAGTTCAAGGATACATGGTCTTGTCATTCTTGGAAGTTAAGAGTAGCTTGGACTTGAACTTAGTGTTAGTGGTTCGAGAATTTCCTATGGTTTTCCCTGAGAAGTGCCTGGTATACCTCCGTAACGGGAAGTTGAGTTTGCAATAGACTTGGCTCCGGGAGCGAGGCCAATGTCGATGGCTTCTTACAGAATGGCACCAGCGG
The DNA here is from genome assembly GCA_004329165.1 of Spatholobus suberectus. Lineage (NCBI taxonomy): Eukaryota > Viridiplantae > Streptophyta > Magnoliopsida > Fabales > Fabaceae > Spatholobus > Spatholobus suberectus. The sequence goes on from CM014737.1 coordinate 1,230,985, forward strand.
AGTTGACTGAGTTGAAGAAACAAGTGGAAGAGTTGTTGGAGAAGAAGATGATCAGACTAAGTGTTTTCCCTTGGGGAGCACCGATGTTGTTGGTGAAGAAGAAGGATGATAGTTTGGGACTATGTGTAGACTATCGACAGTTGAACAAGATCACCATCAAGAACAAGTATCTGTTCCCAAGGATTGATGATCTGATGGATCAGTTAAGGGGAGCAACAGTGTTTTCAAAGATCAACTTGGGATTTGGATACCACCAGATACGGGTAAAGGATGAAGACGTACCGAAGATTGCTTTTAGAACTCGATATAGGCATTATGAGTATGTGACGATGTCGTTCAGAGTGACCAATGCCCCTACTATATTCACGGATTATATGAACAGGATCTTTCATCCTTTCTTGGACAAGTTTGTCGTTGTGTTTATCAATGACATTCTGGTCTATTCCCATTTGTGTGAAAAGCACTTAAGGACAGTGTTAGGAATCTTGAAGGTGAAACAGTTGTATGCCAAGTTGTCTAAGTGTGAGTTATGGTTGGATGAGGTGAAGTTCTTAGGGCATGTGATATCAACTGATGGAATCGCGGTGGACCCTGAGAAAGTAAAGACTGTGTTGCAATAGGAGCGTCTGAAGACTGCTATCGAGATTAGGAGCTTTGTTTGGTTAGTTGGGTATTATCGGAGGTTTATAGAAGGTTTCTCAACTCACTCGAAAGGATTAACCGTTTGCTTGGACCAAAGCTTGTGAAGAGAGTTTCCAAAAGTTGAAACAGAGGCTGACTACTTCTCCTATCCTGGTGTTGCCTAATCCTAGTGAACCTTTCGAGGTTTATTGCGATGCTTCTCATTAAGGATTGGGGTGTGTGTTAATGCAGCACAGAAAAGTTGTGGCTTATGCATCAAGGTAGTTAAAGAATCATAAGAGGAATTATCTTGCCCATGACCTGGAGTTGGCTGCAGTTGTGTTTGCTTTAAAGATATGGAGACATTATCTGTATGGAGCGCGATTTGATGTGTTTAGTGATCACAAAAGCTTGAAGTACCTGTTCGATCAAAAGAAGATGAACATGAGGCAGAGACGTGGATGGAGTTTCTGAAAGATTTTGATTTTCAGTTGATGTACCATCCTAGCAAGGCGAATGTTGTGCCTGATGCTTTAATTCGGAAGACCGTGCACATGTCAACTTTGATGGTGAAAAAGTTGGAGTTAATGGAGAAGTTCAGAGACTTGAACTTGTATGTGGAGATGTCGCTTAATCGTATTCCTTGTGGTATGATCATGGTGGCCAATAGTTTTCTTGAGATGGTTAGAGATGAACAATTGCGTGATCTTAATCTTTCTAAGACTAAGGAGTTGTTAGGCACAGAGAAGGAAGCATATTTCAGTTTGAATGCATACAATATTTTGACGTTCAAGGGTAGAGTGTGTATAATGCAAGACCTTGAGTTGAGGAAGCTCGTCCTAGATGAAGGTCACAAAAGCAAATTGAGCTTGCATCTAGGGTACTAACAAGATGTATCAGGATTTAAAGAAAATGTTTTGGTGGTCTGGTATGAAGAATGACGTGGTAGAGTATGTTGTAACCTGTTTAACCTGTCAGAAGGCCAAGGTAAAGCACTAAAGACCCAGTGGTTTGTTGTAGACGATGGAAGTTCCCGAGTGGAAATGGGATAGCATCGCTATGGACTTTGTAGTGAGCTTACCTAGAGCGATAAAAGGCTTTGATGCTATTTGGGTCATCGTTGATAGGTTGATGAAGTGTGCTCACTTCTTGCCTATTAACATCAAGTATTCCTTAGAAAAGTTGACACAGTTGTACATCAGGGAGATAGTAAGGTTGCATGGAGTGCCTTCCAACATTATCTCTGATAGGGATTCGAGGTTTACATCGAGGTTTTGGCAGAGTTTGCATCAAGTGTTGGGTACCAAGTTGAGACTCAATTCTGCTTATCACCTATAAATGGATGGCCAGTCCGAGAGGACGATCCAGTCTTTGGAGGACCTTTAACGAGCGTGTGCATTGGACCATCTTGGTAGTTGGGACAAAATTCTGCCTTTGGTGGAATTCACATACAACAACAGTTTTCATGCGAGCATTGGTACGACACTATTTAAAGCCTTATATGGTAGAAGGTGTAGGACACCTTTGTCTTGGTATCAAGATGAAAAGAGCATGTTTGTGGGGCCAGAGACAACAGAGAAAGTGAAGAAGATTTAGGAGAACATGAGGGTTGCTCAGAGTCGCCAAAAATCTTATGCTGATAAGCAAAGAAGGCCGCTTGAGTTTGAAGAAGGCGATCATGTTTTCTTTAGAGTCAAGCTTGTGACAAGAGTTGGCAGGGCAATCAAATCGAAGAAGTTTACTCCTATGTTTATTGGTCCTTACTAGATTCTTTGTCGGGTTAACCTATCGCTTACCAGATAGCCTTACCTCCCTTCTTGTCCAACATTCATGATGTTTTTCACAGTATCTCAGTTGAGAAAGTATATCCATTACCCTACACACCTCTTAGAGCCTGATTCTATACATATACGAGAGAACTTGATGTATGTGACACTATCTGCGAGGATTATAGATCAAAGGGTGAAGCAGCTTAAAGGCAAGGATATCCAAATCTTTTCCAAGTAAGAGAATTTTCAGGGACAAATATTTTCTTGTTGGGGAGGATTATAACGCCATGTTTTTTAAATGTATGATTTGGTGCTTTAATAACTAAAAGTGAAAATATAATATGTGATCTTGGTGATTGAAATGAATAAATAAGTTGTTGTGTATGGTTGTTAGTTTTGTGTTGTATTAGGATACCTATTTGAATTTAGGGAATTGGTGGAAAATGTTCTTGAGTCAAAGTAAGAGTGTTGGTTATGTTTATATGGGTTGTTGAGAGAAACAACAAGTGTCGAGTTAGTTGTAAGGCTTGGGGAGTGAGTAGACGGACCATGGGCTTTAGTGGGCCCAAAGCCTTTGAGTGGCCTAAAGAGGTTTTCAGATACTAAAACCCATTTTCTTTCTCATTCTATCATTTCTCTTCCCTAACTCTCTCTCAAACCCTTTCATTCTCTCAATCTCTCTCACTTCACTAAGAGTGTAGTAAGATTTCAAGCCTTAATCCCTTATCTGTGTGTTAAGAAGGGTAGATTTCTCAAGGTTTGGCTCAAGAGTTTGTTTTCTCCACATTCTCCTCCTTCCTAATTTCGGATTCAGAAGCTCCAAAAGGTAAGGGAAGCTTACATTAGTTGAATACTTGTTGTATGAATGTAGTAGTATGCATATGGGCTTGTGAATTGGACTAAAACAAGTGATTTGGCTGAGTTGTGTGGAAACATTGTTGAAAATGGGTTTGTTATTTTTGTGGTTGATTTCCTATTGAAATGTTGTATGGAATGTTGTATGAGTTGAATATGTTGTTGTGGGCTAACGTATGGTCGTGTTTGACCCTGGGAAGTTGATTTAGGGTGTGAATAGGAGAAAAGTTTGGATCTTTGGGTTTTTAGATGAGAGTTGCTGGTTGTGTTATTTGATTGTTGCTGAGCGACTAGGGGTTTCGCTAAGCGAGAATACCCTTGAAACTAAAGTGAGGCTGTCAAATTGGTAATTCGCTAAGCAATCCATCAAATTGCTTAGTGAGTTTTCTAGAGTGGTAGAAATGGCTAAAGAGTAAGAGAGATTCGTTGAGTGAAATCTAGTTTAGTGAGCGAGTGTTTATGGAAAATTGGAAATTTTCTGTAAAAGTGTTCGCTGAGTGGGTATGTGGCTCGCTGAGCGAATGTGGGCATTCTAGAATGCCTGGGAGTAATTTGCTAAGTGACTACCAAACTCATTGAGCAAATTGGGGGCCCTAGAGAGTAATGCTCTCTGTTGCAAGAGGTTTGCTGGGTGAATAACATGTTTGTTGAGCGAGGAGTGTGTGCAAGTTTTGGCTGTTCTTTGGAATGGCCATTCGCTAAGCGAGTAGGTGACTCGTTGAGCAAAAAGTTGTTGATGAAGGTTTAGGGAAAGTCCCTAGAGTGAATTTGTTGAGCGACCCTAGTTATCGTTGAGTGAAACTCATGGTCACTGAGCGAAAAGCCTTCGTAAGGGAAAGTTAGTCCTCTGTTAGGAAGGTCTTCGCTGAGCGAGCTTGTAGGTCGCTGAGCGAATGTAGTGTTCTACAGTTGATCAAATTTTGAAAGTGTGGTTGTGTGAATCATGATTGGGAAGGACTCCTAGTGTGAGTCCAATGTGAGAATTGTTGAAATTGTGAGAAAAGTGGCAAGTTGCTTGGATAGGACCTTCACTTGTCGTAGATGTTGTTGCTTGGGTTTTACCCATGGGTTGTAGGCTGCTTGGATAAGGTCCTGGAGTGGCAGGTTGCTTGGACAAGACCTCCACTTATTGTGAATAAAGTTGTGATGTGTAAGGTTTCTCTCAAGGTATAGGTTGCTTGGATAGGGCCTTACCTGTTGACCATGCTTGGGGCTGGTTTAGGCCTGCATGGTGTTGATAGTGGTTGTGAACCCCTTCTAGTGCTGGTTAGGCCCATGTGGTGTTGTATTGTTGCACGTGTATATATATATATGATGACTTCTTATTGTTGGGTTGGTGTTGTGTTGAAATACATGATTTTCATGCATATGTTGTTGGCTGAGACTGCGTGATAGGCCTCGTGTCATTGTGTTGGCAGGCACGTAAGTTAAATGGTTAACAGGAGCTATGGCTCATATGGGCCTCCAACCTAGTGTCTGGATAAGACGTGGGGTCTTAAAGATGGACCTTCCGGGATGAGTGGATGGGCGATTCGGCATGGGGCCAAGGCAGTGCAGTGGTTATTGGTTGTCTTGTTGCTGTTGTTGTGTTGGGGTGATTGTGATGATCATGCCTTATGGCGTAGAAGTAGATGGCGATGCTTTAATGGATATGGCTTCTCAGAGCTAAAGGTGAAGCTTCGTGTTGGGGATGGTGTGGCTCGAGGAGTCACACGTTCGTTTTGTTTTGAGATCTATATGTATATTTCTGTTGTATTCTTTTGATGGATTTGTATAGTGTGACTAGCCATAAGGAGTGTGTTTTGTACTCCTCTCCCCCATTGATGTACCTTTATTTTGTTACATGGTTAAGAGATTATCCCTTGTTCTTTTGATTCTTCGAAAGTTGTAAAGATATGAATGTATGGCACAGGAAGATGGATAGATCTCTCAAGTTACATGTATTTCACTCATGTGCATGTGTTGAATATAATTATGCCTAGATGAGACACTAGAGTGTAGTATTGTTGTTGAGTAGTGACGATCGGGTCGTTACATTATATTATTTATTTAGCATTAGTAAATGTATGTGCAATTTTAGTCCCTTTTTTAAGTTATATATAATATAATTTTCATATACATTATCTAGAATGAAGTTGGCCTAATGGTATTTTAGTTAAATATTTAACGATACTAATGGAGGGAAAAAAAATGGGAACAAGATGATGGAATAAAATTATCAAATCAATGCCATAACCTCACTTGGATATGGGTCTTACTTTTCATGGATTTTGGTCCTCATAAGCTTTTAATTTATGGATTCTACACATCCTTATTTTTTAATTTTGGTTGCCATAGCCTCACTTAGGTTAGGAGTCCTACTTTTCATTGATTTTGATCTCCATAAGTTTTTGAACTTTGTGTCTTACACATCCTTATTTTTGAATTTCAATTTCCATTACCTCACTTGGGATATGGGTCCTTCTTTTCATGGATTTCAGTCCCAACGGAAACTTCGATAAGGAATCCATTTTGGATTCTCTTTGCCTTTTATGGTGAGTTGGTCCTATACTTCTTTTGATGAAATTTCATCCCAACTTAACTCTGGCGAAAAATCCATCTCAAATTCTTTTTGCCCTTTACAATGAGTTAGTCTTACTCCTCACTGTTTTTATAAACTTCGATCCCAACCCAACTATGGTAATGGGTCATACTTTTCATTCAGTCCCCAGTATTCTTTGCTAAGTTGATCCTACGTGTTGCTCTGCGATAACATCTTGAAGAGTCACTTAACATAAATTTCAATAAATAGTTTGAGTCATAACTTGTTTGTAGTTGTATTCATTCAAGTGAAAATTCACATTTTCAAATTCCTAATTAAAGCTAAACATCAAACTTCAAATTTAAATTTCAAATTTAACTTTTGGGGTATCCTACTTCAAACTAGACTGCACATTCAGCTAATTTGAACTTTTTAGTTAATCTGGATCCTTTAGGCTTGCAGTGTATTATGATTTTTTTGAGAGGCCTCTTGCGGTGCTTCTCTTTTCATTTCGTCTTGTTCTTGATCCTCTAGACATCCTTCCTTCCCCTTATGCCTCCGTTGCACATATTGGCCTAAACACCCCCTCCAGATCAATTCTTCAATCTCATCCTTCATATGGATGCATTCTTTGGTAGTGTGATTGTAATCATCATAAAAAGACATGATACTTCTTATTTTTGGGCATTGTCCTCTTTTAATGGCGGTGATCACGAGACTTATACAAATTCAATTGAATATACCTCCTCATAAATCTTTGCTTAATTTGTGACCAATGGAGCGTAATTATTGAACTTCACTCACAATTCCCTACTCGCTATGTCAGGTGACCCATTATTTTTCGTAAGATTGAGGTATAGGTATTTTTCTTTATTTTTTTCCCCTCACTTGACTGTGTTACTTTTCTCTAGTTCCTTTCCTTTTTCTCCTTATGGCATGAGAGTATTAGCATTTATTTTGATTAGCTTATTTCTGAATGTTGCTCATGCCTAACATACGTGGCTGCACAAACCCTGAATTCTTCTATATTCTTTGATCATGCTTTTGCTAAAGATAGGGTAAATGGTGTACCCTTCATGATTGATTCAATAACAATGTGGAATTGGATTTCCTCAAATAGATTAGGACCAAAGTGGCCTCCTTATAAAATATTATCAAGAAGCTATTCAAAGTGGACTATCTTAACAAGTGTTTGTGAGTCCCTTGTGTAACTACCTCATGTTCCAATAAAATTATAATCTTAAACAAAGCATAATTGCTCATAGTTTTGTGACTAGACTTCCAAAAATTGAACATTTTAAAACTTCTATAAATTCATTTGAAATCAACGAAATACTTATAAGTTAAGAAAATTGTTTTTACAATGCATAATTAAAAACCATGCAAGAGGGATCCCAAAAATTATTGAGCATTTTTTTTTAAAATGAAAGTGCATATAACAAAAATAACTTGACTCTCTTTATTCAAACAACTAAGATCACAACTCTACTTGGTTGTCATCCATCTCCAGCCAAAAGTATGCTCTTAAACTCTGAGGAACCACTTCAACCTATATCCATTACGGCATCCGAAGATAGCGAAAAGGCAAATTAAAAATAGGGTGAGAACTGCATATACAAGGTCTCAAGCAGTTAAATAGACAAGATCCATCCCACATATAACACATACAACGTAATGTAGTCCTCACATTGAATCCATATTAACCATTCAATATACTAGTCTACTTTATTACAATATCATAATTCAAATGAATAGGTTCATCAGTTTCAGGCATATTTGCATGTTCACTAATTTAATCCCTAATGCATAGCATCTCAAGTTTGCACACCTTTAAATTTTGTTTAAATAAATCAATGACCCAACACTTCATACCTCAAATGATACAATTTACATACTCACCCTTAGCACTAGCATAGAAAATCCTATGACACTTATAACCCAACATCGACATACATCTATTTTCAAGAATCCTTATTAAGGGTTTAATTTAGCAGAGTAACACTTAACATACTTTAAACTCTCTTATGAACACATCTACACAACAGATTGCACATTACATACAATTATTACTAAAGTCAGGTAAGCGAAATAACACATGAATTACATTTTGTGCATTAGCACCACACAAGTCACTTTGCATCATAACCACCGCTAAGCAACCACAATCATATCAAACAATGGTTAGTCATTCAATTTGCATACAATGCATGTCACCCTAATTAGTTAGTCATTACTCTTTCATTAATCCATGAGCATGCATTGGGTATCCATCTCATTATATTGGCATTAGTATACCCCGCATGAGGCATTTTACAGTTCGTACGAAGCATTTTCACCCTAGGGGTGTTTATCTCCAATGCACCTATAATACAAGCATATGCAAGTCCTTAAATGGTTCACCATGGTTTAACTGGAGTTCAATTAGACTACCACGTATCACATTAAGTAAAGTTGTGGGAAGCCTTGATGGTTCACTAGGATTTAAGCAAAGTTCAACCGAGCTACCACAACACAAAGTGCAACTATATCTCAAAGGAACAAATACACCCCTCACAAGGCATTTCACCATAAAGGTGTTACAATCCACCCACATGTGTCACTGCGCATTCCCTAAGCAACCAACAGCCTGTTCACAAGGGGTTAACAACCCACCCACTGTCACTACACATTCCTGAAGAAATCAACAACTCATTTGCATGGGGTTATGCACATGATGCAAGAGCGAATTATGTCTCTTCCTTTTTCTTAATTAATGGTGAGACGGATTCCATGCAATTACTTATAGCAATACCACACCTCTAACTTTGTTACCCGATTCTCACACTCAAAATGCCCTGCCTTGTCATACTAAAAAGAAAACATTTAAGGATTGAGTACTAAAATTTGCTTTAAGACTAAACCCTTATGAAACTTAAGATTGAAATTGAACAATAATAATAAAGGATTTAGTGTGGTTGTACATTAGAGAAAAAATCTCATTTCTTTAACTAGAAAAGAAAGACCAATTTCAAGAGGCTTTAATTTAATAAAATTTCAAGAAATCTAAATGGTGAGATGCAATTGAATTTCACTTATTCAATCATAGAATAATAAATGATTTACATCGAAAATCAATTAGGGACTATAATTAGTGTATAAAATCGATTATGTGACAGTTTCACTTAAACGGGGATTTGTACCAGTTTGTGTGCTCTATGAGAAATCTTTAAACATACTTAGACATTTTTCTAGATAGCCATTTTGGGTAAGAAAGATCCTTAGCCTGTATAGAATGAAATTTTCATTTTTACAAATTTTTACAAGGCCTTAACCCCCCTTATTTTTTACCAAAACATAACTAATCTAAAATGAGTGAAAATCTGGTCTGTCCTAGAATAAAAATTCTAGTAATTAGAAAATATCAAATATAGGGCAGCCCTTTGAGGTGAAACCTCTTAACACTTTCATACAACATCTCAATTTTTCTTATATTTCATTAACGTCATTAACTAACCCAAGTCAGGGCCTGAAGATAGGGGTAAAGAGATGTTGGAATCCATCTACCACCCTAATTTGGAAAATTTCTCAACAATTCTGTACTCCATCATTTCTCTCCGTTCCAAGTTTGTTTAACTCGCCATCAAATCTGTTTTTCAACAAAAATACAGGATAACATCATTCCCACATCAAACAGAGACAAATCCACTCATCAAGACATAATCATCAATTTTCGGATTCAAAGCAACATGGTTCAGTATAAAATTCATTATAAATCGCACAAAAATCTAAAACCTATGATTCTAGTGGCATTGGAAGCTAGACACAAAATGCCACAACTCTTCAAAAGGGAATATTCAAATACGAAATACTCTAATGACACCAATGCACTCAATACAAAGCATGAACATGACATTGTTTCAGCTAACTTAACACTTATGTTACAGTCATGGTTCTAAATTGCAGTCCGCAACCGCAATTGCGGCCACAGCGTAAATGTTTTTCGACTCACCGCAACTGCATCGTGACCGCAAATTACGGCCGCATCAGCTGCATTTTCCCGCAATTTGCCGCAATGTCAAGAATCGCGACAAAACCGCAACCGCTACAAGACCACAATTTAGAAACATGTGTTACACAGAACCAATTCACTTGCATGTGAAAATTCTTAACTCAGATGTTGAACCATGATCAGTCTAAACTTATATTAACATAATATACACATTTAAAATTCAAACCATGTGCATAAATCCCTGTATACAAATTTCAGAACATGAAACAGATTGCTACACATAGTAGTTAAAGCTCAAAATTAACTTTGAATCATCTCCAATGTAATGTTCATCATGCCATTCAACCAACTACCAAAACAATCATTCTAATTACCAATAAACACATGAAAATCACTACATGGTCAACACTCTCTTATGTTTATGAATTAAATTCACACCCAATAGATTTAATAAAAACACAACAGAATATGATTTAACTCTAAAATTACCCAACCTTCACAAACTTTACTCAAACCAAATGCTGCCCTGTGCTTTAGAATAAGTCCCTAAAACATATATCTAATCACAGTTTAACGGAATATAACATCCATCACATGAAATTCACAACATAATAACAAATAAGATTCTTAATTATACATGCGGAGCCGAAAACAGTAAAGGGGGAAGAAAACCCAATCCCTCTCTGGTCTATCCTAACCTCTCGAAACTCCAACTACAAGCTGTCCCCCTTATCTTAAGACAAAGATATGCACAAGAGGAATTGCGAAGGAAAGCTCCCGTACTCCCCGCAGTCCAAAACTCCGAATTTCATTCTCCTAAAAAATTCAAATCATCCAACAAAGATCAGAAATAGGTCCTAGAGCTAGAAAGAGTCACATGTAAACTAAACGTAGTAGTAATGAGTGGGAAAGAGAGAAAACTGCTTACTCACAGGAAGCAAAACGAAGAACAAAATGAAATCGGATTGACAATCAGGAACCGTCATCGTGAAGCTCTCGACGAGGAGGTTGAGATTGTATATTTGCATGTAAGATTTAGGTGATTTTGGTTGGACTAAAAGAGCCTATCCAGTGAGGAGCATTTCATAGAAGAAGAGGAAAAGAGTGTCGAAAAAGAGGATTGTGAAAAATGAAGTGGAAAAGCTGCTGTACACTTGGATTTTATTTTTCTTCAGTTGGGGTGGGGCCCCTGGAAAAATAACGGGCCTAACAAGTTTGTTTTATCAAAGCAAATATTGAATTTTTCTCTACATGACTACAAGGGCTGGACGGTGGTACAATTGTACAAAGAAAGACAGTGAATATCATCGTCTTATTTATTTAAGTGTATTATACTCGTGGAAAGGGAGAAAGAGAAGCACGTGGGTGGGGCAAAAGGTGGGCTTTTCAAAGCGAATTTTTGGTTTTATCATGCGGTATTGGTAAGATATACGTACATAAGGTGAGAGAGAAATTTCAAGTCTTAAATTGCATGCAATTAAAACAAGGCTGTTACGGGTTTTTTTTTTTTTTGTTTCTTTAGTTTATCATTATCATTTTTTTCCCAATTGATTAGCTAAAACAAAAGGTAAATTAACTGTAATAACGTGATAAAAATAATAGAGAATTAAATTCCTAAGTTAAACAGAATAAAAGGAATGTGAATATGAGATCAATTAAATATTATAATAGGTATAATTTTGTTTCACAAGGAATATCATATTAAGGAATTAGAAAATATGGGCACAAGTGATGTACAATTTTTAGGATCAATACACTTGTAAGATTAAAGTATTAACCCATATGATTAATATTTAGAAGTCTTTTATGAATTTAGAATCAAGAAGGAGTATGAAAAGAGTACCCTTTGGAGTATAAGAGCAAGAAAAAGGTTAATAAAATTAATTTTAGAATTTTGGTAAGCACTAAGAGATACCTCATTCTAAGAATTTAATTAAACTCTTTGAATAATCCTATTTAAGGAAATTAAAATATTTAATAAAATTTTTGGTACAAAAACTATTTAATAAATTGAAACTATATATACATAACAATTTTAAAAGGGTATAAATACATCCATATATAACTGCTGTAAAAGTTTTCAAGTAATCGTTTTCATAATTTACGTGTACTATGTGATCACTAATAAAATAATTCATTGGCTCAATTAAAGTATATATATATTTATTAAATATGTTCACGGTAAAGTTATTTTAAACATCTAATTAACAATAATAATATTGATACTAATATTAATAAATTTATCACTTGAAACAAGTTATATCTAAATATGGTATACTTATTTAAAACAACAACAACAATAGTATGATACGCAATCAAAAATATTTCTCAAAACAACAATAGAAATATGAGTAATATTAATAATAATAATTCTCCAACTTGAACAAAATACTAAAATTCTCATGTAATTAATAAAATAATAATATTACTTAATAGTAGCAAAATACCAAATAACAAGGACATAAATATATTTATTTAACAAAATACTATAATTTTAAAGTAATTAATTAAAGTAGTGATATTTTTCTAGTTTAATAACATAATGTGGTTATTCTATAAGAAAAAAACTTAGGTACAGTTTTTTGGGTACTTTTAAAATTAGAGTTCTACCTTGGTAATTTACATTGATATTTAATGCAGGTAGATTATCGAGCTGAAACTATAATTTTAATTGGAGAACAATACCAAAAACACCCAAAGAACTGCATCTAAGTTTTGTTCATTCTATAATGAGTAGAAAGGACAACGATACCCAATAACCTCACTGGCCTTTTGAATCTAGAGCTGAAGTCTCTTTTAGACCATTATCCACAATGATAGGTGACTTAACAGACATGAAATATCCATGAAGAAGCAAACTCTAGATGAGGTCTTCATGATAGCCAAGGAAGCACTAGACCCAACATGGCAATCACTAAATCTTCACTTCCTAAGCTATACTCTGGGTATAAGACCCAACTCTCAGTGTGTGAAAAGGTGTAAGTGTAGTGTGTGAAAGGAGAATGATCTAAAACTACCTAACCCACCAAACAAATAGTATGCAAATATAATATACATGGTCATCTACCCTAGGGTTCAAACATACAATAATATATCAATGGTAAAGAACCAAAAACAAAAACAAAATAGGAATAATAACACAAGAGAAAGACGACAAAAATTCACACATCAAGTTAAAATGAGCTTGACTCTCTAAGATTGTCCCCAGTAGAGTCGCCATCTATCGCAACCAGGGTCACATTTTAGGGAAGGGGAATTTTTTGAAAATATTTTTTTAGCTCGACAAGGTGTTACCCTTGCTTGTATGTATCTTTGGATGCAATGGAGAATCAAGGTTACGTAGCTCTTTTAGTAGAAAATCGTGTTGTTGGTTGACGTATTTTAGTTTAATTTTGATAGAATAAGGATTGCTAAGACGTTGGATCTTAGACATTCCTTGGTATCTAGAACTAAAATCACCTATAGAATATCAGCCACAATGATAGGCAACCTAACAGATGTGGAATACTATTGCAGGAGCACATTCTAAACAAGATTTTCATGATAATCAAGTAGGTAATAGGCCTAACATGATAATCACTAAATCTATAAATTTTTATTTGTTTCTTTTTTGTTTAAAATTTAAAAGTGCTTTATTATTGAAAAAAGTGCTTAATATTGAAAACGCTAAATTTTTTAGATTAGCATTTTATGATAGATTAATGAAATATTTAATGAAAGATCAAAAAAACATACGAAAACAAATCTTTAAGGAAAAAAATAATGCTGATTTTATTTTTACAAAATTGGCTTTTTCGGGATTTAATTAAAAGGAACAAAAGTGCCAATTTTATTTTGTATTAACAATTTTTTTAGGGACTTTTTTTATTTGAACTTTGTTACGTATATTCTAAAAGAGGAAGGAGTCAAATAAGTGCCAAAACAATAATAACTCTTATATGCTTTTTAGCAAAATCTCAACGTGAACAGTCAAAGCCTAAACAACCATACACCAAAAAAAAAGGCCTAAACAACTAGTAGGAAATACAAAACATAGTCTCCGCATAGACCTGATCCCCAATAAAAGGAATCCTGGTGATAAAAAGAGAAATAAACAAAGCACATGCTGTTGAACCGTTACTACCACATTCGTACAAAAAGCCACTAGAATCCAAATAACATGAAACAAACGAAAATTACACGATAAGAAAAACAACTGGATTAATGTACCAAAATGAAATGTAGCACTACCAAGCACAAAGAAAACACACATTTGATAATAAAACAGGATGCAACAGAAAAAAGAAAAAATACTGATGCAATCAAATACAATGGTACTGAGCCTGAGACTCAACAATGCGATGGACTAGAACACAAAGTGATTAAAATGTAAATACTAGAATACAATGAACTAAATGTATAACGAAGCACGGAATCAACAAAAGAGAATGAAAGTGACAAAATACACAGAAATAGGACAAAATAACAAAACTAGACACAAGGTAAAGCAACGAGTGTTGAACAAGAGAGGAACCAAGCAGAGTAAAAATGAGTAAGGGAACAAGAACACCTAGTTAGAATGACGCTAATGGCTGTTGTGACGAGTGTGTGTTGCAAATCTGGTGCTGTTTGTGGATTCAACAGCTTTGGTGTTGTAGAGGATTTGAAATGAGCCTAGCAGCATCTATGCACAGTGGATGGTTATCGGAATGATATGTCCTGCTAATGCTTAAGCTAGTGCGGATGCTTGGTTGTGATATGGATTCACTGATTTTTGTCTGATCATGGTTTTGGGTTCTGAATCTCGGTGTTGCAGTGGGGCTTCAGAATAGCAGTAATGGTGTGTCAGCTTGGATTTCTGTTCAAATGGGTAGTGCTCATTGGTTTGATGGTGAGAGCGTGGTGCTTGCGGATGTACCAAGATTATAGGTGCTTGTGAATGCCTCGGTTCTAGCTTGTGATGGAGGCACCACGGTTCAAGATGGCTAGAAGGTGATGGCCATGGTTTTGTTTGTGTGAGTGTTATTTAGAAAAAGAAAGGGAGGTGTTATTAGAGGTCCTAGAGTGCGTGTGTGCTGAGTATACTGTGTTGAAGGTGATGAAGGGTTCTGCAAGAGGATTTTTTTTAGTGTAAGAAAATCAGAAGTGAGGTTTTATTATGTGTGAGAATGAAGAATCAGAATCGTGAGTGTGTGCTGTTGTGGTAAGTAAGGGTTTTTCTGCGATGCTAAGTGAGGTGATGTAGAGAGTGTCCTCGTGGAAGCTCAAAGGTTACAACCATGGTTTTTGTCTATAAGTATCGAAGCAAGAATAATGGAGAGGAGAGGATGAAGGAGACTCTTTATAAGGGTTAGAGAAAGGGACACTACATGAGTGACATTGAGGGAGGGGAATCTGTGTAGCGAAAAGTAAGGCCTGAGGTGAGTTTTTTCAAAGAGAATATGAGAGTGAGGGTTTTTTCTAGCTGAGTGGATAGAAGGTGAGGGAATAGTGTTGAAGAGAGTGTATGCACCCCTCTTTTCAAAGGAAGACAGAATGAGGGAGGTCTGTTGGGGCAATATTTCACACATTCATGCGATGAATGCAAATGGAGAGTGAATGAGAATGAAGGAAGCTAAATTACACTGAATTTTTATTGCTGTAACTTTCTCTGTACATTTTTCTGAATACAAGCTATATTATTTATAGACTGGGTACATGTGTAACTAACATATGATAGCTAACTCCTAACTAACTTTTTGTTATTAGTTTTACAATCTGAATTATCCACAACACACCCCTTTAATTCATATTCTTAGATGATACAACATGTAATCTCTCTCTAAGAATGTGAAACCTCTTATTCTTCAATGGTTTGGTCATGACATCTGCCACCTGATCTTTTGTCTTGCAATAGATCAACTCTATCTTCCCATTATTCACTTAGTCTCTCAAGTAGTGAAATCTAGTCTCTATGTGCTTGCTCCTTCCATGTGCTACTAGATTTTTGGCCAGGCTGATTGCTGAAATATTATCAATAGCAAGATTCACTAGTTCTTCCATTTTCAAATGCATCTGCTCAAGTAAGGTTTAGAGCCACACAACCTTGCATGCCCCTACTGATTCAACAATGTATTTTGCCTCACATGATGAAAAAGCCACAACCAATTGCTTCTTTGAACACCATGAGAAGGCAGTGTTGCATAGCTAAAAAACATAGCCACTTGTACTTTTCCTATCCTCTTTGTTTCCGCACCAATTTGAGTCTATAAAACTAGCATTGTTTCCCTTTGATTTGGTTTTTATTATTAGTGAATAACAGACCAAAGTCAAGAGTCCCTTTCACATACCTTAGAATATCCTCTTAGCTGCACCTATGTGAGAGCCCTGTGGATTCTCCATAAACCTACTCACCAAACCCATGACATATGAAATATCTAGCCTGCTATTGCAAAGATATCTCAAACATCTTACAGTTAGTTTAAACAGTGTAGGATTCACAACATTTTCCTTTGCATCTTTTACCAAATGAATTCCACATTCTACTGGAGTCTTAGCTGGATTACAATGCTGCATATTGAACCTCTCAATACATCTCATGCATACTTTTTCTGATGAAGAAATAGTCCTTTACCAGTGTGTAGAAATTCTAGGCCCAAAAAATAGGAAAATGTTCCTAAATCTATCATCTTAAACTCTTCTTTCATTTGCCTTTTGAATTTTGCGATCTCCTACTCCTTTTCTCCTATAATCAGTAAATCATCCACAGATAGACACACCACCAAAGTTGTTTTACCCCTTTCTCCTTTCACATAGATTCCATACTCATTGGTGCACTCCTTAAAGCCTTTTTAGATAGGAATGAATCAAGCCTCCTATTCTATGTCTGAGGTGTTTGTTTCAGCCCATAGAGTGCCTTCCTCAATCTATACACCTTTTCCTTTTGATTTGTACCTTAAAGCCTGGTGATTGTAACACATATACTTTCTCTTCGAGTGATCCATTCAAGAAGGCAGATTTCACATCAAGTTGGTATATAGGCCAACCTTTGTAGCTTGCAATGGCTACTACTAGCCTGATGGTTTCAATCCTTGCTACTAATGAAAACACTTCCTAGTAATCAACTCCAGCTTTCTGCATAAATCCCTTGGCCATAAGTCTGGCCTTATATCAAGAAATTGATCCATTTGGATTCACCTTAATCTTATAGATCCATTTCATAAGTATAGGTTCCTATTTTGGAGGTAATGACACCAACTCCCATGTCTTTTTCTTCTCAATTGACTTCAATTCCTCCTCCATGGCAATCACCCATTTCTGATCTTTAACTGCTTCCTCAAAATCAATTGGTTTAGCATCTGTAAAAAGAGGCATGTGAACCAACTCTCCTTCGCTTGTCATTGCATTATTTGGGAACATTTCATAATCAATCAATCGCCTTAATGGCACCTTATTTCTTTGCGATTTTACACAATATGGTTGTTGTCCAATGTGTTGATCACAATTCTCTGTAGCATCTTCCTCCCGTTAACCAAGAATAAGGTCTAAATCTTCTCTAAACTGGATTGGATTATAGACTTTCTACTCATTGCTAGTTACTGTATTCTAGTTCCAGTTCTATGATTCGTCCATTGTCATGTCTTTACTATACACAATCTTCTTTGTTAATGGATTGTACAATTTGTAGGCACTGGTAGGATGGTATCCCAACAAAATTGTATGCTCACTTCTATCATCCAACATCTTCCTTTTCTCTTTTGGTATATGTTTAAAGCAAAGAAATCCAAACACCCTCAACTGGCTCACACTTTGATATTCTCCCAGTCTATACTTCTTCTAGAGTTGTCCACTTTAATCTCCTGGTTGGACTTCTATTCAAGATGTAGACAATTGTATTCACAGCTTCTCCCCAAAATTGATTAGGTAATGACTTACTTTTCAACATACCTCTCACCATGTTCATCACAGTTATATTCCTCCATTGTGTAAGGGTGTATATGGAGCTGTTACCTCATGAGAAATGCCCTATTGATCACAAACTTTTTGAAATTTAGTTAAGTTATATTCACCACCACCATCTGTCCTTAGTACTTTTATTTTTTTCCATATTGTTTCTTTACCAGCACCTTAAATTTCTTGAATACATCCAACACCTCATCCTTCCTCTTGGTTGATTAAACCCACTTTTTTTTACTGTAATCATCCACAAATGAGACAAAGTAACTATTTCCTTCAATTGTTACATCATTCACAGGCCAACACACATCAGAGTACACCAATTCTAATGGGTCAGAAGTTTTGGATTGAACTTTTGAATTGAAGGATCTCCTTGATTGTTTTGCCTAAACACAACCTTGACAAATTTCATGTAGCTACTGAATTAATGGTAAACCATGTACCATCATCTTTCTACTCATTTCTTCAAGACTTCTCTAATTTAAGTGTCTATATCTCAAGTGCCATAGCCAACTCTCATCATTTATAGCTATTGCCAAACACTTATATTGGCAAGTTTGGATGATAATCTTGAATGTTCTATTTTTAGACACAGTAACTTTCAAGACTTACCTTCCCTTGATATCAAACAACATCAAATCTCCCTATTCTAACTCCATTGAATAACCTTTTTCTAGCAATTGACCCAAACTCCCTTGTTCTAACTTCATTGAATAACCCTTTTTCTAGCAATTGACCTATACTTAAAAGATTGTTCTTCATACTAGGAACATAAAGAACATCATGAATATAAGCCCGCTCACCATTTTTCTATCTAAACAGAATTGCTAGAAACAAAGCTGTCATCCATAAACTTCACCTTACTCTTGACACTTTCATCTAATGTAGCAAACCAATCTCTTCTCCTAATCATGTGGTTTGAACATCCTAAATCAAGAAACCAAAAATTGACATTTGACTTATTAGTTAGTGTTGCGACTATAAGTAGAACTTCATCTAGATTGTCTTTATCATGAGCAAACATAACTTCTTCCCAAGCATTTTTAGAGCCTTTATTATGCTAACACTCATATGCAAAGTGACCATAATTGTTGCACACATAACACTGAATTTTGCTTTTGTCAAACTTCCTCCCTCGACCTTTTCCACTATATGCCCCTCTTCTTAAGTCGCTGCCTTCATGGTTCTGATTAGAATTATGCATTTCTTGATCAGAATGTTGATTTTTTTTATTTGCTCTATCTCTTCATCTTTCTTGTGTCTTACCTTTGCCACGACCCCTCTTGTTTCTTCCACTATTGTTTTCTCCTTTCTTAAATTCTTGAGCTTGGAAGGCGTGGGCATGCTGGTGTGTCACCAGCCCTAGCTGCCAACCGTAGTTCATAGGCTTCTAATAAGCTTTGGAGTTCTTCAATAGTTATGTTATCCAAGTTCTTTGATTCTTCAATAACAACAATATGATCAAATCTTAGTGATAGGGATCCAAGAATCTTCTCCATAGTTTTTGGATTTTCACCTCCTCTCCATTTGACTTCATTTGATTGGAAAGCAACTGAATCTTTATTAAGAATTCAGCCACAATTTGATTGCTCTCCATTTGCAATAGTTCGAATTGTTTCCTCAAGGCTTGCAATTTCACCTTTAAGACCTTTGCACCCCTTTTATAGCTATTCCCCAAGATGTCCCAAGCTTCTTTTACAAATGTTGCAGCAGTAATCTTCTCAAAATTTGCAGCATCAAGATTCTAATGGATGAAGAACAAAGCCTTAGAGTCCTTCTTCTTGGATTCCCTGTGCACAACCCTTTATGCATCAGTTGGGCTTTTTCCCAATTTAGAAACCCCATTCTTGACTATCTCCAACACTTCTTGATAGCCAAATACCACCTTCATTTGAATGCTCCACTTATAGTTTTTTCTGTCAATAATTGGAAGAGGGACAAGAACACTTCCTCCTAAATTAGTGATGGATCACAAGCTTTGGATACCAATTTTGTCAGGATAGTATTTCACACAACCACATGCACATGAGGGGGGGAGGGGTGAGGAATGAGAATCAAAGAAGCTATATCACACTGAATTTTTATTGCTATAACTTTTTCTCTACATTTTTTTGAATACAAGCTATATTATTTATAGGCAAGGTACATGTGTAACTAACATATGATAGCTAACTCCTAACTAACTTTTTGTTATTAGTTTTACAATCTGAATTATCCACAACAAGGTCCTTTAGAGTTTTTATAATGAGAGTTTTCTGTGATGTAGTGATCGTGAGAATGAGTGTTAGTGTTGTTGGACCCAAAGACGTAGAAGCGTCTAAACTCTCAATGTTTTGAAGATAACAAGCTTATTAATGTTCAAGTTTGTGCTTAAAGACTAACCCTGTCACAGCTAAAAAAAGACCGTCCAGTAGACGTGTTAAAGAAGACTGTTCAGTAGATGTATTAAAGAAGACCGTCCAGTAGAAGTGTTAAAGACCATCCAGTAGATGTGTTAAAAATCGTCCAGTAGACGTGTTAAAAACCGTCCAGAAGACTCGCTAAAGAGGACCGTCCACTTGAACAAACTTAAGGCGACCGTCCAATGAATAAACTCACACAAACCTCAAAGATCATATATTCAAACGGCTAAGTTCTATTTTTGAACGTCAATTTGATTTATGTTAGTCTTCCTCGAAACTGACATATTACTACTTTTGTGATCTAACGTTCAATTTGTTTGAAGCATTAAATAACATAAGAATCATTCTAGTGTAAGAGCGCAGCAAAATCAGATAAAGTAAGTCAACTTATCAAGGTGCTGAGACGAATGAAGAATGCTCAGAATAGCAGATCGCCAGCATAGTCCTGCACCTTCCATTTTAGTGCAAGTCTAAAAGCTGCCGCACCTAATCACTCTGAAAGGATAGTTTGCACGCCCTTCTTTGGATAACGAAGTCAAGTCTTCACAACGGATCTTTTCTCTGAAGACTATATATGTATCAAGGAAGAATGCCATAGCAACAAAAAAAAAAGAGACATATACGTGCCTAGTGTAAAAATGTAAAAATTCCTAGTTAACAAATTACTTCTGAACAATTGATAGAAGCGTCCAGTGGATGATAGCAAAAAATCTTGTAAATATTTTCAAAGCATTCTTGAGCTGTATTCTTCAAATCCTCACTACGTGAGTTGATATCGTTTGTATAAACACTTGTTGTGTTGTGAAAGCCTGGAGAGGCTTAGTGTGAAAGAATACTTGGGTTAAGCAATCTAGGGTGATTGCGTTGTAAAGCCTGAAGAGGCCACGAACAATACTTGTAACCTAAGGTTGGTTAGAGAATACCTTCTAGGTGAAGGGACTAAACGTAGCTCAGCTTGAGTGAACCAGTATAAAACTTTCTGTGTTCTTCTTCTCTCTATCCCTACGCTTGAAAACGTTTTCATACTGATCAACTTGTTTTGAAAAAGTTTTTAGACGCACAATTCAACCCCCCTCCCCTTCTTGTGTGCTTTTTCTATTTCAAGTGTGTGACCTCAAATTGCAGACAATAATTTGTTAGAGAGAGAGAAGTTTGTTATGTGAGTGGTGATTATGTGAAGTGAGGTGCACATGGGTGCTGATGAATGGGCTGAGAGAGAAAAAGAAAAAGTTGTGAGGTGTGTGATGATGAATTGATGATATATGTAGGTGATTGTGTGCATATGGGATAGGTGAGAATGAAATAAAAAAAATAGTGCAATGAGAGAGGATGTGTGTAACAGAATTAAGTATGTATGTGTGAGTGCTCAAGTGAGAGAGTGTGAGATGAAATGGTAGGAATTTGTTATGTAAGGTGAGAATATTGTGATTTTTTTATATGTTTTTTCTTAATGAAATGAGCAAAATAGTTGCTATATGATGGAGAGACAAGGGATATACATTTCTTATGCTTAACTATCTCCCTTGAAACGTGGATATATTTTTCCAATGTTGTCCAAGACTCACCTTTTTTTGAACTCTCTATAGTCTATACACAGCATGTTCCTACTTTTTAATTTTATGGTTTTCTTTCTTTTTGTTCTCTCACTCATAATACCCTTTCTTTTTAGTCACGTTTTCCTTTTCCTCTTTCTATTATCTAATTTTGACTTTTGTTATTTTGTTATTTCTCCCTTTTTTTCTTTAATTTTTATTTTCAATTTTTAAAATTTTTTACTATTTCTCATTTTTTTGTATTTTTAAGTTTTTTAATTATCTAGATAAAATTAGGTATTCACAATGCTCTTTTATGAATTACTTTATCGACCTCGATCGTAAAGACCAAAACCAACTAAGACCTTGGCTCGCAATGTTCTAGGGAATGCCCAATATACTATTGCATTAACTACGAGCACCTATGAATAATATTTCATTCAAGAAGGCACCTATGAGTAATATCAATTTTAGTTAATATGACAAATATAAACAATGATAGCAAATAGTGATTGCACACAGATTAAATTACTAAATTTGAATTCAAAGTTAATGAAAAAGGGAAAATCTAGTATTGATTGACAATTATATATCTTATAATTTTGATAATGATATATTGATTAGAATTATGAAAAATATAGTTAATTAAACAATTATAGAAATTAAAATAATTTATGGGAAAAATAAGTGGATTTAATGTTATAATGTGACATAAAACAATTAGACAAAACCATACTTTGTACAAAATGATAAACTTATAGTTAAGGGTGAGAATAGGTCAGGTAGGTTTGAGCCTGATCTTCATTAAAAAAATAAAACTTGAGTCTAATTTATTTATCTGTCATAGATATTTTTTAAAGGCTTGACTTAACTTGAATAAAAGTCTAGCCTAGCCTAAAAGTCTGCTTAAAAACCTATTTTCTTATAAGGCTTAATAAAAGGCTAGCAAGCCTATTGGTTTAAGTAGGCCTAAAAGAGCCTATTAATAATTTTTTTCATATTATTATACGTAATATATGTATTATATATGATTATGTATATAAAATATAACATAATATATAATATCATAATACTGCATATGTGTGTGTGTGTGGGTCTATTAAGCTTAATAAGCTTTTTTTTTAAGGTCTAAGGCCTGACCTATTTCCCTAAATAGACTTTTAAAAAGCCTAAACCTAACTTTTTTAATAAATGAGTCAAGTCAGGTCAGACCTTATGCAAGACAGGCGTAGGCTCTTGATAGGTTGTTTGGCCTATTTCAACTTACTTATAATTATAATAAATCTATTCATGATTAGAAAAGGTCTTATTTTTTTATAATTTTTTTCATTACAATAGTAGTTTTTTTTAAAGTATTTTTACATTAGATTTGAATTATTTTAATTTTATGATTATTTTAGATTTTTAGTGTTCTATTTCACAATGACTTTTTGTAGTTTTTTAAATTTGAAAGTCATTACCTTTCAAATATGATATACTATTACTTTTCAATGTTAGTCATATCTTATTTATGTGACGAGTTGACTGGGGACTTTTCCAAGTCCTCCCACCAAGTGTCATTGTAGAGTGTATTCTTCACCTCCTAGATATATCTTTATCACGTATAGAATGCGATGTATTTTAAAACAAAACCTATATGCAATTAGTTATGTATGTATATATGTATTATATATTAAGTATGTTTGATATTGAATATTTATTTGAAGTTATGCATGCTTGATGAATTAAACATTGTTTAAAGATTTCTACATAAAATATGAATTTTGATTATTGAATTATTTGGAATCATATCACTGCTTGTGTACTGCTAGGGCATAATGAAATATCAAGAAAATTATTTTAAAAAATAAAAGATATCTTAGTAGTTTTATCATAAAACACTAAGAAAACATCTCTTTCTTAGCAGTTATGAAAAATAAAAAGCTAGAAAAGATAGAATTTCGTAGCAGTATTAGGAACAAATCACTAAGAAAATACTTTTCTTAACAGTTTAATGACAAAACTGTTAAAAAGGCTATCTTTTTTGGTTGTTGCATGCCCAAATCATTAAGAAAAGGATTATTTCCTAACTTGTAATTTTTATATTTTTTTTGTGCTGAAATTCTTAATTTAACATGTAAATCATGCAAAGCAAAAAAGTTTATTAGCGGTTTTATTGTCTAAATATTAACTTATGTTCATCCATATCTTGCAATTGTTATATCTTCTATACTTTATAATTAATGATATAATGAAGAAATTATAGTAAATTAAAAATAAAACAATATACAGGAAAAATAAATGAATTTAATGTTGTCACGTGACATAAATTACTTTGACAAAATTATATTTTGTATAAAATGATAATTTAAATTATAATAAATATATTTAAGATTCTCTTCGATATATATATATATATATATATTCATGATTAGAAAAAAAATTGATTTTTTATATATACTTTTTTAATAGAGAATGTAAAGTAGTTTTATACTGTCATTCAATCACAAATTACCATTTATTATAAGTTTTTTGACTTTTATTATAAATACTTTAAAAGTCATATTAATGGTGATTTTTCAGTGTAAAACTTTTTACACTGACAGTGCATAACCATTAAATTCTTTTTAATATAGTAGTAGCTAGGTTTTGCCTTTTCCATTTAAGTTTTTTTATTTAAGTTGAATTATTTTAGTTTATTAATTATTCTATTATTATTATTATTATTATTTTAGTTTTCTCTTCTTCATGTAAAACACGGTAGCTTTTTTTATGTTTTTTTCTAAATTTGAATGTCGACGTCGCATTTCCAGTATATACTGTATTATTAGCTTTCAATGTTAGTCATTTATTATTTATGTGATGGGTTGACTGCATACTTTTCCAAGTCCTCGATCACTTTCCAAATGTCATTCTAATTTGAAATCCACCTTGATAGAGACTAAAGTTTCACATCAGACAAATAAAGTCAAGTCAAAGTTTATATAAGGATAGAAAGATCAAACTCAATTAGTTCGAATCTTTTGGGTAATACACCTCCTATCCTTGGTATACACCTAAGCCCAATCAACACTCTTCCATTGGGCCTACACCACATATCTAACATGGTATCAGAGCCCAAATAACGTAATAGACCATTCTGATTTAAAAAAAAAAAAAGAATTAAAAAAAATTAGGCCTCTAAGACTAAAGAAGCCCAGGCAGCTAACAAAAAAAAAAGCATAGATTTGAGCTCTCTAAAACTGACTTGAGTACAAGCCCAAAAAAAAAAAGTAAAAAAGTAGAAGCCAAGTGCAAATAAAAAAAATAATCTATAGCCTACTCAATGATGATACGCAAGTCACAACTAAAACAATCCAGTTGGACTTGAGGGGGAGTGTTAGAAAACTAAAGTCCTACATCAGATAAATAAAGTCAAGTCAAAGTGTATATAAAGATAAAGAGATCAAACCCAATTGGTTCGAATCTTTTGGGTGATACACCTTCTATCTTTGGTATACACTTAAGTCCAATCAACACTCTTTCATTGGGCCCACACCATATATTGTAACACCCCTCTTGACATATCGGTATTCAACACAATGTTGTTTTTTACAACTTAATTTATATGTAATTGGTTATTTATGTGCTTGATGAATTTTATATTTATATATTTCTTATATATGTTATGTGTGTTTTATGTTGAATATTTCTTTAAAGTTAATTGTGCATGTTTGATGAATTAAACATTGTTTAAAGTTTTCTGCATAAATTGTGAATTCATATCAAATGTTTTTTGTGTGTTACTTTAATTTTGGCCATAATGAAAAATAAGGAACTTTTAAAAAAAATAGAAAATATCTTAATAGTTCAAAAATAAAATACTATGAAAACATTCTTTCTTAATGGTTATAAGAAATAAAGGTTGAGAAAAATAGCATTTCTTTGCAATTTTAACAACAAAATGCTAAAAAAAGGACCTTGTGTATGTGTATGTATATAAGATCAAGTATTCAATTACAATTTTTTTTCAGTTTGAAAACCTAATTGAAAATTCTTAAATAATTTAGAGATCTAACGATTAATTTAATCAATTAAAAATGAAAAGTTAAAGGCAAAGTTTCTAAATATATCATCTGAATAGCATGTTCAACTTGGCTAATGGATCCTCCTATGTACAGGCTCCCACCTTTTTTAAACGCCTTGCTTTTATTTGCCTCTTTTTTTTTTCTTTTTTTGAAAATCAGCTGAAGGCAAAGGCCAGTGAATACAAAGTGTAACACCCCCATTTTTGCATATCAAATTATTTCTTAATTATTGTGTATTTATTTTTGGGGAACTGGACTCAAAATGGATAAAATGACCGTTTTGCTCCTAAAAAGTAAGATAATAGAATTAAAAAAATTAGGTAGAAGTGTTTAAAAATTATTTTTAAGTTATCAATATACTTAGAACAATTAATATTAATTTTAGAAATTTTTGGGAATTTATTAAGACAATTTTTGTGAAATGAGCAAAATACCCTAGGTTGACTGTGGGAACAGCCTATAGACTTTTTGACTTCAAAGTATTTTGAAAATTTTATATGAAGTATCTTTCGTTATAAAAATTTTATTTTGAAAGAAAAATAGTGAAAAATATAATAATCCTATTTTAATTTTTTCAATCATTTTTCTAATATTTGACCATATAATTCTGAAAAATCGGAAAGGAATTTCAAAATTTTGATCCTCAACATTATGCTCAACATTTCAAGAGCTATTTAATAATGATTCTTAATAATTTTTCCGAGCCGAAGATTAAAAAAATTAGAAAATGACGATTTTGTCCTAATTTTTCAACATTTAGGGCTGACATGAGAAAAAGATTCAATTGAGATTAAAATGTCAATTTGAGCTTGGAATCATGTCATATATATTAAAATATAATTTTGGAAATTTTCTAGGAATTTTCTGGAATTCCTGTATAAAATGACCAAAATGCCCTTGGGTATCCAATAAACCAGCCAGTATTGGTTTGACATCCAAAAATGGTGAAAATGGTAATTTCAGTTTATTTATAGGTGAAATATTTAATTTTAAAATTTTTATAAAAATTTTGGTATTTATTGAATCAAAATGGATTTTTTATGAATTTTCTAGCTTAAAAATACAAAATAAATACATATAATTCGAAATAAATTAATAAAAATTGAAATTTATTATTAGAAATTTATTTTTGATGAAAAATAATGTATTGGTCCAGTTTTTCATTAAATGCATTATTTTGATATTAAAAGCTAATTTTTCAAATTTAGGCATTTTTATCAGTACTGGTTAATTCACCTACAGATAAAATTTACACTGAGGAGCTTGAGGACAGCTCATATAGCACATCCCCAAGCCTAGGAGGGATGATTCACCACCCAAAATGGTGTATGTGTCCCTAAATTATATTAAAAATAAATAAAAATTAGATTTATGACATAATGCTTACATAATGGCTTATGTAAGTTTATGGACACCTAACCCCTTCTCCTCCTCTATATATAGTAATGGTCTTGGACCATTTTTCAGCACCTCTCCCTCTCTCAAGCTACCAAATTCTTAGAGAGCTTCTCTCTCTAGAACAAAATTTCTTTTATTTTGTTTTTATGTTAAAATTTTACTAGTTTTCCAACAACTAGTAAAGTTCTCTTCCTAGGAGCTTTGCATCAACAATTCCATCATCTTCATCAACCACCTTAGAGGTAATGGGGGGAGTGGGGTTGGTTCTAAATTATTGTCACTTTACATGTTGGTAAGAAGGGTTTTCCCCTAAGCCCATTTAGGCTTAAGTTTTATTATTGTTATTATTGTTTGATGTTAAACTTTAATTTTTGCTAAGTTGTTACTCTTCTCAAATTTAGATTATTAAATTATAATTGCTAAACTGTTACTCTGCTCAATTTTAAAAAATTAAAATGCACTTGCTAAGTTGTTACTCTGCTCAATTTTAGAAAATAAAAATGTACTTGCTCAGTTGTTACTCTACTCAATTTTAGAAAATTAAAATGTATTTATTTAGTTGTTATTCTACCATAATTTTAGAAATTAAATTATAATGACTGTGTCGTTATTCTACTAAAATTTTATATGATTATTAAATTGTTATTCTGTTAAAATTTTGATATTGTGCAACTTTTACAAAATAGGTAGAAATATTGATTGTACTGGTGCTCAAATTAAATGAGACCAGGAAAACCTCTGTTTGAGAAGTTAGAAAGTGATAAATTAGTGAGTAATGTAAAACAAGTGACATATAGTGACATGACACCTTGTTAAGAAAGCTACAGTTTGGTACATTGTGGGATGAAAGGCAGGGACCCATGGTTTGGTCTAAAGGGTATGGTATCGAGTGGTGAGAGTCCTAATAGCCAAGGTAACGCTCTTTGTAACACCTTCACTTTTATTTAGTTAATTGTTTTATTTATTTATTTATTCTATATTTAATTCTGAAAAATCGGGAAGGAATCTAAAAATTCTGATCCCCACAGTTAAACTCAGAATATTGAAAACTATCTAATCGTGATTTTTAATAATTTTTCCAAGTTGAAGCCTGGAGAAATTCGAAAATGACGATTTTGTCCTTATTTGTCAATATTAAGGGCTGACATGAGAAAAAGATTCAATTGATATTAAAATGTCAAATTGAGTTTAAAATCATGTCATATGTATTAAAATATAATTTTGGGAATTTTTTGGGAATTTTCTGAAATTCCTGTACAACATGACCAAAATACCCCTAGTTGTCAAATAACCAACTCAGTATTGGTTTGACATCCAAAAAAATGATGAAAATGATATTTTTAATACATTTCTAGGTAAAATATGTAATTTTAGAATTTTCATAAAAATTTGAGCATTTATTGAATTAAAATGAATTTAATATGAATTTTCTAAGCTTAAAATATATAATATATATATTTATAATTCGAAAAAAATTAAAATTTATTTTTAGAAATTATTTTTGATGAAAAATATTACATTTGTTCAGATTTATATCTAAATTAATTATTTTGGTATTAAAAGTTATTTTTTCAAGTTTAGGCGATTTTATCGGTACCGGCTAATTAATTAACAGTCAAAATTTATACTGCAAATATTTGGGACAGCTGCTATCCCACGTACCAGCTCTAGCAAGGGGTGATTCATCCCCTATATGAATATGTGTCCCTAATAAAAAAAATAAAAATTGCATTTTTGACATCATGGATGACATAACTCCATGGACACCTAGGTTCATTTTTTTCCTATAAATAGCCATCACTTAGAACTGAATTTTTCATCCCATTCCTCCTTTCACCACCGTAAGCTTCCATAGAGAAATTTTCTCTCTTTAGAAAATTTTCTTTTACTTTGTTTTTATGCTAAAATTCTACTAGTTTTCCAATAACTAGTAAAAATCCTCTTCCTAGGAGCTCTGCACCAACAACTTCACCAACTCTTTGAGGTAATGGGGGGAGTGGGGTTGGTTCTAATTTTCAATTACTTTGCATGTTGGTAGGAAGGGTTTTCCCCTAAACCCGTTTAGGCTTTAGTTTTACTATTAATATTATTGTTATATTATTTGATGTTAAACTTTAAATTTTGCTAAGTTATTATTTTGCTCAAATTTAAATTATTAAATTATACCAAGCTGTTACTCTGCTCAATTTTAGAAAATTAAAATGCACTTGCTAAGCTGTTACTCTGCTCATTTTTAGAAAATTAAAATGCATTTACTAAGATGTTACTCTGCTCAATTTTAGATAATTAAAATACTCTTATTAAGTAGTTATGCTGCTCAAATTTAGACAACCATAGTATAATTATTAAGTTGTTATACTGCTCGAATTTAAACAATTACAGTAGAATTACTAAGCTGTTATACTGCCCAAATTTAGAAAAAATATTTTTAGCTATTATGATAAATAATTAAATTATTAAATTATCAAATTTTAGTAATACTCAATTAGTTTAGCAAAAATAGTAGAAGAAATAAACCATAAATCTCATAATATGAAACTAAAGATAGAAATTATTTTATGAGCTATTTATGAATTTATTTTTAGGAAACTACTATAGAAATTTCAGTTTAAGTTCTTATCGTTCAGGTAAGGTCTAGACACACTAATAGACCATCTGTAAAAATTTCATAAATTTTAAAGCTTATTTAGTACTTCTAATTATGCTCTATAAGTGCCTGTGGACACATTTTTCTTAGAAATACTGAATTTCAAAAATTTTCGAAAAAATTCTAAAAATTCATGATAAAATTCTAATTATTTTTCTAAGTTTAAAAATTATTTTTATGGATTTTTTTGACCATTCTATGATTTATTTCTTAATTATCAGTCTTTATTTTAATTTGTATATCTTTATTTTTATTGAATTATTGCTTATGTGCTTTAATTTGAATTATGACTTATGTGAATGATATGTATGGATCAAATCTCTGTAATATAAGGCAGAGATATTAGTAGAAATTATACTGGTGCTCAAATACTTGAGACCAGAATGAACCTTTAGAAATTAATAGATTAGTGAGTAATGTAAAGCAAGGGACATGCAATGGCATGACACCCTGTTGGGGAAGCTACAGTTTGGTACGATGAGGAATGAAAGGCAGGGACCCATTTGGGAGGTCTCGGGGGTAGGCATCGAGTGGTGAAAGTCCTAATAGCCAGGGTAGCACCCATGAGCTGGGATATTCACTTGACCAAGCTCGATAACCTCGACAACTGCTCAGTATTCCAGGATTGGTTTGAGAGTATACCTCTATAAATGGATGTCCTGACTGATATTTGTTCCTCATTGATGATGAGGACTGTACCATGTGATGATGTTGATGAAGTATATGTACTCCCAGTCACTTCCCAGGTTCTGTTAATAACTATTACTCACTGATGGGAAGTATGGATCCATACCAAGTCAAGGGTAGTGTAGTATAACTTAGAATAAACCCTAGGTTCCCTTCATTAATTGTATTTAAATTCCTACCATACATGTGAAAGTGATTTAGAACAAATCACCTCACTCCATTATTTTTGTTATGCATGTTGAATCGTGATTATTGAAGATGATAACAATGTCTGATGATGCTGAGGAAGAGCCAGAGGATACTTCTCCAGATTTGAAGACCTAGTTTATAATATTTTCTTAAGGGATAGGGTAGATAAATACTGCTCTGTATAGGATCTTTTTTTTTATGTATATATTGGGTTAGGTAGTATATGTCTTTTGATGTATTTTTGTTTTCTCTTCGACTATTATGTACTACTTAAACCATGATGTACAGTTGGATATATATATATATACATAAGCAGTTTTTATCATTTCACTTCTATTTCTTAATTCTGTTTTGCTAGTATCGAAAAAAAAAATTTACTCACATTTTTATCAACTTAAAGTAATAATTAAATTGATATGAAGTATATTTAAAATTAGAGGAGTGTTACACTCTTCAGTCAGGACAATCACTTAACCAACTTGATAACCCTGACAACTGCTCAGCATCACCAGGATTGGTAAGATTATACCTCTATAAATAGATATCCTAAATTATTATTTTGTTCCTCAATGATGACGAAGATTGTACCATGTGATGATGTTGAGAGAGGTATATGTACTCTCAGTCACTTCCCAGGTTCTGTTAAGAACTATTACTCACTAATGGAAAGTATGGATCCATATCGAGTCAAGAATTGTATAATATAGAACAAACTTTAGGTTCCCTTTTTATTATCAATTGTGTTTTATCTATATTGTGTGGTAGAATTCCTACCATACATGTAAAAGTGATATTAGAACAAATCACCTCACTTCGTTACTTTTTCTTTTATGCATGATTGATCGCAGTTAATGAAGATTCAGTTGTTGATGAAGACCTATAGGCATAGTCTAATGGCTTGTTATTTTATGGGATTAGACGTACACTGTTCTAACTAGGATTTTTTTTTGGTTATGTATTGGGAATAAGTAATAACTATTTTGATATATATTTCGATCTCCCTGTATTTCAATTATTTTTCTGATTATGAAATCATGATGTACAATCCTACGATGAATATATACTGACTTGTTTTTTTACACCATTTCCAAATTATGTTAAAATTACAAATTTTTTATTATTAAAAGCAGAGAAAAATTTTACACGCATTTTTTAAAATAAGTAATTAAGTATGGGTTGTGTTCAATGTGAATGGGTGTCACACAAAGGGCGTCCCAAAATCCCTCTTATATCTAGTCAGGATATTGTCCTAACATGTGAGCGTCCCTAAGCATATCGGAGAAGAGGTGGGAGGCCTAGTGGTGAAAGTTTCATTCCACTTGCACGTCATTCTCAACTCTCTACATGACTTTCTCTTGTTTGAGGAAAACATAAATAATATTTGCTTTAATATAAGATAATAAAATAATAAACTAAAACAACGTATTGATTATATTTAAATTTTCAACTTACCCTAAAAACATCTGGGCATGTCCACCTACCTTCTCTAGCTCAAAGGGATCTAAACTTCATCTTAATAACCTAGGTGATGATGGCCTTCAATGCCGTTTTCGAAGGAAGGAACCTTTACAATAAAAATATATCAAACATAAATTTCTTACCCAATAAAAAATGTACTAAAAATGGAATAAATTTATTTTGATTTTTTCTTACTTGGCATTGGTTGTATAAATAATAGGTTGACTATCATCCATGATCTCAAAGTCATCCTTCTTTGGGAGTGGAGAATAACGATCATTGATCTCCTCTTCCTAACGATTATGTGGCTCCTCCATCCGTGAATTTGTGTTATACCTCGGCGTGGGCATCATAGAGATACTTGGGGATGTCCTTAATAAAGTAAATGTTACTATTGCAACAGTTGTAAGAGCAATTTGTGGAGGTGCGGTAGATGGAGGTGCAGTCGACATATGCACAAATTTGATTGGGATAGGCATGTGCTACGGTGACCGTAATGTACAAGTAGACAATGATGGAGTAGATGTCAATGGAATGGACGCAAATCCATCTACAACACTATGAGTCACTAGTCATGGTCTGGTACAACGACAGCTCAAAGAACCATTATCAATGAGATTCCCTCATCCTTACCACTAATCAGTGGTCAAAGTTGGGTTGGGTCACCTCCTCCTAATATCATGTCTATATAGAGAGAGAAGGCTGATTAACCAAATTGGAGCCCTTTTAGGAACTAAATACCAAAATGGGATTGTTTTGAAACATATTACTAGCATAAGGCTATTTTGACCATTGACTGGTTCAACTTGCTAGTCAAACTAGCAAGTTCAATCCACGTTAATTTTTTTTTTCTTGAAAATTGGACTACAAGTCCACATGGAGTGCCATATTGGACTCACTAGTTATACTAACACATTCAAAACATGCTAGTCAAGCTAGCAAGTCCAATATGGCATGCTACGTGCCTAATTACAAATGTAACGTGAGCATTTCACTATTAGTAGTTGCTAGTTGATAAAAAAATTACCCCTCCATGCATCTAGCTATTCACAGTTGTGAGTTCATGACATAATGCCAAATAGCATCCCCACAGCATTTCGTTATTGGCCGCAACAAGTTGTTGCCTTTAAGCCACATGGGCGTAATTAGCTTGAATGTTGCACTACTAGTAGCGAGTTTAGGAGCACTGGCTAGTCTGACTAACATGTTCTAAACGTGCTAGTCTAACTAGTGTGTCCAATGTAGCACTCCACATGGACTTGTAGTCCAATTTTCAAAACATAAAAAAAAATAATTAAAAAAGGCTAACTTAGATAGGAACTCACTAGTTTGACTAGTGAGTTGACTCAGTCACAGTCAAAGCAGCCCTATGTCAGTAATATGTTTTAGAACAATCCCATTTTGGTATTTAGTTTTTAAAAGTGCTTTAATTTAGTCGATCAACCATAGAGAGAAACTACTACCAGTAATTAGAAATTTTAATTTTTATTGTTTACTATTTTGTGAGATTTAACATCTATCTAAATTTAAATTATGAGACTTAATACATATTATAATTAAGTTCTAATTTTTAATTTATTTAATTTTTAATTAGTTATTTGAAACTAGTTAGTTATTTAATCAATTTTTGTATTTTATTATTTATATTTTCTTACATTTTACCTATTTAATCAATTTATTTAAATTATAATTAAATTTTATAAATTTACTATTAATTTATTACTAATTATTAAATTTATTTCTAATTATTGTATTTTACTTATTAATTTTTTACTAATTATCAAATTTATTAATAATTATTAAATTTATTACTAATTAGTAATAACTTTAATATAATTAATAATAAATTTAATAATTAACAAAAATTAATAAGTGAAATTCAATAAATAGAAATAAATTTAATAATTAGAAAAAAATTAATACTAATTAATTTAGTTAATTACTCATTAATACTAATAAATTAGTAAAATAACTAAGATTAATTTTTAGTAATTATTAAAGTTTACTTATATTTACTACTAATTATTAAATTTATTGCTAATTATTAATTTTACTTATTAATTTATTACTAATTATCAAATTTATTAAAAATTATTAAATTTTCTTACTCACTAGTTATTTCAATATATAAAGACAGATGATTTTAATCTTTTTCAGTAGTCTCTTTTTCGTATAGAAGACGGTGGTTTTTTCATGTATTCTCTTTTTCGTGTAGAACACGGTGTTTTATTAATGGGATGGGTTGATTAGAGGCTTTTCCAAGTCCTCTCGCCAAGTCATCAAAGTCTCCCTTATATGCGATTGATTAAATCTTAAATATTAAACTGAAAAAAAGAAAAAAAAAGACACAGTGGGAACATAGGCAGAAATTATGCTGCCGTATTGTTGTATAATTTTCATGGCTTTAAGCTATAAAAATAAAATTGTACTATTTATTAGCATTTTTCAAATAAATTTTTCACTCAAAATGCGTAGCAAATTTTGGGTCGAGTGATTAGTGCACAAAATCTTCCAATTGCTTATAGCATTTGCCAAAATCGATCCTGGATATATATTGTGTTTGGGATAATTAGGAAAATTCAGTTGGTAGTTGAAATATTAGTTGAAATGAAAGTGAATAAGTATAAAATGAGGATTTGTGTGGGTGCGCGTATGTGCATGTATAATGTAATAATTAAAAAATAAATAAACTTATATATAAATTTATTATTATTCTTTGTTAAAGTATATTTCATAACAATCAAATTTATCATTATTATTAGTTAAAGTATATATCATAAAAAATTAAAAAATAAAATGTTGAAGTATGTATTTATAATTTATTGAAAACAAGTAAAAACTTTGTAATTTTTAAAGTTAATAGGAAAAATATTGTGTAACTTCTAGCTTATAATTCATACACTACTTCTATTAACTTATTAAATAAGAACTTTTAAACTAGTAGCTTTTTAGTCAAAGTTCCCTAACTAAATACTTTCAGTAACTTATTTTTTGGTTAAATAAGTTGATTGACTGCCTTATAAACTACTCAATTGTCTTATCAAACTCACATGTAATCTCATCGAGTTAGCTCAATTGATTAAGCTACAGAACATGCATGAATAACAAGTGTACTAATTTAATTTTAGTTTAAATATGTTTTTAGTCCTTGTAATATACATGTTTTATGGTTTTAGTCTCTATACAATTTTTGTTATGGTTTTGGTCTCTTTAAACTTTTATTTTACAATTTTGGTTTCTGATACTATTCATTAATGACATGACAATGATCTGTTGGGGAACAGATATGTTGTTTTTTAAATAATATGAACTAAAATAAATATTTTCTAATATAAGAATAATTTATATCAAAAGTCTAAAATTTTATAAAGATTAAAAAAATACCATTAAAGATTAAAATTGTTAAACAATTTCTTAGGGACCAAAATATGCAAAATAAAATAAAATTATAAGGACTGAAAGCATAAAACGGAGATAATATAGGGACTAGAGACATATTTAAGTTTTTAATCTTCATAATGCACTTTTCCTTTTTTGAATTCCCTTCTATCATTTCTTTCCCATAAGACCTTTTATGAACCTTCTCTTAATAAAAACCCTTAAAGGTTCTTTGACGCAAATTAGTTATTAGAAAAGTCGGTAAATATTTTGTACCTATAACATGGTAACAAAGACAATATTGTATTTTACACTTCATTTATATATTACTAAATTAAATGTTAAAAAATTACTTTCCACATATATAAGAGCGTTGAACTTAATGAATTGGAAATAAATTGAAAAAATAAGAGAATTATATATATATATATATATATATATATATATATAATCTTACTTTTCTTGTCTCATTTAAATATTATTTCATTAAAGTAATTCACCAAAGAATAATTAATATCATACGAAATTGTGATTCTTAAAGATAAAAGTAAGATTTTTGTATTCTTAATGTTTTAATTAGTTCAGTTTTTTTCCCCTAAACTTACTTTAAAAATAAAGTTCAAAATAGTAACTTTAAAAGAAAAGTAAAAATTGTTTTTCAATTTTAATTGGCTTAAATATGTTTTAATTTCCTGCAAATATTGCTTTATTTGATTTTAGTCCTTACAAAAAATTTTGTAACTTTTAAATCTTTGACATTTTGTTAGTGTTTCCTTTTACTCCTTATTGTTAACTTCCGTTAATTTACTGCTAATGTGGATAACAGAATGACATCTCAACCATGCCATGTTAATTAGATTAGTGAAGCCACATTGGGTTTAGGATTAAAATTCAAGGTTAGACCACACTCACTAAATAGGTTCTCCTTCAAACTGGGTTCCTAACACAGTTGAATCAAAGTACCCATTGTTACCAACAAATCATCATAATTCACGAATAACAAAGTGGATGCCAAACCCTTGCCCCTTTTCACTCTTCGATCAAACGAGAATTGCAAATATTGCCTGTACCTCACGCCTATACCTTTTCAGTCTCCGATCAACAATTATTTTCTATTACCTTTTTAAACAAAATACAAAAAAATAAGCAATTATGCTGAACATCTTTTCTCGTGCATCTTTATATGAGGTGTACGACTATGGTGGGAAAACTTATAGAAAATTACAAGAAAATACAAAGAAAACTTTGAAAATTAACAAAATACAAGAAATATAAAGATGCACATCTTTATATGGGGTGTATGACTATGACGAGAAAACAATTTCAAAGTATTGTTGTTTCTAAGTCTTATTTTCCACTCCTAAATTCCTAATTCTTATTTTCTATATTTTGTTTCAAAGTCATTCTTAAACAACTATTTTCTATCGCCTTATTAAACACAAACAGTAGGATCTGGCGTGAGAAGATGCACGATGTGGCATGTTAGTATGGTCGTGACTAATAGATCATCTGTTGGTAATGGCAAGTACTTCATCTACATCTGCGAGTTTATCAGCAGATTCTATGGCTTGAAAAGCTGTGTCACAAACCCGGTTTAGCAGAGAATCGATTTGGTGACTTTGGTCTAACTTTTAATTTTAATCTTAAATTCATATGTGGCTTTACTAATCTGACATGGCATACATGAGGTATTATTTTGTTAGCCACATCAGCAGAAAATTAATGGAAGTTACTAGTAAGTACTAAATGGGAACACTAACAAAATGTTAGGGATTTAGTTACAAAAAAATTTATAAGGACTAAAACTAAATAGAATGATATTTGCAGGGACCTAAAAAACATATTTAAACCATTTTAATTTGATATCTTTTAGTTTAAAAGAGATAACTCGAGAGAGAGGAGAGAGCGAAAAAGAGAGGATAACATAGAAAGCAGTTAAGGGGAGGAAGAGAGAATGGGGAAAGAGAGTTCAATGAAGAGATAATTCGTGAGAGAGCTCATGAAAGAAATATATATGTAACTTTTTTTTTCTCAAAGCACTAAATTTTTTTAAAAGGAAACTTTTCCCCTTCCTTTTATAAAAATCAAGTTGCTTAATTTTTTAAGAGAATTTTAAAATATGTGTTTGGCCTGCTTCTTCTTTTTCTTTTTTTCTTTTTTAAAGAGAAGAGAAGTCTAAATAAAGTTGGGCAGAATACTATCATATTATAATGTGTTCATCGTCTTTCTTTGGAAAAAAAAAACCCATTATTATCTATTATATTTACTAGTATAATAACCTGTGCCTTGCATGGGTATTAGGTTTACAATTTATAACTTTTTATAGTATTATAATTTTTTAATATATTTTCTATTATTTTTAAAATTTTTAAAGAATATATGTTAATAGATATATATATATATACAAATATTTAAATATGTATAAAAACAATTAAAATTATAATTTTTAAATTACAATCCATGTGGCATAATTATAATCAATCATTATGTCAAAATTTATTAATTGAAGTTCCTTGCCATAATAATTTCTTGTCTTTTTAATCAACTATTCTAATTGATTTATCTTAATATTCAAAATCATAATTTCTATTAATAAAAAATCCATCACATGATAAATAATAGATATAGTATATATTTTTAATAAAAATATAAAAATAAAAGTAATGTATGATATAAATGATTAATAGAATTAGAATCAAAACAAAACAATAATGACATTTTTGCTGTGAATTAAATTTTAAAAAGGAAACATTCCCGATTAGTGATAAATAAGTGACAATAAAAATAATAAATTTAAAAATGAAAATTAATCAAATTTGTCAATGATAATTATTAAAACCAATGACAATAAATTTATTCTAGATTTTTTTGCACTCAAATCAATCGACATATTTACATCACTTCCAAATTGTTTCTAAATCAATTAACGCATATATTAGTTTTTTGAATGAATTATCATTATATTGATTATAATTTAAAGAAATTATATTAATTAGAAAATAATTTTCATTGATTAAAATTCAAATAATTCACACTGATTGATTGTTTATGTTACCTTAAACCTTATATATGCTCAGATTAAAATCAATCTAAATTGATTGAAATTAATTTATATTGATTAAAATTTGAATAATCCAAACAATTTGTGTTGATATATTTTTTATAATAAAAATAATTAAAGCACTTTATATGACTCAAAATGTTTCAAATTGTTATTAAAAGTTTTGTTAGCAATGTTGAATATCAATTATTTTTCAACCGATTGATTGTTTTCAATTAATATAAATGAGATTATTATAAATAAATATCATTAAGATTAAATGTGAAAAATCTCTTCAATGAAAAGTTGTGCATGAATATACGTCCATTTTGAACCACCCCAATTAAAAAGATAACAAAGAATGTCAACATAAACATTTTCAAGATAATAGCTAGCAACAACATGCTTTAAAATTAAGTAAATGAATTAATATTTCAAACAAATAAACACATATAACCTTTAGCATATTTCATAAATAACACTTGTTTTAATAAATTTAGATTTTTATTCTATTCATAAAGTTATTTTTTTAATAAATAGATTTTATATAAACACTAAATTTTTATTAAATGAACAAAAGGCAAAGTTAATAACTTTAGTGAAATAAATTTCATCAAAATTTATGAGATGTGACACATACAACAACTCATACAACAATTTGTACAATAATATTTTTTGTGTCTATTTCTCTCCATCATTATGTGATATAATAAATAATGTATGGAAGTGAGAGAAACACAAAAAGGTATTGTTGTACAAACTGTTTTATGAATTTTTGTGCAAATAACATTTCTCAAAAATTATTAATTGTTTAACTTCCAAATTTTAAAAACATGTTTTCAAAAATATATTTTTAGCAAAATCCAGGGGATAATAAGAATGAAGTTTAATAATTGTTCATGTCAAAATTACATTCATTTGTTTTACGAAAATTACCAACTTATATGGAAACCATCAAATTAAAAGTGTATTATTATTATTATTATTATTATATGAACTATGAATTGTGCATAACTAGTGTCATATATGTAATATCTGTGAATAAGTATTTGAATAATTTAAAAAGAAAATTTTAATTTAATTTTCCATGAAAAGAATTAATTAAAACTTATATTTGTCTTCTATGTAAATTTCTATAGAAGAATTTTGCGGGGAATTTGATCTACACTGTTATCAAATAAGTAGAGAAATATATACATCTATAGAGATTTGATGAATAGTGCAAGGTTACAAAACTTAACTATAATTAAATTAATTTAATTATGATTGAATTCTATACAAGTTGTTAGTTTTCCTTTCGGTCAAGTGGATTCTATTCTTGATGAATCTATCTGTTAGAAAATCTGTCTACAATCTTGCTAGATAAAGTAAATTTGACTACTTGACTTGGACGGAGACTGTTCAACCTTATCTAGAGAAATTCTAAAGAGTCATATACTTATTTAGATTCTAATGTCAATTAAATTGTTTTAATTGATTCAAGTGTTAGAAACCTTAAACCTAATTTCATCAATTACGGTATTTGATCGCGTTTTCTCTGTTAGTGTGAGAAATTTAACATTTTTACTGCCTAGACCGAAGGCCTACACATCCAAGCCCAACCCAAATAAGCTAACCATTTATTTTTCCTAAGCTAACCAATTAGTTACATCCTAACTAGATACCTTTTCCCAAATTCCTACACAATATCCCATCAAATGTGTCTAAATGTACTTGAGAATACTTGAAAACCACAAACCACCCATGGTTTTCCCCTTGGTAACTGTCCAACTCTACATGTTGGAGAAGTTGGAATTGGTTTTCATTTTACAATAAAATCCTACAAATTTGTCTATTATCATCCTACCCTTTCACTA
The DNA here is from genome assembly GCA_004329165.1 of Spatholobus suberectus. Lineage (NCBI taxonomy): Eukaryota > Viridiplantae > Streptophyta > Magnoliopsida > Fabales > Fabaceae > Spatholobus > Spatholobus suberectus. The sequence goes on from CM014737.1 coordinate 1,271,286, forward strand.
AGTGGTTTTATAAATGACACAAAGCAAAGTTCCCCTCCTTATTTTTTTCCAAAAACCATGGGCTAAAGAGAGAGTTCTCCTCTCTTGTTCTGAAATTTCATAAGTGTTAGAGTGTAAGTTGATAGCTTCAAGTGTCCAAGAGATTGTCTGGGTAAGTTCCATCCTTTTTATCTTGTTCTATCTTCATCTTTTTATCTCTATCAAGACCTAAGTGATCTAAACCCTTCTCTTTACTCCTTTAGTTCTAAACCTTGTTCTTTTCTTGTGTTCATGTCATATATTGGCCATTCATGGTGTTGGTTGATGGTTGAAGGAGATACTCACCCTTTTGCAAAACCTTCTTCCAAAATTTGAAGGATCTTGTTAGAGAGTAAGGCAAGCTAACCTTTTTCCTTGTGTTTGGACTATGGTTATTCTAATTTTTGTGTGGTTTGTTGCTTAAAAATGTTGTTGGTATTTTCAAAAGTTGTAAATTTGGTGAAAGAAACCATTTTCATGCATTTGTATAACATGTTCCTGATGCTATTTTTGTTTCTTGCCTAAGCATGGTTCATTTTTTTTGCTATATCTAGAGACGTGGTTAATATTTTTGAATTTTTTTTAAACTAGACAAAATTTGCTCCAAAATGGACTCAAGAAGCACATTAAAAGGTAAAGAAACAAAAAAGTTCATCCTTTTGAAAGTTGTGCATGTTTTTTGAAAATGCTTGTCCAGTAGTGTATAGTAAAATGCAATTTTGGAAGATTCGGTTGTGTACTTTGGAAACTCTTGAAATGACCAAAAAGTAGACATGAAAAGATTTCCAAGCATATATGGTTTACTTATATTTGAAATGGTTTTCTATTTTTAATAAATTTTAGAAAATAAAGGTTGTACTTGTTTTCTGACTAAAAGTGTTCTTAAGAACTGTGAACTTTCAAAAACCATATAAAATAGTGTAGATCTTTGTTTTAATGCTCTTGGTCTTTTTTTGAAAGCTTTTTGAATTTACTTTTAGAAAACAAATGGTTTGGACTTTGTAAAGTTTTGCTTTTATATGAAAAATAGCAAAATAGGTTTACTAGTCCATTAGTAGGTCATCCTGACCTTATTGTCTTATTATTTTTATATATCTTTTATTAGATTTTTTCTTAAGGTTACTTTAATGTTTTAGAAAATAGACAATTTTCTTTTCAATCATATAGGGATTATGTCAAACGAAAATCATTTACTTGTTCAAAATGAATTTCAAAACTGAGGCCAAAAATTGGTTGCCACTGGAATCTATTTTGACAAAAGTTTTATAACCTTTTTACTAATTTCATAGAATGTGATATTTATACACTTAAAATTTAACTATGAACCTTTTTAAATAAAAGTTGAATATGATTTCCAAGAAAATTTATCTTTTCTATTTTATTTAAATTTTTGAAAAGTATATTAAATGATTTCATTGTAAAAAATAACTCTATAAGTTATAAAGTCAAGTTTTATGAAAACCAAATCTTTTAAATAAAGTTAATTTTGTTTGACTTTTTGATACTCTTAAGGCATCCTCAATATTTAAAAACCTTATTTTAATTATCTTATGGTGGCTTATTTAAATAATCTAATTGAAGTTAATTGCCTTATATTTTCTTTGAATAACGTTTATGGTTGAGTTTAAATCACTCTAAGTAGAGTTTCAACTTGTTGTTGGCAAAGTTGCTCTATATGAGGACTTGGTGTTGTGAGGTTACTATATGTAGAACCTCTGCTTATCCTTAACTAGGGATCGCTCTAGATAGGATCCTGTTGTTGCAAAACCAACGATGGTTGGGGCTCTGTGTTATCATACATGATAATGGGCTAAAGATGGATAGAGCCCAATGCGATGGCACATGATGGTGTTATTCTTAAGGATAGGTATGATGAATCGATGATGGGAATAGTGGTGATAACATTAATGACTAAAATACATGTATGATAATTTATTTATCATATTTGATGCCATTATTGTCTATGTGTTGGTGAATGGTTATGTCATGCATACATGCATGAGTTTGCAGCTTCGGCTGTGATGTAGCAACTTATGTTGTGTTGGCGAGTATGCATGTAAGTTGATGGTTGCTTGGTCAGCCTCATACCTAGTACGAGAAGGATTAGCGGAGGGTGATCTTTCTTGGGGATAGGTAGATAGGCGAATCCCAAATGTAGACTAGGATACTCATGAATCCTGTGCCATAGTAAAGCCACTACTCACATATATCTATCTTGACGTGAACACTACATCACTTCCACAGATCATTTTCGGTATCCTCCAAATGGTCTTAGCAAGTGCCATTTCTTGCCCAGATAAATGTTGTTTATTCTACCATGATTAAAGGATTCTTTCGGTCTGGTCACTTGATGTTGTAGTCTCCATGGAGCAGTTGTCACATTTCATGACATTACATACTAGAGATGTTCCGTTATGCTTGTCTATTTGATTTCCTTTTCTTGATTTGTGATGGTTAATTGTGAGTTGTTGACCATGATATCGCTATGATATTTAATTCTGATTATTTTCTTTACATAGATTTCTATTGTACATCTATGTTTTCTTTTTGGTAGCTTATCCTTGTTTGTGTGTTTTGTGTATGTGTGACTGTGATGATCACAATGATTAATCTCGCGGGAGCAGATGGACGCGTCGAGACTTCATGAGATATTTAGTATCGAGCTCCTCTCTACCATCTAAGGGAGTAGCACTAGATGGAATCTTGCCCGAAAGGTAGGAGAAGTTAGATTCGATAGACTTTTTGCTACACGTTTTCTTCCCCGACGGAACTCTAGGGCTTACCTTAGGATGTTTCGTGCGATGACTCGAGGACGTGGACATGGTTTTGGGTGAGGTCATTATGAGGACAAAGACGATAAGGATACGCCATCCATATCTCCTCACTGCCTTTAGGCAACTAGTTAGAATTTGGTGTAGTGTAGATGGCCAGTTTTTAAAGTGTGAGTTCTTGTACCCCTCTCCCCGTTTTAGTTGTACCTTTAGGACTTATCTATAATGGCCCATGATTATACTTTTTTGATGGCTGTAGTTTTTATATGTTTTGATGACTCTTACCGATGTGGTTTTCTATTATGACATAGTTTCAAGTTATGATTTCTTTTGAGGTGTTAAGGATATTTACTTTACTCATTAAAAATTTATTTGTATTTTTAGTAAGAGTTTCCATAATAATGAATTTAAAAAGAAAATGCATTGTCTATATGTCAAGTTTTGAGCAAATAGTATCTCTTCGTTGTGGTAACTCTCCGACTAACGTCGCGGGTCGTTACAATATATAACCCTAATGATAAACGTAATTAATGTTTTAGTCATTTTTCAATGGCAAAGAACAACCCATTACAACAAAGAGCAAGGAAGGATAACAAATATTACCTTATATATATTAAGAAAATTTGTATTCAAATTCACATATTCCCACCTTTGTACAAATAGGGAAAAAAAAAAAACTAATCACTGACTTCATATACATTAACAATAATTATATTTTCACTTAGAAATTTTAATAGTCAATTATTGTCTTTTTTGAATCCATTAGTAGCACAAAATTTCTTTCAACTACAACCAATTTTCGTAGCCCATAAAGGTAGAAAAATCAGAAGGTAAAGCCTATGATTGAAATAATGAAACAAAAATTAATCAAAATAATATAAGGTGCTATATAACACAATGAATTAAATTAAATTAAATTAAATTAAATTAAATACAATGCTAAAACTCACCAATTGAGCTTCCATTCAGAAGTAAGCACACCAAAAAGTTTTTCATTGAAGTCTTTGTCCACCTCACCATATTGCTAAAAATATATAAAATAATGCATGTCATTTCAATTGTAGAAAAAAAAAAAGATAAATAAGACGCATAAAACTCTAAACAGATCTCAAAATTTAATGATTAATTACCACATTGTCTGCAAAGCTAGTCAAGGGAAAAACCACCTCTAGATATTTTTCTTTAATATACTACAATCTTCTTCTATGAACTATAATAGAGAATATTAGTTACTCCAATAAGAACGACATAAATGAAGAATACCCACCAACATGCAACCCCCCCTATATATGAATTTAAAAATTTTGCATTTGACAACTCAATTCTCATCTATAAGTAATAGGTGATAGGTAATAAAATAATGAATGATAAATTATCAATAAATCATGGATATATAAAAACAATATATTATCTTGTATTACAATTTTTAGAGTAATCCATTTTTTATTTGCAATAACAAATCGTAATTTAATAATTGTATTGGGATTAATCAATCAATAAATTGGAAAAAAAATTATTATATATTATAAAAACTTTAATTATCATAATAAAAAATATTACCATAATTATCATAATTACCGATTATAAATAACATGCAATAAAATTTTAAAAATCATTTTTCTTGTTATATAAAACCAAAATCAATTTAAGATTTAATTATTTAATTGATGAATTTATGTATAATATATACTTGTTATAAACACCTTAATTATTATTGCCTTAGTTATAATGTCTTCATTACTATAATTAAATATAATAATATATTCATATGAATAAAAAAAAAACTGTAGAGTTTAGGCAGGAAAAAAATGAATATGTGTTTGCATGTTACATCTTTTCATTTTATAAAACTTCTTTTATAATATATAAAAGATTATCTATCTATTATCTATTATAAAGGAAGGTTTTACCACCTGACAAATGTCATATGATATCATCATATTCATTTTTTTGGCCAAAATTTTATCAATTTTTGGTTTTTTAATTCATAAAACATGATATTATATTTAATTATAGTAATTAAAGTGATTATAACAAGTATATATTTTAATTAAATCAATCAATTAAATCATTAAATTTTAAATAGATTTTGATTTTGTAACCAAAAAATAGATTTTGATTTTATATAATATGGTAATCTATTTATTAAATTTTATGGAATTTTTTTATAATTATATAAACTTTTTGCTTATTTTTTATCTTGATTTTATATTAATTATCATAAATATGTATTATAATGATAATCATGATGATAAATTGTTATGTTACCTTAAATACTAACATAATGAATAATAATAATAGAATTTATGGTCATGTTTTATATTTGTTATCATTATTTTATAATAATTTATAGTATTTATGCATTATAATGATAATCATGATAACAAATTATTATATTACATTAAGTACTAATATTAATGTAACGAAAAATAATGGATATTTTTATTCTATTATATTTTTAATCAATCAAATAAATCATTAAATCCTATATTGATTTTGATTTTATATAATATGATATGATAGTCAATATATTAAATTTTATATTTTTTTATAATTAGTGATATTTGTGATTTGAACATTTAAACTTTTCTTTTAAAAATGTTTTATTAGTAGAATAAATAATTTATTTAGTAAATATCAACCCTTGTGACAGTTTCTTTCTCTATTGTGTCATGTCTTTCAATCTTGACTCCACTACAAACACTATTATTCAAAACTATTGAAATGTCTGACAATTATGAATTCTAATACTTTTTTTTTCTTTTTTTTGTTTTACTTGTTTCTTTTTTTTTATTATATATCTCTTTCATTGTTATTTAATTTGTTTCCTAGTCATGCTTATATGAAGAGCACTTTGTGTAAAACACAGGAGAAACACAAGAAGGATGGTTGAATTATGTTTCTAAAAACTATTGCAAAACCTTTTTCAAAAACAAGTATCATATGATCCATAGACGAAATGTATACTTCACTAAAACTGATTTCAAAAGAATTTCTTAAAGAAAAATGATTTCTTTTAAGAGATAAATGCTTTTAGAGAAACAACGGATAAATAAGATAGATAGAGACACAAAGTTTTACACTAGTTTATCTCACCCTAGAGACTACATCTAGTTCTCGGCACACCACTAAGTCCCACTATAACTTCAACAAAGTTACAAGTATTCTTTGATCCAAGCCTCTTCAGGCTTATCCTAAGTAATATTTCACTTGTCTCTCCAAATAAACACCCAAGTATTTTTTGATACAAAGCCTCTTTAGGCTTCTACTAATTTCACACAGAAATGATTAAAGGGTAAATGTTCACAGACTAGGTTACGTCTTATCAGATGAATATATACTGAAGCTCAAGAACTTGTCTAAGATACTTTTTACAAAGGTTTCTTTTACACTCAAGAGAGAGAGCTTAAGCACTTAAAGATTTAAAACAGAGAATTCAACTAGCATTTTAAATATATTCTTATTCGCACAAGTCTACTCTTCAATTTATAGTGCTTCTTCAAAAGTGTCCATTGTGAGTGCTATAGAGAGTGCTATAGAGACATCCTTCATCTGTTGTTGCGAAAAGAAGAAAATGTTCATTGGAGCATTAAATGCTGCATTTAATGTTGTACACTAACCAATCATACTAATAAGATAAAGCAATCTACTTATCTTACCTTTGTCATACTCAATCTTGTTGCAGTAGTATGTTTTACTTTTTAGTACTGGCAACTACACTGAAGTTCTTTCTTTTTGATAGATATTTTCAGTAGTAGGTACGTTGACATCTTTTATTTCGAGAAAGTTGGTATGTGAACTTTTAGACAGGGGTCCATACTTGTATAAAACACATCAAATAAAGACTAAAACTAACAGTCCACGATAATAATCAAAACAAAATGAGGGTTACATAATCGTCCTTTGTACTAACAATCTCCCTCTTTTTGATGATGACAAACATCTAAAATTTTAACAAGAGTCCCTTTATAACAATGCTTTTTGGTAGATAATATTTGTCGATTTTTAGTTCAAAAAATATAATACTTATGTGACATTAAAACTACATGTTTTTCATTATGGGCAATTAAAAACGAAAAACGTTAGACGAAATAAAACATAGTCATGCCAAAATATTATCGTGAGCAAAGCATAACAATGCATAATCATATAACTATATGTTTACATGTGAATATTCTAAAATACTTAAAATGAAAGAAAGTAAAAGTGTCAGTCTAAAAACAATACCCCCTGAATGTGTGCTCCATCTTCATAAGCATCTCAATACTTTTCTCCCCCTTTTGGCATCATCAATCAGAGGAGTCAAAATCAGAATTAGAGCTAGAGGATGTGCCTAGCTCGATTTTAAATCTTTTGGCCAACTTGGTGAGCAAGGCTTTGGCTCTTTTTCGCTTCTTACTTTCTCGAATAAGTGTAGTCTCTAAACATTGAACAGCGTGTTTAAGCTTAGTGACTTCTTGACGAATGTCTGGAAGGGGATCAAAAGAAAAGGTGTCTGCTCCATCTGTATCAGCTAGTTCTTCTACAAGACAAAGATTAAAAACATGCGAAATAAGGGGACCACAAAACTAGAAATGGCCAACAGAGAGGAAAACTTCGAATGTGGTGCCATTTGTGGAGAAAAATACATAGGTTTTTAGGGAATGAAGTGAGATTTGGTTGGTGGTATTGGTGTCAAACGAAAAGGTACAAGGCTGATGAGAGTCTAGTGACTTATTGGATGAATGGCAGCTTAGTGACTCAAAGTGCTCTTTTCTTCTATAGAAAAACCAACGAAGTTCTTCAAAGCCTTAACATGAGCTTGAAGCCTTTGACAGTCTGAGCTCCATATAGTTTCCTTCCTTTTAAGTGTGGCAAGCTGTGCAGGGGAAAGGGCTCTTTGCCTAATCATTAAATGCCTTCGTGGATCTCTTCTGAACTTTGATCTCTTCTGAACTTTGGCTCTTTTCCTTTGCCTATAGATAGATTTTTGCAATGATATTGCTTCTAACAGCATATTTTGAAAGTAGTCCATGGTATAAGCAAAGCCCTGAATTCTCCACTATCATATTTGGAATGTCGACTTCGCAGTCTATACACCTTTTCTCAAATATGGCTCGACATAGGATGATCTTCATATTTTCCTTGAGATAATTGTTCATCACTCTTCCAAGCTCCCAATCATCTTCACCAATGCTCCATTTAGCAAAGTCTGGACTATCTTCCAAGTGAATGGCAAGAAGGTATGTTTGTTTATATCCTCAGCAAAAGGGGTAGATAATCTTGGGCTTGTAGTTGTAAGTTCTGCACATAATCAGATATTTTTAATAGTTGCATTTGAGGAGAAATGGAGAAATGTGGCAATGAAGTCCTCTTTGTCTCCATACTTCGTAGCCAAGTGGGAACTTTGTTCTGATAATTGGCAAGTAAATGAATATGGGTGCATCTAACTTTGTGCTATAACTTGGTTCCTAAACGTATGGCTTGATGTGTTAATTATATGTTAAGGCAGGAGTTACTTCGCCTTGTTCAACTAGCTTTTCAGCATAGCCATGTCTCACCATCAATGGCGATTCTTCTTCAATAATAGTTCTCCTGGGATTATTGACTTCACCAATTTCATATTCAAACTAAGCGCGAAGAGTGTGCGGCTTAAAAGGTTTTGGTGGTTGGTACTCCTTGGATTTGCCAAATGTCCATTGTTCTTAATTAGCGTAAGACTTAGTGACAGTTCTAAGCCTTTCAGAGGGAAGAGTCAAGGATTTGTACATATATGGATCAATCTCTTCAGCAACAAATGATTTAGGCAAACCATCAGATGGTGTTGCTTCTGTATGATATTCAGTCTAAACTTCAGATACTACATCAGAAGAAGGTAGAGGATTCTCAATAATCTTTTCAAAGTTTGAAGAGCTTGGTTTGGCCATAAGATCATTGGACAAATGCTTAAAAGCAAAAGAAACAGTTACTATAAGAGAAACTTCCTATAAAAAGGATCTTAGAATTTTATTTTTAAAGGCAACAGTTGTTTCTTCTAGAGTGTATTTTCCATCGTCATCAGTCTCTTTAATCAAATCTTGCTTGGATTGCTCAATGACAAATTGTAAGATAACTTCTTTAATTTGTTCTTCTTTTTCTACAGCTAACTTCTCTTCTTCTTACTTCTTCTTTTTCTTAGCTCTTTTGGAAAGAGCTTTTGCCTTTCTTAGCTACTTTGCTTCCTCAGTTCTTGATTTGGGCTAGTTTATCTTCTTCAGTCTTTGTGACCTCCTAGTGTCTTTCTTAAGAGCTATTTTTTCTGTAATGTTTGTAGACGATTGTTCAGTCTATTCAGCAATATCTACAAATTGAGATTGTTATGCTGCAATAGATTCAAGATTTGACAACTTCAAGTCCTTAACAAGAGTGGTATCGTCTTCATCAGGCTTAGGGACGTGTTTGGGTTTCAGATAGATGGTGAGGCGTCATTGTCTTTTGTGAGGAGGAGACGAAGGTTGTTTTGGTGTTTGGGGTTTACACTTAGGTTCTGGATGGTGAGGCTTGTTGATGGGTAGTTTAGGTTTGAGAGGTTGGTTCTATTTGGGTTCTGTTTAGGATTGGGTCTGTTTAGGGTTAACAGACAAATCGGCAAACAATCCTGTTCTGAAAGTAATACCTATTAGGTCATTTGCAAGTTTTTCTTTAATCATTTCCAGCTCTAGATGTTTAGCAAGGTATCCAAGAAACAGATGAGCAATCCTTATCTTATTGATGATGAAGACATTAATTTCAGAGCCTGGTTTGCTTTTACTTTAACCAACTTCATTCACACTAGCTTTTCTCAGAATTTTAGAAAACAACATAGCATAGGAATGAGATACCTTTGCTTCTCCTTTGAGTTTTCCCTAGACTTGATTATGCATGACTTCTAGTGGTCAAGGATGAGAGCAAGAAGCTTTTTCTTTTGTCCTGTCAACATCATATATAGATAGAATCGATCACGTAAGGAGATGTTGTCCTTAGACCCTTTCCTTGGCATAATGATGTGGAGCAGATGATTATGCAGAAGCCTACAATCTCTCTTCATGCTTGAGGCATATTGGAACTTTTTCAGAACGCCTATATTGTCTGTTTGAGGCCTAGGTCTTCCATAAAGTGCCAAATCAACAATTTCAGAAGTTATAACCTTTTCCCAATCGTTTGAGAACAAATCTCCTTCTTCTTTGTAGCCAAACGCTACCACGAGTGTATCAGTGGAGATGATGATTGATTGGTTGTCAACAGTTTCGATGATAGTTTCGTTTACTTCAAACGCTGAGGCCCAGAAGTATGCATATAAGGCGTGGTACCATTGGGTCTTATGTTGCACATATGCTTCCGAACTTACGTTCTTATTGTAGAGGGTTATTGGAAAGCCTTCCTCTTCTAGTTTTTTTAGGTTTACCCATTTTCCAGGCACAAAATCATTCTCGAGAAATCTTTCCATAGGAGCAAACTACTTTTGAGCAGCCATGGATGCAGGTTCACTAGAGCTCTAAGTTTATAAGAGAAAAAGAGAGTGTGACAACGAGAAAGAGAGAATAGGATTTTCATAAGGGTAAAAGGAACTCAAAAGACAGGATTTAAGGAGGGCAGTTATTTTGAAATTTTGAAAACTATCAGCACTAAAGGGATGTGCATTGAATGTGACTTGATGGAGCAGAGAAATACAATGCACATTTGGGGTTAATCGATAATGGGTTTTTCAATGGCCAGGATGAGAATAGATGAGGGGTAAGATAAGAGATAAACTTTTCATGTTCTTTCACATGAAACACATAGGTTAGTAAAAATAATCAGACGAATGAATAAGACAATAGTGCGGTATGAAGTATAAGACGATATAGTAAAATGTGCATAAGATGGTGTAATAAATCTATACATAAGACGATGCATGTAAGACAATTTAGTCATGTAAAATATTTTATATGCAATTTTTCTCTTATGAAATTAAAACATTATTTAGGAAGAGTTTTTGTAAAGATATTAGCCCATTAAGGATCTATATCAATAATTGAATATCAAAAACTCCTTTTTGCACATAATCACAAATAAAATGATGTCTTATTTCTATATGTTTAGCTTTAGGGTATGGAATAGGATTTTTAGATAGATTGATTGCACTAGTATTGTCACAAAACACTAGAATATTATGTTCAAAACTAGAGTAATCTTTAAGTTGATATTTTACCACAGCAATTATGAACAACAACTAGCAACTGACACATACTCTACTTCAGCAGTTGATATTTGCCTTTTGCTAGCCCATGAAATAAGACATAGTTCGATAAAGCGAGATCCACTACTTGTACTTTTTCTTTCAATCCTATTACTAGCATAGTCTACATCATACTACTAACCTAAAACCTTTATTTTTCTCATAAAATAAACACAAGTTAGAGGTACCAACTAGATATCTAAAAATCCTTTTTACTGCTTTAAAATGAGAGTCTCTAGGATCAGATTGAAATCTAGCACATAAGCAAACGCTATGCATAATATTTGGACTACTAGTAGTTAAACAAAGAAGTGAGTCAATCATATCTCTATAGACAGTCTAGTTTACAGGTTTACCTAATTCATCCTTTATCATAAGAACAGACAGATGCATAGGAGTACTCATAGGCTTAAATCCATGCATCTTGAACTTTTTGAGTGGTTCTTTGGTATACTTTTGTTCATGGATATATATACCTTCTTTTTCTTGTTTAACTTGCAGAATGAGAAAGAAGTTTAGTTCTCCCATCATGCTTATCTCAAACTCATTTTGCATCAAATCAAAAAAGTCCTTGCACAAAGATTCATTAGTGGCTCCGAAAATAATATCATCTACATATATTGCACTATAATGAAATCATTGCTAAATTTGTCTCTAAACAAGGTTGTGTCTACTTTGCCTCTTATAAAACCATTAGTAATTAAGAAACTACCTAGTCTGTCTTACCAAGCACGAGGTGCTTGCTTAAGACCATACAAAGCCTTTTTGAGTTTAAAAACATGGTCTATAAGAGTTGGATCTTCAAAGCCAAGAAGTTGTTTAACATAAACTTCCTGTTCAATGAATCCATTTAGGAAAGCACTTTTAACATCCATTTGAAAAAGCTTAATATTTTTATGAGCAACAAAGGCAAGCATAATTTTAATAGCTTCTAACCTAGCTACAAATGCAAAAGTTTTAGTAAAGTCAATACCTTCTTATTGATTGTATCCTTGAGCTACTAACCTTACTCTATTTCTTATTACCTTACCATTTTCATCAAGCTTGTTACGAAATACCCATCTTTGTTCCAATAATGCTTTTATGCTTAGGTTGGAGAACAAGAGTCTATACATCATTTCTAGTGAATTGATGTAGTTCTTCTTCCATGGCTATGATCCAACATCGTCTGTGAGAGCTTCTTCTATAGTCTTTTGCCCTATTTTTGAAACAAAAACATATGATGTTGATTTTTGAAAGACGATCTGGTTTTAATACCTTCTATTCGTTCTCTAATAATTTGATCTAGTGGATGATATGTTACAAACTTCTAATCTTTGTGAGGTTGCTTCGCTTGATAGTCAATTTGTTGTTGTGGAGCATTTTCTGATGGCTTTGCTTCATCTGTTCTTACAGGATCAGACGAACCTATTTGTAAATCTACAAAATCATCTTCAAGATCGAATAGTCTCCTATTAAGGGTTATTGCATCATTGAATTTAACGTGAATAGATTCTTCAACAACAGAAATTTTAGAGTTAAAAGCTCTATATGCTTTTGATGTATCAGAATATCCTAAGAAGATACCTTCATCAACCTTAGAGTCAAACTTTTCAAGTTGATCTCTATTGTGAAGGATATAACATTCACATCCAAATGGATGAAAGTATGACATGTTAAGTCTTCTTCCTCTCCATAGTTCATAAGGAATTTTATTTATTAATGGTCTGCTAAATATTCTGTTTTGAATATAACATGTTGTATTTACAGCTTCTGCCTAAGTGTTCTCAGTGAAGAGAAGTTGTGAAAAATACTATTCTTTTCACAAAAGAATTTGAACTCAACATTATCAAATTCAGCTCCATGGTCACTTTTGATGGCAGTAATACAAAATCCTTATTCATTTTGAACACGTTTACATAATATTTAAAACACATTGAAAGACTCATGTTTGTACAATAAGAAGTATACCAATGTATATCTAGAATAGTCATCTATAATAACAAATCCATACTTTTTACCACCAAGACTAAGTTTTTGTAGGACCAAACAAATCCATGTGTAATAATTCTAAAGGTCTAGAAATCGAAACAACATTGTTAGATTTAAAACATGTTTTAATTTATTTCCTTTTCTGACAAGCTTTGCAAAGAAGATGAGTTTTCCATGAAATCTTGGGCAATCCTTTTACTATGTTTTTTATGCAATGTTGAAATATGTTTCAAGTTTGCATGCCCAAGCTTTTCATGTCAAATCTATCCCTCATCTTCTTTGGACATTAAACATGTTACATTTTGTTTGTTTAAGTCCTCAAGTTCAATCTTATAAAGATTGTTGTGTCTTTTAGCAGTAAAAAGAATAAAATAATCACTACGTTTGACTATGCATGAATCCTTGTTGAACGAGATGATGAACCCACTATCACAAAATTGACTTATGCTAAGTAGGTTATACTTAAAGCCTTCAACATATAACACATTATCAATAGTTGGAAGAGGTGGGTTACCCATTTTACCTATACCAAAGATATTTCCTTTTTCATTTCCTCAAAAGAAAATAGTTCCCTTATGTGGTTGCAGGTCTAGGAACATAAACTTTTCTCCCGTCATGTGACATGAGCATCCACTGTCCAAGTATAAAACGAACCCTTCCTTTTTCCTATTAAGGATATCTGCAATAGGAATGATTTGAGATTTTGGTATCCAAATACCCTTGGGTCCACTGGTATTATTTGACATTTGTTTTCTTTTGTGTTGACACCTTTGAGATGAGTATCCAAATTTGCTACAAAAGTTGCAGAAGATTGAATAAGACTTAAAATATGATGGTTTAGAATTTTTTTTTTTTTCTTTTTCAAAACCTATGCCAGATTTATCAAATGGAGATCTTCTATGTTTTAAAATCAGGTGTAATTTTGAAGAACCATCCACAAATTTGGCCAGATCTTGTTTAGGACTAATGATTTCCTTCTTTAGTTTATTGACTTCAGATGAAAGTATAGTCTTATCAGGATTTGAAGCTTGACTACTAGACAAGTTCTTCATATCTTTCTTGAGTTTTTCATTTTCTAACATAGCTTTATTGTATTTTTCTTTGCATTTCTTATGCTCAAGAGAGATCATGTGAGAATTTGCAAGAATAGTATCATAAGACATATCTTTTTCATCATCAGACTCAGATTCATAACTATTTGATGAATTTGAATCAGACTCATGAGTAGAATTTACCTCAAGAATTATTTCATCTATATTTGTCATAAGACAGATGTTGGCTTTTTCTTCGTTAGAGTTGCTACTACTGCTGTCCAAATCCTCCCATGTTGCTAGAAGATTTCTTTTCTTTTCGTTTTCTTTAAGCTCTGCCTCTTTTTTAGCTTAGGACATTTTGCCTTCATATATCCAAGTTTGTTGTAATCAAAGCAAATGATTTCATTGCTTTCCTCTTGAGATGGCTTTTTAAACCTGTTCTCCTTTCGTCTAGAGGAATGCTTGAAACTTTCATTCTTTTTTAGCATCTTCTTGAACTTTTTGGTCATTAGAGAGATTTCATCATCCATTGAGTAGGTCGAACTCTCATCGGAGCTTTCTGACTTGTCAAACTGAACTTTAAGAGCTATGTCTTTTGCCTTTGTCTTTGCCTTTTCTTCTGCCTTTTGACTAGCTTCACTAGTTTGCAATGCTATAGGGTCGTTGCTTTTGATCTGGTCTTTTTTGAAAAGATAAACCTCATAGACTCTTAGAGCTTCAAGTAGCTCATCAAGAGTTAGAGTTTTCATGTCTTTGGCTTCCACTATAACTGTAACTTTAGGTTCCCACACCCTGGGAAGACTGTCCAAAATCTTAAGGTTGTTTTGGGCTTCAGTAAACTCAACACCAAGACTTTAAAGACTGTTGATGATTGTTTGAATTCTTCCAAACATTTCGTCAATGGTTTCTATTTCCTTCATGGTGAACATCTTATATTATTTTTGAAGAGTTGTAGCTCTTCTTAAACGAACATCTTCAGTACCTTCATGTATTAAGCAAATAGCATCCTACATTTCATTTGTTGTTTTGTAGTTGCAAAATTTGTTATATTCAGTTTTAGATAAAACACAAATAATGATATACCTTATTTTAGCATTTAGTTGGAGCATGTTGAAATCATCTTGATTGTATTGACTTTCAAGCTTTGTGATGATAAGATTTCCATGAGTAATAATTCTCGAAATGTTGTAATGAGTGGATTTGATGTACATCTCCATTCTATCTTTCTAGTAGGCATAATCCTCTCCTTGGAATGCTAGAGGCCTTAACAGGGAGGCTCCTTCAAGAATAAATTGTCCTTCAAGGTTTGCCATAATGATCTTTGTCCTCTAACACTTGTTAAAGTGCTCAAGAGAAACACATGAATGGGAGGATGAATTGTGTTTCTAAAAACTATTGCAAAACCAAGTATCGTCTAATCAACAGACAAAATGTATAGTTCACTAAAACTGATTTCAAAAGAATTTCTTAAAGAAAAACAATTTCTTTTAAGAGATAAATGCTTTTAAAGAAACAAGGGAGAAATAAGATAGATAGAGACACAAAGTTTTATATTGGTTCGTCTTACTCTAGAGACTACGTCCAGTTCTTGGCACACCATCAAGTCCCACTATAACTTTAACAAAGTTACAAGTATTCTTTTATCCAAACCTCTTCAGGCTTATCCCAAGTAGTATTTCACTTCCCTCTTCAGGAAAATACCCAAGTATTTTTTTGACACAGCCTCTTTAGGCATCCACCAATTTCATACAAAAATGGTTAAAGGGTAAGTGTTTACAGATTTGGTTGTGTCTTATCAGACAAATATGCACAAAAGTTTAAAAACTTGTCTAAGATACTTTTTACAAAGGTTTATTTTACACTCAAGAGAGAGAGCTTAAGCACTTAGAGATTGAAAACAGAGAATTCAGTTAGCATTTTAAATATGTTCTTGTTCGTGCAAGTCTTCTCTTCAATTTATATTGCTTCTTTAAAAGTGTTCATTATCGGTACTTAAGAGACATCCTTTGTCTGTTGTTGCGAGAAGAAGAAAATGTACATTGGATCATTAAATGCCACATTTAATGCTTTATGCCAACTGGTCACACTAATAAGATAAAGTAGTCTACTTATTTTGCCTTTTTCGTACTCAACCTGTTGCAGTAGGCATGCTTTGCTTTTTAGTACTAGCAAGTACATTGAAGTTCTTTCTTTTTGGCAAATAGTTGTATCTTTTTAGAAGTTGGTACATTGACATCTTCTTTTTCGAGAAAGTTGGTATGTGAACTTTTAGACAGGAGTCAATACTTATATAAAACACATCAAATAAAGACTAAAACTAACAAGCCTCGATAACTTTCGTCTGCAATGAATAAACAACATAATTTTTATGTAATTCAAAAATGAACGTTAAGATGATCATAGAAATATTAGTCTATTTCGCATAATCAAAACAAAATAAGGGTTACAAAATCGTCCTTTGTCCTAACACTTTGTTAGGAGAGACAATATCCACTTTGGTGATCCCTATGCCTCGAAGGAATTAATCCCCAATTATCGGTTGGAGGATATCCTTGATGTAAACTAAAAAATTTATTTATTTATTTTTATTTTACAATTTCATGTTTTTTTTATCGTCTTCCTCTATAATAATATGTATTTTTTATTTATTTTTTATCATTTTAATCCATGGTAACAAACAATATATATTTTGATTAAAACCAAATTAAATTCTAATCATATTAATTTATACTCAAAAGTCAAAATATCACACTCAAATTATAATTTTCATATAAATAAAAAACTAATAAATTAAAAATAACAAAAAATTATGATAAAAATACCAAAAAAGTAATCAATATTTACTAATTTAATCAAATTTAAATTTTAATTAACATAAATAATACAAGAAATTAACATAAATTTGAACTAATTCATTCAAATGTATATTTTGATAGAGTATTATGAAATATATAATTTTTCTTCAAATTGTAAGATAGAAATTATCTTTTTAGTTAATAACAATATTAGGATTCATAGTTTTCAGACCTTTCAATCATTTTAAACATTAGTATCTTGTAATGGAGTTAAAATTAAAAATTAGTACTAACTACAAAGTATAAATGTACCATTAAATATTAATTTTCATGTTAATTATATTTGATTGCAAATTGATTGATATATTGAATATTAAGTTTTATTAATTAGATTTATTTGGCAACATTAAGGGTGTTAGATTGATATTTATTGATGCATTGAACATATTTAGTTTCAAAATTTATTTAATAAATACATTAATTATTACTTTTGTAATTTAATTCAATCAAATAGAAATTTTTTTATCATTCTACATGTGATTGTTTACTCTCTTTTTTTTTTTTTCTATTTTTCGGTTTTATTTGCTTTCCAACAGAAATTTTCCATAGAAAATGACACGGTGTTTAATTAAATATGCATCCTAATTGTTATATCTTTTAAAAATATTAATTAAAATAATCAATACAAATATTAATAACTAATATAATTATCAATTTTATATAATTAATATGTATAAATATTTTTTTATTTAAGCACTACCATTCAATTAACTAAATCCTAGAAGATATATCTAATCATTTAATTAACAATATTATGAGATTTTTTTTGACTTAAATAAAATTAAATTCTAATTAAAACGGTCCATACCAAAATATCACGATTAAATTATGGAGCTTATAATGACAAAGTATTAAATTAATAAATAAAAATAATAAATAATTTTATCTAAATTCTTCAAATTTCGAAATTAATATTTATCAAATTTAATCTAATTCAAATTCAAATTTAAATACAAAATGACTTGAATAATACCAAAATTTTAAAATATATTTATACATTTTTAGATGACCAAAAAATACTTAAAATAGAATTTCATAGAAGAAGAGAAATTCTACTGTACTAAAAAAACAACCTTGCTTAACTCCTGAGTCACAAACCAAGTGTTGTCGTTAGGATTAGTGTTTTTTCTCTAAAATTTATTTATTATACTGATAAGCTAATAGCATGTGATGAACACTAAATTTCTTCATTTTCCTTTCTGAACTATTTTTTACTTTTTTTTTCATTTTCTAATAACTTCAATTTAAGTAATTCAATAGACATATCAAATTAAATATCAATTTGAATTAATTTATAAATTATTCGTTATATTATCAAAATTAGTTGAATTAAATCAAATCAAAATAAATCATACCTACAATATCACTCAATCATTCTATTATTATTATTATTAATTATTATTATTATTAATAACAACAACAAGAATAACAATAATAACATTTATTATTATTATTATTATTATTATTATTATTATTATTATTATTGCTACTACTACTACTACTACTTCTACTATCGTTGTTATTGTTATTGTTGTTGTTGTTATTGTTATTGTAAGAAATACTTAAACATTTTTTCTTAAATGTTTTTGGTACTATTTTTTAGTGTGAATAATTCACATATCAATACGATTTTTTTTAACTCAAACTTATTTTTAAATATCTTTCTCATTAACTTAAAGTTTAGAATTTTATAAACCTTTATCATTTTATATTATTATTAATATTATTCTTTCTCTAAGATAGACTTATAACTCTTCATATTATTTTTAATATGCTTTTTAATTTTTTTTATCTTGTGCATCATAATTAATTACAATAATTCCATTCTTCCAAAAGAATTTTCCCTTTTTAAAATTATTTTATATTAATTTGATTATTAGAAAGTCAAATCCATAAATGGATAATATTTTGATTTCAATCAATTAAATCAGATTCTAATTAGAATGTTTCATAACAAAAATATCACAATTTAATTGTAAAGTTAATTATATAAAAAAGTAATAAACTAATAACTAATAAATTAAAAGTAATAAATAAATTTTTAATTGATATTTATCAATTTTAATCTAATTCAAATTCATATCAAAATCGGCTAGAATAATACAAAAATTTAAAAATAACATTAATATTAAATTAAATTATGGCTAAATTACACAAATGTATAATGTGATAGCATTACACACTCAAATATATGTATGTATGTAACCTTTCTACCTATTGAAAAAGGACACTAGGACATGAACATGTGATTATGCAGTCAATGCATTCAAATTGATACTTAAAATCAAATTAATTTATGCTTAAAATCTCATGCGAAATGTAAAGTTTATAGAAATAAAGTAATAAATTAATAAATAAATCAAATGTAAATTATCTACATTTTTATATAATAAATATTTATTACTTTTAATTAAATATAAATCTACCAATGTAAATCATGTTGTATCTCAAAAAATTAATTTTTTTTCTATATAGAATAATTTATTTTTTTGTTATATTTCATTGTTTTAATTTTAAGAATTTTAGAATCATCACATCAAGTTTTGACATTTATATATTATTATTATTACTATTTTGGATCATGTAATATTATAATTCATAAATACAAAATTAAATTAAATTAACTTAAAAACCATGAAAAAATAATACTTAATCTATAAGTACCTACAAAACTTAACTCATTTTTTTTATCTCTTGATTGGTTAGAAAAATCATTTGTTTTTTATTCTTCTTTGGAAGATAATGATGATTTAAATTCACATACAATCTTCCTAACACAAGCTTATTGAAAAAAGGTTAATTGTTAATTAAAAATGTGTTTTGTACAACTATTTAGGATATATACATATACATATATATATACACACACACACATAGGGAGCGACTCCTATGAGAACACTTGTTTATGTGAGAATATGAGAACAACTAATAACATACTTTAGATCAAGATTAAAAATAATAGACCGCTAGGATTAAAACCTATTAAAACACATCTTATGAAACCACCAATGTCGATGTCTATTAACTCCTTGGCAATACTACAACAATAAACACGGATTTCACTATCCTAAACTATCATAACCGAAAATTAGATTTGATTGCAAGAATGTAAATTGAGATAACTTAACCAATCACGCGCATGGGTGTATCATAGTAGTATTTTATAAATGTTACTTACTTGAATAGTGTCTTTTTATATTTGATTCACATATATTACAAAATTAAACTTAAAAAAATTATGGTTGATATATAAAAGAATTAAACATATTTTTTACAATAAATTAAGAAAAATAAATATATTAACACTACTAGAAAAGTTTAATATAACGACGGAATTTAGAGACATAATACTTTTTGTCTCTGTCAAAGACAAATTCAAAGACAAATATTAGTGCATAGAGACGAAACAAAATTTTACATTTTAAAGACGATAGTCAGAGACGGATATTTCTGTCTCTATTTTATTTAGTCTCTATATGTTCTAAATATAATCAGAGACGGGTATCGGAGACGATATTACTCGGTGTTTGCTAAATGTTAACAAAGTTCGCCTCTGAGTCCGTCTTTGGTTGTCAATTTGATGAAATTAAAAATTCTAATACCTTTGAGACAAAAATATTTTCGTCTCTATATCTTCTTTTTAATTATAATAACAAAATTTTATTATCATATCATTTTAACAATTCAAGCAAAATCATAGACTTTTATAAATAATGTAAAATGTATTTATCCTAAAAACATGATGACTCAATATTATTATTATTATTATTATTATTACCATCATCATCATCATCATCATTATTATTATTATTATTATAGATTGTGAAAAAATATGCATGGCATGGCTTAAGGAGAAATTTAAAAATTAACTAGAGATTAAAATTATTATCAATAGTTATTAATATGTTTTATTATATAATATAAGAGATAGTTATTTTAAAATTTTAATTCATCTTAAAAAATGTATATTTTTAAACTATACTTTTGAACTATATCTTATTTAGTTAAATTAATTAAATAATATATATATATATATATATATATATATATATATATATATATATATTATTCTAACTTAATTTAATTTACCAACATGTCATTGGCCCAAGTGGTATTGAGCTTGGATCCATTAAGCAAGACCTTAGGTTTGAACCTTATGAATGGAAAAAATGTGGTTTGGAGTGGAGAGCCCACTAAAAGTGGCCAGGTAGGTTTTTCGGCAGAGATTAGTCATTGGCAAAGCCAGAGATGTCAACGGGGCAGGGCAGGTACCGGTAGTAGCTACCTGCTACCCGCCCCGCCAAATAAAATCCATACGGGTACCTGCGAATATTTTTAATATCTACAAGTATCTATGGATGCTTTCTAAAAATAAAAAAATAACAAAATTATTTTGTGTGTTGTAGACAATTATAAAGTGCTGTAAATATTACTTTAAATTTATAAATTTAAATTATAAATTAAAGAGTTATTGTTTTAATCACTTTGAATATAAATTTTAATTATTCTAACAATTTTTCTAAAAAAAGTAGTTTAAATGCTCACAAATTTATGTTCCTTTTGTCTTGTAATATAGTTGTATAAGATTTCTCTCATAATGAACAATCATTTTGGAAATTTTGGATAAATTTATGTAATTTTATCTATATTAATATATAAAGGTATTTAAGTAAATATATAATTGCAGGTAGCAAGTACTCGTACCTACCCGGTTAATAAACGAATAGCTGATATACCCGTTTAGAATATCCGTAGTACCCATTTAAAGTACCCATTTTCTACCCGTGGTAGATTTTATCCGCGCATATGCGCGAGCGCAAGTTTTTTTGCCATATTTAGGCAAAGCCAATGGATACTTCGTACTTATGATATGGTCACCTTAAAAAAAAAAAAACTTAATTCAATCTAATTAAATGAAATATATTTGATTGGTAACCCATTTGAATAATTTGAATGAGGTCCTACTCACAAACCTTATTATTATAATTGTACTCTACCATTGCCACTGCATCACTACCATCACCACCCACCATTGTTGCTGCCACTGTCACCACCACCACCATAATTGTCATTGTCGAAGCCGCCACTACTATCATCACCACCTCTATCGCTTTCGCCACCACCATTGCCACACAATTATGGTGATAGTGACAGTGGTGGTAGCGACTGCGGTGACTACAATGACAATAGGGATGACGACAATGGTGATGGAAATTGTAGTTGTGGTGGCAACAGTGATGGCGGGGGTGATAGTGGTGGTTGTGTGATGGAGGTGGCAACAGTAATGGTCTTATACGAGGTGTTTATAATTGGGTTTTAATCTCAAGTGTAATTTTTTTAACTGTGATCTAAGGGCTATCATTGAAATTTTTCATTTTCTCATTCTAAAAGTTTCCCATTTGAAACACCCTTATATTTATATTTATATTTATAACATGTATTTTAACCTGTGTAGTACACATAGTAAATATTTATTTATATCATTAAAATTTATAATTAATGATTATTTTTGAATATATAAATTATATTATATATAATTATAATTTGTAGAAGATAAATATTTTTAAACATATAAATTATATTTTAGATTTAAGATAAATAATTTCTAATGTGATACAAGGTTATTTTTAACTATTGATGGTTTCTTTTTAAAAAATATATTGAAATTCAATTTAGAAATAATGATAAAAAGGATACATTGAAAAAGATAAGAGGTTAAAAAAATTACTAAAATAAATGCTCTGATTTAAGTTATTTTAATTTTTATATATAGAAGATAATTTTAAAAATAAATTTTAATTTATACACACCGATCACTCACATATAAATATTTTATTTTTTAGTTATAATTAATACATAAATACATACATACATACATACGTACATATATATATATATATATATATATATATATATATATATATATATATATATATATATATATATATAAACTTTGCACTGGACAGCAAATATTAAAAAATTGCAGACACGTATCATGTATTTAATATTTTAAATTTTTTAGTCTAATGATTAAATAACATGATAAATATTAAAAGTAAAAATTTAATAAAAACTTTCTTCTCCCAAATATTTTGACCGTTCTAAATTTCCCTCTCTCCCAAATTAACCCAAATAACCTAAAGCTTAATCAAAATTTTCTAACTTTTTGTCTTCCCTCTCTTCGTCTTTCACTCTCCACAGTTTAACCTAACCTTTTCAATTTTAACTCTCCAAAGTTCCACACCCCAAATTTGCTGTGCTGTTTCCTTTTCTATAGCAGCTCCAATGCCTCTTCGTTCCCCTACTGGTCCACCTTCAACGCCTTCTTCACTCTTGGTCCTCCAACTTCAACGCCCTCTTCCCCCTCTATTTTTGTACAACAATGGGTTTAGGGTTTTGAAACAATGAATGTTCACCACCTTAGGTTCAACTTTTTTCTTTTATATTCAAGTACTTTATCTCTTTTGATTCCCACGTTTCTCTCTCTCCCACTATGTCTATGTGTGCATCAAAGTTACCTTATTTTTGTTCGTGTGTTGCACAATTAAAGGATGCTCTCTCACTATGTGTATGTGGCTGGAGAATTGTGATTTATTTTTAGGGGGGAAATTTGTGTTTAGAGGATGCTGTCAGTGAAAGCATTTTTTGTTTGAAAAGTCCACAAGTTATAAAGGTTCTTTTGAGTACCCTGTTTCTAAGGTAGTTTTAGTGTTAGGTACACAGAAATCCTTTTCAGGGAATGAAACTTTTTTTCTAGTATTTGAACAGGGGGCATACGTGTATAACTCTGGGGCATAATTGGTCTTTATTACTTTTGGAAGGGGGACCAATGACCAATTCTTGCTCCTTGTCAAATTGTCTCAAGTGACTCTTTATGTTGTAACTTTGGTCGATGTAATTCAATGGGGTTAAGGAGGTCATGTCAGTGGATAGTGTGGTGGGACCATTATCATGTTTAACATGTTGCATTTATTGTCCAGTGCAAAGTTTATAACTTGTAGTTATGTATCAACTTATGACCCAAAAAGGAAAAAAACATTGCAATCATCTCTTAAATTTTTTTGTCTTTTTCCCAAAAAAAGAAAATGTAAAATATAAATGTGATAAACAAGAATGTGTAATCCCCTGACACTATTCTATTTCTATATGTGATAAACAAAAATATGTAATCCCCTGTCACTTTCCCATTTGTTCTATTGAGGTATTTATATATTTGTATGGTGATTGTTTATTTGTGGACCATGTGAAGATATTTGTATCTTATTACTTCTTATTTTGTAGACTAGAGATTCACGAATTGAGGATCTTGAGCGTGTGTGATATACTAGAGATCAACTTTGATAGATTAGAAAGGTATATCCTAACTATATTCTATTAATTGAATAACGTTTTATAGTAGAAAGAATTTAGTGTCTTTAACTGATGTAAAAACCTACATATTTGTTCTATCTTCCTATATTTTATGCTTCTGTGCATGTATATTTTGTGAATATATCCTAAGTGGAAGAATTTATTTTTGCCTGACCACCATATAGACTGAAATCCAAAACTGTAAGTTTTGCCTGAGCTAAATAATAATTGTAATGGTAGTTTCTGCTGCTGAAGTTGTGTGTGCATTGCCATAGAAATAAGTAGTTCCGATTATTGAACTTTTAGTAAATGAGTATACATAATAACATAGAAGTGGATAAGATAATTTAACTAAAAATAATCAAAGAAAACAATCAAACACAAAGACAAGATGAAATAGAAAAGAAAACTGAAATTATCTTTTAGTTATTGGTATGATTATACATCCAGAAATAGCTAATCATTTTTTTCTTCTGATACGATACTAGAGATAAATATTATAGGTTTCTAAAACCTTTGGGAGTGGAAAAAAAAAAACAGACATATGTATGTTTTAGTTCTTTAACTTTATGGTAAAGGTTGCTAGTAAATTTTAATTGGTCAATAAGTAAGCATAATTTTTTTAGAGTACATCAAATTAATTTCTGTCAGGATGTAGAGATTATCAAAGTAAATTTTATTACTCAGAATAAAATATTTTCTAAAGACACGAGTATGGTGAAGGCATAATATTTTAAAGTGTGTAAATATCGTAGAAATGTTGAAATTTAGTATATATTGTGTAGGATGGAGCTTGATGTGCTAATTAAGAATGACTTCATATATATATATATATATATATATATATATATATATATATATATATAGTCTTTTCTAAATTTGTTATTATTAATAAAAAATGTTATTTATTAAAGGAAATATTACACATTAGAATTAGAATTCTCTTTTATTGTTAAAGTTAATGGAAGTTATGTCAAATCATAATTATTATATGACATTTTTTTTTTCAAATATTGGTGAGTAAAACAAACCTAAATGGCAAATATAATTCTACATTTTTATGGTCCGTAACAAATCAAGGCACTAATATATGCTAATTGTATTCTCCAAATGATTGATATATATAATAATCAATATAAAGTGATAATATCAATTCATTAGTATACGTGGATGGAAACATGGATTTATATGTAGTATATTCTTACGGTTCCTTCACCTTATACCAATAAATATAGGATCTAGATGCCTTTGCATTTAAATAAAAAGAAAATAATGAAAATAAAAGGGAGAAAATAAATAAGACAAGAAGAATCCACCGTGTACATATATCATTTACTTTAAACCAAGCTAAAGGACCACTCGAAAGATTGTGCCAACTTTTATCCAAACTTCTCTTCATGTATAATGCTATATAAATGCAAAGTTGTGTGCTTAGGAAAACCACTTATATATCTATAGGGAAAGTATTGATAACCATAGGACTTTAGACTGGAGCAGCATTAAATTTCGAGCTTAACTTTAGTTTACTCTAACAGTTACCCTCAATGGGTAGAAGAATCTCTCCATTGCATGCAAAAACCCCACCCCATAGCGTAATGCCTCCTCTCTAGCTAAGGTCGTACTTTAAAGTGTTCATAGACTTAATCTCAATCCCAATGCATTTCATATACCTTGAGCTTATAAGCTTTTTTCATGCATGCAGTAATTAAGCTTTCTTATGCATGCTACTATTTTTTGTATAGAGGAAAATATATTATGTGTTATCCTTCAACATGGTACTCCACCATAAATCTAAGGCAGATTTTTGTCTCGTGGCCAATGGTTGTCAAATAGCATTGACAACTTTGAATAAGGTTGTTAACAATACTAGTGCTTTAGTTATATGTGCTTCTTCCTTTGCTCACAGAGTTTGTCTTTAATTGATTTTTCTTTGAATTGGTGCAGAGACACAGGATGGAAGGTGTTGGTTCTGCTGCACATAAACAGTAAATAAGGCTACATCTTTGATTCTCTCCCACAAGGTTTGAAATTCTTACAACTATCGTTGTTTATTTGTTTATTCTGTTGATTGTCACATGCTATTATTTAGATTGTTATAACAATGATTTATGTGTCGTAAGGTTGTTGCACATTGATTTTGACTGCTATATTATTTTTTTTGCTGATTTTTGAAGCAACTAAATGGTGGAAATATAACAAATGGGTCTAAAAAATTTTGGATTTTCTTTAATAAGTTTTTTTGAGAGCCTAGATTTTTTTTTTCTTAATATTTGACTGCTATGTGCTAGGCCAAGACCCTTTGCTGCCCCTAGATGTTTGAGTGACCAAAACTCTCTCCCTAATACATAATGAGTTTTAATAATGAAAGAATATCCCTTTCCCTTATTTTATTTTTATTATCGTTCCTAACCATGCTAATTAACTAGCAATAGCTAGTTATTTTGTTTACGAATCTTTGACTACTTAAGGGTAGAATTCTTTGTGGCCTTCCTAACGTTTATATCCCACAAACCTTTGTTATGCAATTTTGTTGCTTGTGTCAATTATCACTATTGTCTTTTGTAATTTACAAGTCACTTATTTGTTATTTAGAAAAAAAAAATGGAAGTTCCAGAGCATCAAAAGTGGATGGATAAGAGGATGGGTCCTGATAAGAGAAGAGTTACAAATGAATTTATGGCCAGGGTTGTTGACTTTGTTGATTTTGCTTGTGCACAAGAAAATTATAAAAGAGAAGGAAAGTTGAGGTGTCCATGTAAAAAATGCAAATGTCTAAAGTATCAATCAGTTGATGAGGTCAAGACACATCTTTGTATGAAGGGGTTTATGAATGATTACTATTACTGGACTAATCATAATGAACAAAGGCCTCCTATTCCACCAATCGTTTCAAACAACTCCTACTACGAAAGTAGTGGAGTCCAAGAAGGCTTCAATGATTATGAGCAGTTGGTAATGGATGCTGCTGGACCGTCTATTGGCAATTATCTTGAGCAACAAGGGCTTGACTATGCAGAACAAATGAGGGAAGATCCTAACCCAGAGGCTAAAATTTTTTTTGACATGTTGGCAGCTGCACAAGCCCCCTTATACGATGGTTGTGAAAGCTACTCTGAATTGTCAGCTGCGATACAAGCTTTAAGTATCAAATCTGACTTCAATATGTCTGAGTCTTGCTTTAACCGGTGGGTGGATTTTATGAGAAATGCGTTGCCAAAAGATAATCAAATGCCTAAAAACTTTTATCGCACAAAGAAGTCAGTGGAACAGCTTGGATTAGGTTGCCAAAAAATTCATTGCTGTCCAAAAGGATGTATGATTTATTACCATCCTCTTGATAAGGATCTTCGTCAATGTAAATTTTGTAGAGAAGATCGTTACAAAAGTATCATTAGGAATGGTAAAGCTAGAGATGTTCCTTTGAAAAAGATGTGGTATTTTCCAATTATTCCAAGGCTTCAGAGACTTTATTCCTCAATGCACACTACAAGTCAAATGAGGTGGCATCATGAGAATGTGAGAGAAGCAGGTTATTTATCTCACCCATTCGATGGAGAGGCCTGGAAGCATTTTGATGAAAAATATCCTGAATTTGCAATAGACCCTCGAAATGTTAGGTTAGGATTGTGTGCTGATGGATTTGCACCATTTGACAAAACTGGTAGGAATTATTCTTGTTGGCTAGTAATTCTTACTCCTTATAATCTTCCACCTTGGATGTGCATGAGAAGAGAGTTCTTATTCTTGACCATTATAATTCCGGGCCCATCCAATCCAAAAAATAAAATTGATGTGTACTTACAGCCACTTATAGATGACCTCAAACTTTTGTGGCATTCTGGTGTCATGACCTATGATGTATCATTGAAGCAAAATTTTCTATTGAAAGCTTGCTTGCTATGGACAATTAATGACTTTCCTGCATACGGAATGTTGTCTGGTTGGATGACAATGGGTAAACTTGCTTGTCCAATTTGCATGGAGCAAACAAAAGGATCATCCCTAAAACATAGTCGAAAGACATCATTTTTTGATTGTCATCGAAAATTCTTGCCAGTTGATCATTGTTATAGAAGAAACAAAAATGCTTTTAAGCATAGACATGATGAGAGCTCATTGCCTCCACAATGGTTGACTGGTGAAGAAATATGGGAAAGGGTAAGATATTTACCTAGAATAACTGGACCGAGATTTGATACTCTACCAGGGTATGGATGTGATCACAATTGGACCAAACAAACCATCTTTTGGGAGCTGCCATATTGGCAAACAAATCTTCTCCCGCATAATTTAGATGTCATGCATATTGAGAGAAATGTGTTTCTTAATATCTTGTATACTATTATGGACACTAAAGGTAAGACAAAGGACAATTTTAATGCTAGACTAGACTTAGCAGAGATTTGTAGACGGAGAGATCTAGAGTTGCAAGATGGAGGAGGGGGTAAACTAAAAAAACTCAAGGCAAAATACACATTAAATAAGCAGCAAAGATTATCAGTGTGTGAATGGGTCAAACGACTAAAGCTACCTGATGGGTATGCCTCCGCCTTAGCTAGGTGTGTTGACATGCAAGATGCAAAGTTGTTCGGGATGAAAAGCCATGATTGCCATGTGTTCATGCAACGTTTGCTTCCAATTGCCTTCAAAGCTTTACCAAAGGCCATTTGGAACACATTGACAGAGTTCAGTCAATTCTTTCGAGAAATAACTTCGCCTCTACTAAGAGAGAATGCTTTGCATTTAATGGAGAAAAATATCCCAATGATTTTGTGCAAACTTGAACAAATATTTCCCCCGAGTTTCTTTGACTCTATGGAGCATCTTCCGATTCATTTGCCTTATGAAGCTCGGGTTGGTGGTCCTGTGCAATATTGATGGATGTATCCCTTTGAAAGGTTGAGTACTACATCCTAATCCTCTTCAATGAATTATCATTCAATATTTGTTAAACTAATGTCTTCAATTTATCGTATTAGGTTTATTCACACCTTAAAAGACAAGGTCATAAACACATCTGCAGTTGAGGGTACTATTTGCGAAGCTTATTTAGTGGAAGAGACCTCCACATTTGCATCTTACTACTATCCACCCGATGTTCCATGTAGGAGGACTATGGTGCCACGAAATGATAATGGAGGTGAAGGTAGTTCAATCAGGCCACCTTTATCTATCTTTAATTATCTTGGGCGTCCTTCTGGAAAATGCATATCCTATGTCTTAGAAGAAAGGGAAATAAAAGCTGCACATCTTTATGTTCTTCTAAATTGTCCTGAAGTAGAGCCATTTTTGACGTAAGTGTAAAAATTATTTGTTTAATTACTTGTATCACTAAAAAAATGGAGTTAACATTTGTTCTTAATGCAGCAAATATGCAAATATGCTTCAGGAACTTGGTCTAAATGACTCAGAAGTTAATAAACAAATCTCCTCAACATTTCCTGATTGGTTTAAAAAATATGTATGTTGAATTAAATCTCCCAAATTTCCTAATCTGTATGATACTGCTTGAGTTAAAACTAATTTAACCTTCTTTAAAATAGGTATTAGATAACCCTGTTGAGGATGCCTTTTTGAAGAGTTTGGCATGGGGGCCAAAAAAAAAAGTCAAAAAATGGCCAATGTATTATGTAAATGGATACAAATTCAATACAATAGGCCATGGTCAAGGGATGAGTACAACAAATTGTGGTGTATATGTTCAAGGTGATGACAGTGAGATGACGGACAATGATTACTATAGGGTCTTAACTGATATTATTAAAGTGCATTATGTGGGATGGCCAATAAAGATGTTAATTTTATTCAAATGTGATTGGTTTGACCCTACTCCGAATCAAGGGACAAGGATAGATAATTATGGGATTGTTGAAGTGAAATCATCTACGAGATATAAACATTATGATCCATTTATATTTGCCCAACAAGCAAAGCAAGTATACTATGCACACTATCCTGAAGGGCAACATGATTGGTTGGTTGTGATCAAAACCAAGGCACACAACACAATTGAAAGTTTAGAAAGTAGTAATCATGAGAAAGATATTCCATACCAAGATGAATCAATCACACAATTTTCGGTAACAATTGCAAATGACAATCTTGAAGAAAGTATTGTTGATGTAGGTGGGCAAGTTGAGGAAGCATATGTTGATTCCTTATATGAGCTTGACTTTGAAGGGGATGAAGATGTTGAAATAGAAGAAGAAGAAGAAGAGGTGGAAGAGGAGGAGGAAGATGAGGATGAATAAGAAGAGAATGATGATAATGAAGAAACATAGTCTTACTACACTAGTATTTTTTAGTTTACAAGCACATATTAAACCATGATTTTGTAATTTTGGATTTGGTTATATAATTATACTTACATGTTTGTGAATTTCTTTAACTATGCATGGTTATGGATTTGGTGTTATAAATGGTATCAAAATATAGGCAGTAGAACCCTCACAATATGATAAATGCAATCTCTTGATAGCTTTGGTTTAAGTCTTTTAAGTAGGATTTCTATCTTCTATCTTTTTTATTGGAAACTTATTAGTGTTATTTTTAGCGATATATACACACACATACAACTAGCTTTTATACTTTAATGAATCTGTAAACAAAAATCTGCATAGAAAACTTATTTTTCATAGGTTTGTATCCAACTTCTTTCAATTTGTATTTATTTTCCATGGCTATACTGCAAGTTTGTTTTACTTATTTAGCATATATTTTTAGCTTCATTTTTTTGTTCAAAATCCATTGACACAATAGTATGTGATAAATAATATCAAATTTTTAGCTATTGATTATCTAGTTCGTGGATAAGTAAAAGAAACATTATTGGGTATTTGTGTTACATGTAAGGACTTGGTTATATATATTTATTGTTAAAGTTAAAGATTTCATTATTATTCAATGTGTATAGATAGATGACGGGTAGAGGTAGAGGTAGAGGTAGAGGTAGGGGAAGAGGAAGAAGAAAGGCTACCTCTCAGCTATCTCAACCTATTCCATCTCTACATGTCCCATCTTCTCATGCTAGACATACACATATCCCATCTCCTTCCCATGGTAGACCTACACTAGACATACACATACCTATTCCATCTATGCATATCCCATCTTCTCATGCTAGACATACACAACCTACACCTACATCTATCCTATCTCATTTAGGGACAGCACATACATCAACCCCTTCTGCTTCCCTTACTCAACCTCCACCATCCATATCCCCTCCTATAGTGACTGCACCTACATTCACCCCATCTCCTTCCCCTACTCAACCTACACCGGCCATAACCCCCACTTTAAGGACTACCCCTACATTTACCCCATCTCCTTCCCCTACTTAACCTACACAACCCATATCCCCTCCTTCCTTTACTTCACATGCAGCTCCAAACTTGGAGACAACATCCTTCACACCTGAGAACATTAGGTGGGGGACAAAGGATGTAGATGGACGAATTTGGATCAAACCAGCACCTGGCAATAAGTTTTATTTTTTTAGTGAAATTCATATGAAAATATATATTTAATATTTTTATGTAAATTTTTTCCACTTTCAGCTTTCACCCAGAATGTAAAGTAAAGGGTGTTATCACAACAATTTAAAAAAAAAAAAATTGAGGGAGCTTGGACAAGGTGGACTGATGTGGAAGCCCGCATAAGAGATATGTGGTTTGAACAATTTAAGGTAATATGTAACATTCTGTTCAATATTTATTTTTATCTCTTTAAAATGTAGGTTATGTAATGTGCTTTCAAATTGCTTGATTTATGATTATCTTTTAATGCAGGCAACTTTCAAGTGGCTTGACCAGGATGAGAGGGAAATTAAAAAGTCCTTCAATAGTAAAGGATCCTTAGCATTTAAAATGCAATGTTCAAGGTGCGTAATGGTGAAGATAAATGTGATTGGATTGGTCAAGATTTATTAGAGCAATTGAGGGCTAAGTGGGAAACTGAGAAATGGAAAGAGAAGTCTATGAAAAACAAGGAAAATAGGTTGTCTCAAGATGGACATAATGTCCATAGTGGAGGATCAATTTCTGCAAGAGAGCATGCTAAGAGAATGGTAACTTTTGTGACAAAATCATTTTCTTTTTTCCTTCTTTACTTTGTTGGATGGGAATTGCTCTATTAGATTAATTATTTATGTTTTGTATGTTTTTTACTGCATATATTATAACTGAGTTTTATTTATGCCATGCTGAGAATTAGTTCTCTAAAAATTTGTTCTTTCTTATGTGATTTGCTTGAATGATGCTTAAATTATAAAAGAAAACATTTTCTAAGTTGATGGTTTCATATTAGGTACTGCATCAGTAATGGATTATTATAGGTTTTAAGTTAAAATTGCTTTGGTGCTGGTTTGTTCTCTAAACAAGCCTTAATCATCCAAGCCAATCTACTGTGTTGGTGCTGATTTGTTCTCTAAACAAGCCTTAATTGGCCAAACCAATTTGTTGCATTGGTGCTAATTTATCTACATTGGTTTATTTTTTCCTGATCAGCATAATTTTCTTGGTTTGGTGACATTATTAGGGACCACCCTTGGTATTGCTGTTTTGTTTTTTAATAGCTTCTTTATTGTTCTACTTTTTTTTTTGGATAACAAAAATTCATTTAAAATTAAGCACAAAGTAAGTGGCTTTGGACTGATGCAGCTTTGGGAAGGTACTTATGTTAATTTTTTAAGTTGGTTCTATGTAAGGGCAAATGTACACAATGTTTGGTTCTTTTGTGGGCTTGATTTTGCAAAAGGGTTATGCTTTAAATTTGTCATTAGACCCACATACCATGCCAAACAAGCATGTTATTTGGTTTGTTCTGATTTGCTATTTTATGTTGGAATTAGATTGATTTGGTGGTGTGGTTAGTCAATGTTCTTTCTATCACGTGTTTTTTCTACATAAGATTGATGTTGCTGCTGTTATGTTGTTTCTAATGATAGGATACTAATGTAAAGGGATACATTTTGTGTAAACTAATATTTTGTACTTTAATTGTTTGGTTAAATCTTGGTTGGAAATGTTTATAAGTGTGCTAAGCATGTGTGGTAAAAATGCTCAAAGTCTGGGAAAAATTAGTACCCTGTGCATACTACATAGATTGTCATCAAGAGAAATGGAAACTATATGCTATATTAGTTTCAAAATTGAAAGATACATTGAATTATATAATTGATATTACTTCATGAATCCAATTCATGCCATGTTGATTATATTTTTGAATTTGCATGACAATTTATAAAAATGTAACAGTTGTGAGTTATTTTTTCAGAGGTTGGAGATGAATAAAGAACCAACATGTTTTCAGCTTTATGAAAGACTTCACAGGCCTAAAGGGAAGCCAAATGAATGGCTTAGTGAGAAATTAGGAAAGATAGCTGTAAGTAATTAAATGCCAACCTTAAATTTATTTTTTGTTAAATATAAATTACAACTAATAATTCTATTTTTAGGAAATGTACCAAGCACAGATAGTTGAAAGACAATCCCAAATTAGTGAAGGTACTAATCAACAATCTACCCTACAATCTGATAATAGCATATATTATGATGTTGTGGGAGGCATCAACAACAAAGGCCGCATATTTAGGTTGGGATCTCAAGCTGCAATTATCAAGGCATCTTCTACTTCACATTCCACTTCTATTGATGAAGAATCATCAGGAAAGGTTGTTGAATTAAAGGCTGAAGTTGAGGCTTTAAAGACTACACTTCAACAAAAAGAAATTGAGCATCAAATGATGAGGCAAGAGATGGATCAATGGGCACGAAAAATTGAGAGGCTTATGCTACATAGTAATTTGAAAGATTCATCAGTTGAAGTTGAAGGAGAGAACAACAATGACAATGAAGAAATGAATAATTCCCATCACCTATGATTTGCTTTACTTTCTTAATTTTGTCAAAACAATATAACTTGTGTTAGGGTAAATTACTTTTGGAACATAGTAGTGTGGTTGATTTATGTTTTCAGATTTAGGAGTGTCATTTTGATTTATCTTTCAAAATTAGTGGTAGTATTGTTTGACTTTCTATTAATGCTACTTTTTATCTATTATTAATGTGTTATTATTTCCATGTTCATCTCTATTTAATTATTGTTTATTAGATTATTTAATACTTAATAGGTACTAATAGCTAAATTGAAGAAAATTGGGTAATCTGTAAAAAAAATAAACCAAAAAATTAGAGACGAACTTGAATTCTGTCTCTAGAAATATGCAAACCAACCAACATTGTCATATTCAGAGACAACAATTAATCTGTCTCTGATTAGAGACAAACAGATAACCTTTAGAGACAAATAGTTTCGTCTCTGGCAGAGACAGATTGTAGCTTTTTTATTTGAACATAGAGACAACTTATATTAGACACAGAGACGAGAAATGTTTGTCTCTAATTAGAGACGGTCAATAATGGTCCGTCTCTATATTCTTAGAGACGTGCAAAATCACGACAAATGCATTTTTGTCTCTAGTTCTGTCTCTGTTATCACCAGAGACGAAAAATATAACTTTCAGAGATGAAAAATGTCGATCTCTATATCAAATTTTTCTAGTAGTAAAAAGCTTATTTTTTTGTCTAATTTAAATATAAATTTATGAATATCTAAACATTTGGCATTACTGCTATTTGTTAAAAACAAAATTATACATATTTTTATTTGAATATATAATTTAAACAAAATAATAATAATAAACAAAAACAAAAATATGATTACCAATTTCATTTATATTAAGAAAATTTTATCCAAAGTAATATAAACATAAAATTTTAAATGATAATTTATTTTAGAAAAAATAAATTGATTTATGGTCATGACAAATAATTTTGCTAGCTTGTACTGTTTTAGTCTGCTTTGTTTTACAATACTTGCAATCATAGAACTCCTTTATAATAAAACAATAAAAATAACTATATGTTGATTTCACAAAAAAAATATGTCACTCGTTGCACATTATTCTTTCGAACAGAAATTATTTAGATTAATATCAATTTCAAATAATTATTAAAGCATTCTACCAAAAAAAAATATTAAAGTATTCACTCAAGTTGTTACAATTAGTTTGGTTTTGACTATTCAAAGTCGTCCTTTTTTGTTGTTTTGTTAGTTGGAGACTTTGGAAGTCGTCGTCGTCTTTTATTTATTTATTTATTTATTTATAAGTTTTGGTCACTACGGGATATTATATATATGGCTATTGGCAGTGCCAAACTCACCGGTATCAATCTAATTCTAATATTGAGTGCATTTGATCAATCACTTTGCCTTTGTGATGATAACCACCACAATGTCAATGATGAACCCAGTTAGTTTCAAATTCATACTAGCCATAATATTTATGGCGTGTTTGGTGTTGCAGGTTGTTTGTGGTGAGCACGAAATACGGTGCATACAAAGGGAGAGGGAAGCACTCCTCCAATTCAAGGCTGCCCTTCTGGATCCCTATGCCATGCTATCTTCTTGGACCACTGCAGATTGTTGCCAATGGAAAGGTATTCGCTGCAGCAACCTCACTGGCCATATTCTAATGCTCGACCTTCACAGTGAGTTTCATGTTGAATATGAAATCGTCTCACACCGTTATATCAGCGGAGAGATCCACAAATCGTTGATGGAGTTGCAACAATTAAAGTATTTGAACCTCAGTTCGAATTCTTTTCCCGGAGGAATCCCAGAGTTTCTTGGTTCTCTAAGCAACTTGAGATACCTTGATCTGTCATCATGTGGTTTTATTGGAAAAATTCCAACTCAGTTTGGGTCTCTTTCTCATTTGAAATACTTAAATCTTGCTGGGAATTCTCTGGAGGGTTCAATCCCTCGTCAACTTGGAGACCTCTCCAAGTTGCAATATCTCGATCTCAGCAGCAATTCTTTTGAAGGAAATATACCGTCCCAACTTGGGAACCTTTCAAATTTGCAGAAGCTTTATCTTGGAGGATATTATGATTCTCTCAAAATTGATGATGAGAATCACGCTGGAGATAAGTGGCTGTCTAATCTCATTTCTTTAACCCATCTTTACTTGGAGTACATATCTAATTTTAAAAGTTCTCATAGCTGGCTGCAAATGATTGCCAAACTACCAAAACTAAGAGAACTAAGTTTAATTGAATGTGGCCTTTCCGATCATTTTATCCTTTCATTAAGGCCTTCTAAATTCAATTCTTCTACTTCCCTTTCGGTCTTTGATCTATCTTGGAACACCTTCACGTCATCAATGATATTCCAGCGGCTGTCAAACATCACTTCCAACCTTGTTGAGCTTGACCTTAGTGGTAACCTCTTGGAGAGTTCCGCATCAAATCATTTTGGCATGGTAATGAATTCGCTTGGGCGCCTTGACCTCTCCTATAATAATTTCAAAGGTGAGGCTTTGAAATCCTTCATGAATATATGCACCTTACGTTCTTTAAACATGCATAGAAACAATATGACTGAAGACCTTCCATCAATTCTTCATAATCTGTCTAATGGTTGTGTTAGATACTCACTACAAGATTTGGATCTGACTTATAACCAAATCACTGGCTCTTTGCCTGACCTTTTGATATTCTCATCTTTAAAAACATTGGCTCTTTATGGCAATCAATTAAGTGGAAAGATATCTGAAGGCATCAGATTGCCGTCTAAGTTGGAGCTTTTGTCA
Organism: Spatholobus suberectus; assembly: GCA_004329165.1. Classification (NCBI taxonomy): domain Eukaryota; kingdom Viridiplantae; phylum Streptophyta; class Magnoliopsida; order Fabales; family Fabaceae; genus Spatholobus; species Spatholobus suberectus. The sequence continues at coordinate 1,308,155 of CM014737.1, forward strand.
GTTGGCTCAAACTCTTTGGAAGGCGGTGTTCCAAAGTCATTTGGGAGCACATGTACTTTGGAGTCATTGGATCTCTCTGATAACAAGTTCAGTGAAGAACTGACAGTGATATTTAATCACTTGTCTGGGTGTTCTAGATACTCATTGCGAGAATTGAATCTAGGTCGAAATAAATTCAATGGCATACTGCCTGACTTCTCAATGTTTTTGAAGTTGGAAATATTGGATCTATCAAGGAATCAATTAAAGGGTGGAGTTCCAAAATCATTTCAAAATGCAAGTATTTTGCGCTCATTGGACCTATCCAATAACAGTTTGAGTGAAAACCTTCCGGTGATAATCCATCAATTGTCTAAATATGCTAGATACTCATTGCAAGAATTAGACCTCAGCGGGAATCAAATCAGTGGCACTCTGCCCAACCTCCTCTCAATGTTCTCATCTTTAAAAAGATTACACCTTTCCGGTAACAAACTAAATGGGACAATTTCTGAAGATCTTCGATTTCCAACTGAACTGGAGGAACTAGATTTGATGTTAAACTCTTTGAAAGGTGTGATAACTGATTCCCATTTTACTAGTATGTCAAAGCTAAAGACATTGGTGTTATCTGATAACTCATTGACTTTGAAATTTAGGCAAAACTGGGTCCCATCTTTTCAATTGGATTATATAGGATTGAGATCTTGCAAATTAGGTCCAACATTTCCCAAATGGTTGCAGACACAAAATGACTTCGGCATTCTTGACATTTCAAATGCTGGAATATCGGACATTGTTCCAAAATGGTTCTGGGCTAAATTAACCTTGCAAAAGCTGGTTGACATCGATATTTCATACAACAATCTACAAGGTATGATTCCAAATTTTCCACTAAAAAATATTCAATCTTCCTTATCTCTTGGATCGAATCAATTTGAAGGCCCTATTCCACCATTTCTACGAGGTTTCATTTTTCTTGATTTATCCAAAAATAAATTCTCAGATTCTCTTTCGTTTTTATGTGCCAGCGGTATAGTTGAAACTTTATACCAATTAGACCTTTCAAATAATCAATTATCAGGACAAATTCCAGATTGTTGGAGCCATTTCAAGTCATTAGCTTATTTAAATTTGAGTCACAACAAATTTTCAGGAAGGATTCCTACTACAATGGGATCACTTCTTGAACTTCAAACATTGCTATTGAGAAGCAACAACTTAACAGGTGAGATCCCTTTCTCCTTGAGGAATTGCACAAAGTTAGTGATGTTAGATATGACAGAAAATAGATTATCAGGACCTATCCCTGCTTGGATTGGAAGCAAATTACAAGAGTTGCAAATTTTAAGTTTAGCAGGGAATCATTTCTATGGAAGTTTACCATTACAAATTTGTTATCTAAAAAGCATTCAGCTTTTGGATTTGTCACTAAACAATTTATCTGGGCAAATTCCTAAATGTATAAAAAATTTTACTTCAATGGCTCAAAAGACTTCTTCAAGAGATTATCGAGGTCACTGGTATTTTGTTAACACCGCTGGTTACAAAAGCAATCACTCCTACGATTTGAATGTATTCTTGATGTGGAAAGGATCAGAACAAATGTTCACGGATAATGGGTTATCACTTTTAAAAAGCATTGATCTCTCAAGCAATCACTTTTCAGAAGATATTCCAATAGAAATAGAGAATTTATTTGGATTGGTTTCATTGAATTTATCAAGAACAATTTGACAGGGGAAATTCCTTCAAATATTGGAAGGCTAACATCACTTGACTCTCTTGATTTGTCAAGAAACCAATTTGTTGGTTCGATTCCTTTGAGTCTTACTCAAATTGATCGACTCGCCGTGTTAGATTTGTCACATAACCATCTATCTGGAGAAATTCCAACCGGCACACAATTACAGAGTTTCAATGCCTCAAGTTATGAAGATAATCTTGCTCTTTGTGGACTGCCACTTAAAAAATTGTGTACTGATGGGGAGCCAGCACAAGAACCAATTGTTAAACTTCATGAGGATGATTATTTGACTTTTACTCGTGAATTTTACCTGAGTATGGCAATTGGATTTGTTATAAGCTTTTGGGGGGTGTTTGGCTCAATCTTAATAAAGCGTTCTTGGCGACATGCTTATTTCAAGTTCTAAAGCCATTTCTTGGACGCTATTTATTTCATGGTAGCAAGGAAAGCTTTCAACTGGTGGCACAGAAGATAGCTGGTAATAATATTTTAGCCTTCCTATATATACTTGATTTTCCTTTATATGATAAATAGCACTCACAAACCTTGGTTTACAATCACACAACACAAACTTACTTTACAGCCACACTGTAAACATGTACTCCATTTTTTGTTTTTAAAAAGACTAGAACATATATCTTTGAATAAACTATTTTAACAAAAGATGAACCTGCATAATTTTATTGCATTTCCGAAATCTTGAATAAATTGTTTATAAAATACTAATTTGTAATTAAATATTCAATAAATGATAGGATGACATTAATTGTGATATAGTAAGATGAATTTTAAAACATTGTTGTTGTAAATTTTCATATTTTTTTAACTCTTTTTTGATATAGTCAAATTTATCAATCATATAATCAGATTATCGTTGTCTGATAGAATGATTTTGAAAAAGCACAAGACACACTAAAAGATTCTAATAGACATACATGATGGTTCTTACTAATATTTACTAATATTAATAAATCATAATGATGGTTATTGATTATCATATTATTTTCTAATTAATTAAAACAAAAAACATAATTAATAATTGCATCAAATTTTAATATGAGGTCCATTTTATATTATTTATCTTTTAAAATAATGCACATTTCTTTAGAAAAATCAATTACACAAAATAATGTGATAAAATAATTTTATTTGACAAAAATATCTTTATTGGAAGAGTTGGAATGTAGTTGCGAATTTATTTAAATAAGATACCAATAAACGAGAATATTATTAAAAGATAATAATTAATGCTTTGTGGGTTTTCTAAAATAATAATTGTTTTTAGCCAAACTAATTAAAACACTCAACTTGATGTATATGATATGAGACGGGGAGTACATCTTAGTGTGGCAGGTTGTCTATGGTGAGTCCATGGACACCCAATAAGTGAAAATAGAAAAAATTATAAGGAAAGAAAGTATTTATCATATTGGAAATACAAAAATATTTCTTTTTTACCTTTTTTTAAAAGTAATGTAAAGTATTTAATGGGCTGTAATAATATCACACTATGTGCCTATGTACACACAACAAAACAATAGAAAATCTTTAGAATAAGACCTCTTTTATGTCTTTTTTTGTTTTCATCATCTCTGATTTTCGCTGTCTCAAAATCGTTTTGCATCATTCTCATAAGTTTTTTTGTTTAGACATTCCGATCTTTGTGTTATGGGTGATAGATATAATTAATTTTATTAATATATTTTTGTAGAGAATTATACATATATTAGAGGAAAGATCACCAATCTAAATCTTGATATTTTATTATCTCAATTTGTCTTTTAAAATGACCACAAATCATCTTCTGTGATTTTGTTAATCACATAAGGTAATTATTTTTGATAAATGATTTTCTTAAAAAATATATAATAATTTGAAATAGTTTAATTAGTATTCACTTCAATGTATATATAGGAGTTTTTACCTGCGGTCCAATCATTAATGTTAATATATTGAATTTTATTTATTATCATGTCATTTCGGATTAGTTAAAATAAATGTAAAAAATAATAATTGTAACAAAATTTGAGTAGATTATAATTTTTTTTTACACCAACATTTCATATTAAATAAATTAAAATACTTTTACCTTATTTCAGATCGCAAAATAATAACTACGTACTAATAACGTTTATTTTTTTCTTTCTATTTGATATGTCTTTTTCCTCCTTGTAAGTCATAAAGTGTCAAATAGAGCATAAGTTTGAGGTAGTTTTTCCATCTCATTTTCTACTCTTTTAGTTGTCAATCTTTGTAATTTTCTTAGGATTTCAATTTTTTTTCCATTATTTTTTTATTATTTCTATTTGGGACAAATTTTGAAGAATTTTTTAATTTTTGGTTGAAATTTCTGGATTCTAGGCGCCTACGTGCCAACTTGATGTGGAAAAATGCAATTTTTGCTCAAGATTGAAAGGGTTGTGAGGGCAGTAGAAAGGACATTAAAGAATAGGAGCAAAGAATCACTTTTGAAGGGGAATCACTCACTTGGGTTTGGAGAAAGAGAATTGAGGAAGGCTTCTCGATTTATTTTCCTTAAAGTGGATGGCTAAAGGATCTTCTTTCTTGTATATTTTGATTTTGTAATGGATTGCTGAGCTTCTTTGGGCTAAGGCTTGAGGGAGCCAATTGGGATTTATGATGTAGCTTATTTTCCTTTTTCCAAGCATTTTGTTCATAGTCCAGCCTTTAAATCTAAACTTGTGTTTTGCATGAAGTTGTTACTCATACAATGGTTTGACGAATCTCAACGTTGGAAAATGACATGTTTGGTGATTACTTCTTGATTTTTGAGCCATGCTCTTTGATTATGTAGAAATAGAAAACAATTGGTGTGTGATCTACATATATCTTTGTTCCTTTTTAGCTTAGTCTAATATGATTTCATTTACGGAATTAATTAAGTTGTATGAGATTAAGAGGTTCATATGTCAAGGAATTGAATGTAAACTACTTTAGCAAAAATGGATCTTAAACTTGAGCTAAGTTGTTTGGATTAGGTTGTATGAGCAAAGTTGTTGAGTCTAGATTCAGTAGATTGTGGGTTTGTTCTGTTGTTGAGGGTTGGGTCAACATCCTATTCTTGTTTTAGATATGAGACTTTTTTGCGTTAATTTATTTCTTTTCTTTGTTAATGTACCTATGTTTGTGTTCATGCCAATAATACTCTTTTAATGCTATTCTCCTATTCAAGATGCCACTATTGCCTGAGAAATATGAAGAGTAGGTTCGTGCCAATAATACTCTTTTAATGCCATCCTCCGAGAAGGTAATGATTGTGACCAAGAAGCTTTAGGCAGAGTTTAATGTTTAGATTCCGAGCCAGATACCAATAGAATATTAAAAAGTGATTGAAATATACATCATTAACTTTCTACAAGTCTCTCGTTACAACAAGTGATTGTAATTCTTGGTATGTTAATTTTCTGAGTCATTTATTTCAACCGTCTTCCTTTCTACATAGTTTGAGGAATAGACCTCCCCTAGTCCTTACTTATTATCAGTTATCTTGGATTCTTTATTAGTAGCTCTTACATGTCAAAAGCATAAATCTTTTTATTGTATTAGTATTTGCCAAGTTCAATACGCCTTCTATTTGTTTGCCTTGCTTTTCGCTTGCCTAGTTCCATGACCATTTACTTTCGTGGTGTACAACACTTTCCAATTTGGAAATGAAATAACTAAATAAAATCTGATTATACCATTATTTGAAAAGAAAGAAAATTCCAGATATATTTTTAAGTTACAAAAACTAAAAATTAATTTATATTAAAAAGTACAAAATGTAATGTAAAAACATCAGTTAACCCATCAACTTTAAGGGCAAACTAATAGTCTTGTAACCATATGACAATTTAAGCTTTGCCAAATTTGAAGGCTTAAGGTCTTAGGTAGCTTGTTATTCCATTATCATCTTCAAAATTGTTAATTTTCTTTCAGGATTTCCCTTTCTTTATCAAAGCTTTCATCGGGATATTTCAGCTTAAAGATGAATTAGCCGTATTATGCAATCCAAAGTCAATTCATATAAATGATTGAGCCGAACTGTATGAGCAGTACAGCTGCACGATCAATTTACAAATTCTAATGTCTGAAAATTCTGCTCATATATAATACAGCATACCTAAAGGATTGGTGTAAAATATTCCTACTTCCTACAAAGCCATTGCATCTTCCAAAACCGTGCATGACAGAA
>CM014737.1:1318575-1367049 GCA_004329165.1 Spatholobus suberectus
TATTTTTATATGGGGACTAAATTGCAAAATCCATTACAAATTATTAGTAGGTATCAAGTTAAAAATCTCAACCATCCAATTTCTTATTAATAAATCTAACAGTTAAAAGAAGTGACTCACCGGTGTACCACTAATTTTGGTACTTCACCATAGAAAAATAGTGGCTTACATGATGGAGAGACGAGGATGTACGTATCTTATGCCTAACTATCGCCCTTGAAATGTGGAGATTTTTTCCAATGCTGTCCAAGACTCACCTTTTTTCCGACTTTTTTTATTTTATGTTGTTCTTTTCTTTTTGTTCTCTCACTCATAATACCCTTTTCTTTTTAGTCACGTTTTCTTTTTCCTCTTTCTATTATCTAATTTTGGTTGTTGTTATTTTGTTATTTCTCCCCTTTTTTCTTTAATTTTTATGTTCAATTTTTTTAAAATCTTTTACTATTTCACATTTTTTTGTATTTTTAATTTTTTAATTATCCAGATAAAATTGGATGTTCATATTGCTCTTTTATGAATTACCTTATCGACTTCGATCGTAAAGACCAAAACCAACTAAGACCTTGCCTCTCAATGTTCTAGGGAATGTCCAACATACTATTGCATTAACTATGAGCACCTATGAACAATATTTCATTCTGGAAGGCACCTATGAGTAATATAAATTTTAGTTAATATGACAAATATAAACAATGATAGCAAATGGTGATTGCATACAGATTAAATTAATAAATTTGAATTCAAAGTTAATGAAAATGGGAAAATCTAGTATTGATTGACAATTATATATCTTATATATTTGATAATGATATATTGATTAGAATTATGAAAATTATATAGTTAATTAAACATTAAAGAAATTAAAATAATTTATGGTAAAAATAAATGGATTTAATGATATAACGTGTCATAAAACAATTAGACAAAACCATACTTTGTACAAAATGATAAACTTATAATTAGGGGTGAAAATAGGTCAGGTAGGTTTGAGCCTGACCTTCATTAAAAAAAAAAACCTGAATATAATTTACTTATCTATTATAGACATTTTTTAAAGGCTTGACCTAACCTAACATGCATAAAAGTTTAGCCTAGCTTGAAAGTCTGCTTAAAAGTTTATCGTATAAGGCCTAGTAAAAGACTAATAGGTCTATTGATCTTGTCGCAACCAGGATCACGATGGGACGGTAAAAAAAGAGATAGAATCAGAGGAGTCACCACCAAAGTTTATTAAGGAAAATCTTGGAAAAACCCTTTAAAAGAAAAATAATCTTTGAAACCAAATATGGGTTCAGGAGTCAGTTACGCGTAGGGAAGGTGCTAGCACCCTACGACGTCCGCCTTAAAGACGGTTACCCCTAATTAAATGTGCAAAACTAGATAGCTTCAAAACTATTTATTTTACCCCTAACAAAATTTTATTTATTTACAAATTTATTATTTTTGTTTATCAAAAGAATTTTAGAAAATATTTATTTTGAAAGAAAATAATTTTTTATTTTTTTGAGATCAACAGGGGTGGCTCCTGCTCCTACGTATCCTCTGATGCAATGAGGAATCAGACTCACATAGTTCTTTGGTAAAAAATCGTTTTGTTGGTTGTTTTTTTTATATATTTCCAATATTTTAAAAGGCTTACTCAAGAACCAAATAAGAAGTGTGTTGTGTGGTGAACACAAGAATGCGTCTTCGGTGAGCTCCTAGGATGGTTGCTGGCGTCTCCGGTGGTGGCACCTGCAAGGACTCCGATGCTTAAGTCAATATTGGTCTTAATGTGAGTATGAGAGAGCATACGTACCTGATGGGTGTTGAGTCCTTTATATAAGGCGTTTTGGAGGGAAATTCTGTTAGAGCTGGGTGCCACATGGCAGTATGCGTTTGGGTGGCCAACTACACACATTCCTTGCCACTAGGTGTGTTCATTGCCGAACCGGGGTTGAAGTAGAATTAGTCCAAGATAGCAGGGAAACATGAGCCAAGATACACTAGCGATGTTAAAACTAGAATAGGTGGCGTGGGGCCGACTTAGAGCCATAGGTCCGAGTAACCTCTAGAACAGTTGCCCCCAAGCCAGTGATGCTTGGGGAAGCATCATCAGCTTAAGAGACTAAGTCGGTCCAAGTGACCTCCAGAACAGTTGCCCCCAAGCCGGTGATGCTTGGGCAAGCATCGTCGGCTTAAGAGAATAAATCGGTCCAAGTGACCTCTAGAACAGTTGCCCCCAAGCTGGTGATGCTTGGGAAAGCATCGTCGACTTGAGAGACTAAAAGACGGTTCGGATAGTGTTACCCCCAAGTCGGTAGAACTTTGCTAGGGCAGGTTTTGCCGACTTTGGATCTGAATGGTTCGCGCGTCCTTTCGTTTTTTAGACAGGTGTGCCGTAACTTTGCGATAGCCGAGGCACATTAAATACGTAATGATTTGATATCTTGAACTTTGTGGTGCTTCGAATTCTAGGAGATTTGGCGGTTGTCTTTTGAAAAACCTAGGCTTGGGCCTTTTTCCTCGATATGGGCCCTTGTAATATAAAAGGTTTTTCTTCTGTAGTTGCAGTATGCCTTGCTTTTACTCTATTTTCAAAGATTCACATTTAAACGTTTATTTGCTCTGCGTCTCGTTCTATCGAGGAGGTTGCGACGCTCCGTTTCTGCTTCGACGTCTCTTGTAGCTCCGGTCGACTTATATACTAAGGTAATATTCTTGTTCTCTTTTCGCTTCAAGTTACTTTGTTTTGTGCTTGTCCTGTGCTGTATTGTTGTTTGTTTCGTCGAAGATGGATCCGCGTAGGCGCAGTACCTCGTCTTCCGCTCGCAGCAGCCGTTCGGGAGGTTTTGCTGCAAATTGGTTGTTTCGGTCGTCGGTATTGACTCCGTCTCATGGTGTTGGCGACCGTGGTCATGGCGATGACGCTAGTCGTGCAGTTCTTCCATCGGCCCCACATCTGCACGTGGAGGAGGGCCTGTTTGGGGTAGGGACAGATAGGCAGTGCCTGTAAGAGAAGGCTGACGAGCACCCTTTAACAGCCGACCCGAAACAACCTTCGCCACCTGAAATAGTAATCTGTCCTAAGATCTTGGAAAGTGTCAAAGTCATTTGAAGGCTATAGGAGTGTCATATGACCTAGGCGAAGTTCTGGAGTACGCGAAGGCTTGGGTGCAATATCCCGACCTAATGAAAATTCCTTCCGAGCCAGGCAGTGTTTCTAGGGTTAAAAGGCCGACAAAGCTATTTCTAGAGTTGCACTGCAGCTTGACCACAACTAGGCTTTTATGATTCTTCTTTCTATGTTTTTGGCAGAGAGATGGGGAAGACCGTTAGGAATGTAGAGACTACTTTGGAGGCCTATCATGACACTATTGGCCTCGGCATCGATTGGGTGGATAAAGAGGTGGTCAGGACAAGGTCATGCTTTTCTTAAGAGGCCTTGGACGCCTTAACAGGCCGTCTTGAGCTTAGTCGAGGAGCTGCCGAGATTCCTTTTGATGTGGTGGCTCCCGAAGACAACCGTCGTATATGTTCCCAAGGTCAGAAGGATAATATGGGGACTCCGCTAGGTGAAGCCAAAGTTGTGGCGGTTGGGTATTTATACCCGGATTTCCTGCCGATGTACCTAACCTTTTTTAGCACCTCGAAGTCAAGTTGCCCTTTACGAACTTCCAAGTGTCTGTTTTGAATTTTCTCAACGTTGCCCCTTCACAACAGCATCCCAACAGTTGGGCGTTCCTTGTGGCGTTCGAGAGTTTGTGTGCTCGAGAAGGGGTTGTGTGCACCTAGAGTTTGTTTTTATATTATTTCACCCCCCCTCCGTTAAACATATGACAACAAGTTCTCCTCTGTCTCATTCCAAAGCGTCCGAGGTCGGGCACTGTTGAAGCCGTTTTAGGATTCATATAAAGATTACAAAGATAAATTTTTCTTCTTACGGCCTCGTGCGGAGAGCTGGGAGGTCCTGTTTATGGTTTGGGACGCAAGGGAAAACGTTATTGAACCCCAGTTCCCTTTGTATTGGTCGTACGACCATTATTGCTTGGACCCTGGTAAATATATGGTCCAGGATACTAACCCGACCCCGGATGAAGCTCGAGCTCGAGACCATTTCTCTGCTATGGTCAAGAATTTGCAAGGCTGGATTTCGTGCCAATGCTTGATTGGCTCCACTCCATCGGAGTACCGTCGTGATTTTGGTGTGTTTGTGTGAATCCTTGCATATTTATATTTTTTGTTTGATTTTCTTCACCTTTTGTGTATATTCTTACTCGGCCTATTTTGTTTTGTAGACGAAATGGTGAAATCAAAGATGGCCGACTTTGCCTTGGCCCTTTAGGTAGAGAAAACTGCTAAACCGAAGGAGTACAGGAGGGTCAGGGGAAAGGCCAAGGTAGTGGAGAAATCAAAGGTGCCTCCTATTGCTACCCTCCTACCGCAAAGAGCATAGTTATAAGGAAGGCTGGGTCCCGGGATGCTCCTTCGTCAAAAACTGCCCCCACTGTTGACTTACAGACTAACGTGGTGAGAGCTGCTTCTGCCGCCATTGGTTCTGCCACTACTGTTCCACAAAAAAAAACTGTGACCAATGAAGCGCAAGAGAAGGCGCTGCCTTTGAAGAAATGTCGGAGTGATCAACCCCAGCCTACAACAGTAGAGTTAGCCGACCAACGTATCTTGTCCGGGAAAGCGTCTATTTTTGAAGAAGAGATCCAGGAAGAGATGAGCAACATATGGGGTGACCTAGGAGTGTTGCAAACCAGGATTAAGGGGTTAGGCAATCTTTTCGGCCACATGTTTCGTGGTTATACACAATATGTGTTGATGAAGAATGCTTTCGATACCACCAATCCTCTAGATGCTTGAGCCAAGAAAGATGCAGTAATATCCCGGCTCCAACAAGCAAAAAAGGGCGCACGTATGGCCAAAGAAGAGTCTGGCCGAAGGATAGCTGAGCAGGAGAAGGAGGTGCGAGGTTTGAAGGGGCAATTGGATGCAGAGAAAACTGAAAGGCTGCGGTTGGCCAAGGTTGAGGTTGACCTTCAAGAGAAGTTGCTTGCGGGCGGCGCTAGATTTACCGAACTTGAGACGAATCTATCATCCCGGCTTCGGGTATCTGAAGAGAAAGTTCATGACTTAGAGGTCGACCTAGCAGCTTCTTGAGAAGAGTCTGTTTTGATGCGCCGCCGCTGGATTGAGTCCGTCCAGCTGTCTTTTGACAACACTATGGAGCAAATGCGCTTCCTTCTTCAACGCAATCTAGACATTGCCTATGCGCGCCCGGATTGCGAAGTTATTGATGGCTTTTGGCATGCGAATATAAATGGAGAGATGATGCTGGCAGATCCTACTATTCCAACGGTTGATTCTGAAGTTCATGACCAGGCCGAGGAAGATGAAGCCGGAGGAGAGCATCAGGGGGTCAGAGTTGATTCTGATTCTCAAATGGATAAACAAGATGCTGCGAGGGAGCTTATAGATCACTTCATATCAACCCCTCAGGTGACACCGACTGTCCCTCCTTCAACTGAGGTGATGATCCTGATTCTGGGGATGCCGGTGTTTCTATAAGTGCTGCCAGCGCCGGAGTGTGAAGGGCCGGGATGCCAGTTTATCTTGTAATTTTTGTTTATGTTCTTTTCAGACAATATGTATATGTAATTCTTTAAGTGTTATCAATGAATTTCGATGATTCATAATCATGTTCTTTTTCATTTGACTATGATTTTATGTATGTGCCGTGATCCTTTGTTTTTCTTTTTACAATTTCAGTTTCGACTTTTATTCTTCATGTTTTGTCCGTTGTTCCTCACGCTTTTGCTTTTGATCTTCCTACCTCGGCTGGAGCGAATCCACATACACGGAGTAGTTCGCATTGCTTTGTCTTCATTTTTAGCGATCTGCCTACCCTGACTGGAGCGAATCCACGTACACAGGGTAGTTCACATGGCTTTATCTTTGTTTTTAGCGATCTTCCTACCCCGGCTAGAGCGAATCCACGTACACGAGGTAGTTCGCAATGGCTTTATCTTCATTTTTAGCGATCTTTCTACCCCAGCTGGAGCAAATCCACGTACATGGAGTAGTTCGCATGGCTTTGTCCTCGTTTTTAGTGATCTTCCTACCCCGACTAGAGTGAATCCACGTACACGGGGTAGTTCACAATGACTTTATCTTCATTTTTAGCGATCTTCCTACCCTGGCTGGAGCGAATCCATGTACACAAGGTAGTTTGCATGGCTTTGTCTTCGTGTTTAGCGATTTTTCTACCCCAACTGGAGCGAATCCACGTACACGGGGTAGTTCGCAATGGCTTTGTCTTCATTTTTAGCAATCTTCCTACCCCGGCTGGAGCGAATCCACGTACACAGGATAGTTCGCATGGCTTTGTCTTCGTTTTGAGCTATCTTCCTACCCCGGCTGGAGCGAATCCACGTACAGGGGGTAATTCGCAATGGCTTTATCTTCATTTTTAGCGATCTTCCTATCCTGGCTAGAACGAATCCACGTACACGAGATAGTTCGCATGACTTTGTCTTCATTTTTAGCGATCTTCCTACCCCGGCTGGAGCGAATCTACGTACACGAGGTAGTTCGTATGGCTTTGTCTTCATTTTTAGCGATCTTCCTACCCTGGCTGAAGCGAATCCATGTACACGGGATAGTTTGTATTGCTTGCTTTCATTTTGTTTGTTCACCCCTGTAATAAGCTTTATAAAGGAGGCAAACTTTCATTTTATTGATCATGTGGGCCGAAAAAATATTACAAGAGTCACAAGTTATAATATGCGACGCTGTCCAACTATACTATATAGTTATATTAACTAGGAAATTAAAACTAGTATTACCCATCATGCCTCAACTGTAATACCGTCATCGATTGCCTGCGTTCCAAGTTTGCGGGATAGTAACCCCGGGTAGCGTCTCTGAGGTGTATGCACCCGTTCCTGTCTTTGAGGTAACCCTATAAGGGCCTTCCCATTTCTAGGCAAGCTTCCCCTGTCTAGCATTTCTTCCCCCGATGTCAGCATGCGTTAAGACGAGATCGCCGGTCTCAAAGGAGCGACGTACGACTTTCTTATTGTATCTCACAGCGACTTGTCTTTTTAAAGCAGTTTCTCTTATAGCGGCTACTTCTCTTCTTTCTTCCGCTATGTCTAACTCTGACCTCAGTAGTCCATCGTTATCCTCCAGCCTTAGGTTAGCCACTCTCCACGTCGGCTATCCAATTTCCACCGAGATCATTGCCTCCACACCGTAGGTAAGGCGGAAAGGAAACTCCCTTGTGGAAGAATGGAGGGTCATGCGGTATGCCTATAGGACATGTGGTAGTTGCTCAACCCAACACCCTTTTGCTTCATCTAGACGCCTCCTGAGCCCTCTAGGATGACTTGGTTTGCTGCCTCTGCCTGTCCATTCGTTTGCGGATGTTCAACCGATGTGAAATGCTGCTTGATCTTTAACTCGGCCAAAAACTTTTGGAAGCCCTTATTTGTAAATTGCGTGCTGTTATCTGACACTAGGACATCTAGTATCCCAAACCTGCAAATGATCTGCCAGAATACAAAGTTTTCCACATTTCTTGTCGTGATAGTAGTCAACGCCTCTACTTCGATCCATTTGGTGAAGTAATCAATTGCTACCACCAAGAATTTGACCTGGCCAGGTGCTTTAGGGAAGGGGCCGAGGATGTTGATTCCCCACCATATGAAAGGCCAGGGATAAGTGATCGTGCTTAAATCTTCCGGAGGAGTGAGGTGGATGTCGGAGCATTTTTGCATCTGTCACACTTCTTGGCAAACTTCATAGCGTCATTTTCCAACGTCGGCCAATAATAACCGGCTTTAAGTATCTTTTTAGCTAACGCTCTACCTCCCAAGTGTTGGTCGCAGCTTCCTTCGTGTATCTCGGTCATCACGTATTCAGACTCCTGCTTCTCCAGACATCTAAGCAATGGTTGGGAAAAGCCACGCCGATATAGTTTGTTGTTCAATATACAGAAATGAGCTGCGGATCGCTCCAACCTTTTCGCTTCCATTATATCTTCCAAAATGACACCTTCATTTAGATATTCAATGATAGGAGACATCCAACTCTGCTCCGATTCGATTGCCAACACGAGATTGGTTAGTGAATTGTCTGTTGGATGACCGTCCTATTACTAACAGAAGATTTAGTGCTAGCCAACTTCGATAAGATATTTGCCCTGACATTCTTCTCGCGAGGAATGTAGACGAAATCTACTTTATGAAATTTTCCAATGAGAAATTTTACTTTTGCCAAGTACTTCTGCAACACCGGTTCTTTGACTTGATAGGCCCCGTTAATTTGTGAAATCATTAACTGTGAATCACTACATACACGCAACAACACAATGCCAATGTCGGCTACCATAACTAATCCAGCTATGCATGCCTCATACTCTGCCTGGTTGTTAGAGGTACGAAATGTAAAAGTCAGTGATTGTTCCAAGACCACGCCGTCCACAGACTCCAACAGTATGTTGGCTCCACTCCCCTTCTCATTAGATGATCCATCAACAAATAGGGTCCAGACCGATTCTTTGGGTGAGGACTCCATCAGTGTCAATTCTGCTATAAAGTCGGTTAGCGCCTGGGCTTTCAATACTTGTCTTGGTTCGTATTGATTCCCGTATTCTAATAGCTCTATGGTCCACGTCGTCATTCTTCCTGCTAACTCAGGTCTGTGTAGGATATGGCGGATTGGCTTATCCGTCCTTACTACGACTTGATGCGACTGGAAGTAAGGTCTCAACCTTCTAGCGGCCATCACCAAAGCAAATACAACCTTGTCAACCTTGGGATATCTTGGTTCGGCTCCTTGCAAAGCTCTACTTACAAAATATACTAGCTTTTGTCCTTCCGGCAGTCTCCTGCACTAGCGCGACACTTACAGCTTCATCGGCCACTGCTAAATATAAATATAACACTTCACCCATCTCGAGTTTAGTGAGTAAGGGCAGAGCGGATAGGGTCTCTTTTAATCTTACGAACGCAGCTTTGCAATCATCTATCCATTCAAATGGTTTGATCTTCCTTAACAGTCGGAAGAAAAGGAGAGCGTTCTGTGCCGACCTGGCTATGAATCTCGTTAATGCAACCAGGTGCCCTGTTAATTTCTGAACCTCTTTCACGCTCTGAGGGCTCTTCATCTCTAGTATGGCTCTACACTTTTCTAGGTTCAACTTGATACCTCTTTCAGATAGCATGTATCCCAAAAATTTGCCAGCTGAGACACCAAACGCTCATTTATTGGGGTTTAGCCTCATATTAAACTTTTCTAACTGAGCGAAAGTCTCTTGTAAATCCTGAAAGTGTGCTGTAGGGGTAACACTTTTTACGATCATGTCATCAACATATACCTCCAAGTTTCGCCCTATCTGTGCTTCAAACACCTTATTCATCATTCTCTGATATGTGGCCCCGTCATTCTTCAATCCGAAGGACATCACCTTATAGCAATAATTACCCTTCTCTATCATAAAGCTCATTTTCTCTTGATCACCTGGATAAAGAGGGATCTAGTTGTATTTGGAGTAAGCATCCATGAACGACAAGTAACAAAATTTGGATGAACCATCAACGAGCTTGTCAATGTCAGGTAGGGGGTATGAATCCTTCTGACAGTGCTTGTTTAGGTCAGTGTAATCACACACATTCTTCATTTCCCATTATGTTTCTTCACAAGCACTATATTGGCCAACCATGTGGTATACATCACTTCTCGGATGAACCCCGCTTTTAGAAACTCCTCTACCTGTCTGTCGATCTCTTTTAAGTGCTCAGGGGCCATCTTTCTCCTTCTCTGACACACTGGTTTCACGGAGGGATCCACCTCTAGCTGATGACAAAAAAGATTGGGATCTATTCCTGGCATATCTGTCGGCTTCTATGCGAACAAGCTAGCGTTATTCTTCATAAGTGTCGACATGTCCTCCTTCATTTTTTTATTGAGGTCGGCTCTGATTTTCACGACCTGATGTTCCTCTATCCCAATCTAAACTGGGACGCATTCTCCATCTGGTTTTGGATGAGGTATCTTGGTGTCTCTCTTTATCTCATCCCGGCAATCTAATTCTGTCAAAAGTACCTCGCCCTCTCCGAGGTTGAGCCTGTGATCTATGTCGGGGTTTCGGTCGACCTTTAGTGACTCCTTGTAGCATTCTCTTGCTTTTCTCTGGTTACCCCGAAGGGTGATTACCTCCATGTCGATGCCTACGAATTCATGGCCAAATGTGAGACCAAGATAACAGCTCCTAGTACATTCAACGTTGGTCTGCCTAGGATCGCATTATAAGACGATTTGGCATCCACGACTATAAACCGCGTGGCTAAGGTTTTTGTGTGAGGTGGCTTCCCAAACGTCACGTGGAGTTTTATGTACCCCACCAACGTAATGTGATGCTTGGAGAATCCTATCAGATCTTTGTTGTACGGCATCAACTCAGACTCTGGGATCTTCAACTTCTGAAATAACTCAAAGAACATAACATCGGCCGAGCTACCAATGTCAACTAGCAACCTGTGAACCTCTTTGTTTGCCATTAACGCGTTTACCACGAGAGGGTCGTCATGATTGGGCATTACGTCGGCATAGTCCGTGTCCTAAAACACCAAGGGTGGCGCTCTTTTCTTTGCAGGGCTTTTATCAGCATGAGCCCCGGAAGAAGTTGTCATCACTTCTCTAGCATGTCTCTTTCTCGCGTTGACGTATATGATCTTGTGGGTTCTTGTGGGTGAGTGCGCAAGGGATCTTGTGGGTCTTCGGGATAACGACCGTCTAGGAGATTGACGACGTATAGTTTGTACCTCGACATCATCCCACGATGGCCGAGCTAGTGAGTGGCCTCTCACCTGGGGTAGGTCGGCGTGGTGATCTTTCTCTCCAGGGTGGAGAGCGCCCCCGCCTTGGGCTCCTTGATCTCTCTCTTCTTGGCGGCGAGGGGCATCACCCTCTATCGCCGCAACCCCCACTTTGCTTCACAAAGCAGTCCAGTCTCCCTTGTCTGATCAATATTTGAATAGCATTTTTCAGCTGATAGCATTCGTCAATGTCGTGCCCTGTCGCCCTATGATACCGGTAGTATTTGGATTGATCCCCGGCATCCTTGTTCTTTATCGGCTTCGGGGATTTTATCCCTTCTTCTACAAACTCCACATTGTATACCTCGTTCAAGATTCTCGCTCTAGAGGCATTTAGCAGTGTGTATTCTTCGAACTTCGGGCCTCTTTTGTGTAAACCCCCGTCATCATGACGCGATGGTTTGTCGGTCTTTGCCTGCGCGCTCTTCTGCTGTGATGCAATGTCGATCGTTTTCATCTGGCCAGCGTCCAGTACGTTCTCGTAATTTATATATTTCTCCACTTTCTTCAAAAATTCCTCCATAGAGTTCGGAGGTGTTTTGGCAATCGACATGAAGAAAGGCGAGCCTGGTCTCACCCCGTCCTTCGCCAGCAGCAAAACTGCTCTAGACTGCAGATTCTCAGCAACCCTCACCTCTTTGTTGAATCTGCTAATATATTCCCTCAACGATTCGTCCGCGCCCTAGCGGATTCTTCTTAGATCGGCCTCAGTCTTTAGTTTGGCCTTGTTAGTCGCGAAGGCGGTCTTAAATTTCTCCCTTAACATCATCCATGAATCTATGGACCTCGGTTCCAGAGATTGGAACCACTTCAACGCCATCCCCTTCAACGAGAGAGGGAACGCCCTGCACGTTAGTGAGGCCGACGTTCCTCTATACGACATCGCCGATTCGAACACTGATAAGTGGTCGCTTGGATCAAAAGATCCATCATACAGTTCCAGAGAAGGCAATTGCTTGTAGTTGTTTGGGGACTTGTAAATCTAAGATCCTCGGCGAAAAAGGAAGATTGAACGGAATCAGCTCGTCTTCCTCATCCAACTTCGTCGCCATGTGCGCATCGTGCACTTCGGCACGGGCTTTAGAGCCGATGCAACAGTCCTCTCAGTATGGTCGTAAGTGTTCTCCGTAACCTTCTTGCTGTCTTTCTCCACTCAGAGTTTAGCAATGATCTTCTCTTGCTCCTTCAGAGCATCTCTCTGCTGTTGCAACAATGTAGCGAGGTCCGCCATATTAACTGAAGGTGCCAGAACATCGTGTGGGTGGGGAGCCGCCTCAGGAATGGCGGAAGCAGCTTCGCCATCCTCAGGCGACGGTGGTGGAAGCTTTGGTGGCGAAGGTGCCACAGTGGATTTACGATTTCTTGTGCTGATCATCACGTCCTTCGAAACAAAACGAAGAGAAGAGAATCAGGAGCAATTCCCACACACGGCACCAATGTTCTGTGGTGAACACAAGAATGCGTCTTTGGTGAGCTCCCAAGATTGTTGCTGGTGTCTCTAGTGGTGGCACCTGTAAGGACTCTGATGCTTAAGTCAATATTGGTCTTAATGTGAGTATGAGAGAGCGTACGTACCTGATGGATGTGGAGTCCTTTATATAAGGCGTTTTGGAGGAAAATTCTATTAGAGTTGGGTGTCACGTGGCAGTATGCGTTTGGGTGCCCAACTACATGCGTTCCTTGCCACCAAGTGTGTTCGTTGCCGAATCGAGGTTGAAGTAGAATTTGTTGGAACCAAAGACGTAGAAGCATCTAAACCCTCAAAGTTTTGAAGATAACAAACTTATTAATGTTCAAGTTTCTGCCTAAGGACTAACCTTGTCACAGCAAACAAGCTACTCTTATGTGGACCATCCAGTAGATGTGCTAAAGAAGACCGTCCAATAGACGTGCTAAAGAAAACCATCCAATAGACGTGCTAAAGAAGACCGTCCAATAAACGTGCTAAAGAAGACCGTCTAGAAGACTCGCTAAAGAAGACCGTCCAGTGAACAAACTGAAGATGACCGTCCGAAGCTAAATCTTGTCGCTTTGAAGAAATTCAAATATCAGACAAAAGCTTTCAACAACAAATCTTCAAACGGCTAAGTCTTATTATTTACTTGTGTTTGTATTTCTCGAAACTAACATATTACCATCTTTGTGATCTAACGTTCAAATTGTTTTGAGACATTAAATGTAATCAAAATCATTCTAGTGCAAAGGCGCAGTAAAACAGATAAAGCAAGTCAACTTATCAAGCTGCCAAGCCGAATGAAGAATGTTCAGAAAAGTAGACTGCCAGCACAGTCCTGCACTTTCTGTTTTAGTGCAAAACTAAAAGCTGCCACGCCTAATCTTTTTGAAAGCATGGTTTGCACGCCCCTCCGTGTATAATGAAGTCAAGTCTTCCACAACAGATCTTTTTCCCTGAAGACTATATATATGCACCAAGGAAGAAGCGAAACCAGAGAATTGCGATACGTGCTAACTTGTGACAATCTCAGCGAGACATCAAAAGCCTTCTGTACATTATCTAGAAGCATCCATTGGACGATAGTAAAAAATCTTGTAAAAATATTGAGTGTTTGAGCTTTATCTTTCAAATCCTCACTACGTGAGTTGATACCTTTGTAAAAACACTTGTTTGTGTTGTGAAAGCTTGGATAGGCTTAATGAAAAAAAATACTTGGGATGAGCAATCTAGGGTGATTGCCCTGTAAAGCCTGAAGAGGTCGCGAACAATACTTGTAACCTAAGGTTGGTTAGTGAATACCTTCTGAGTGAAGGGACTGGACGTAGCTCAGGTTAAGTGAACCAGTATAAAAATTCTCTGTGTTATCTTTCTCTCTATCCCTTAGCTTGAAAACATTTTCATATTTATTTATATTGTTTTAAAAAGTTTTAAACGCACAATTCAACCCCCCTTCTTGTGCGCTTTTTCTATTTCAATTGGTCTGGGATAGCAGGGAAACATGAGCCGTGATACACTAGCGATGTTAAAACCGAAATAGGTGGCGTGGGGCCAACTTGAGCCATAGGTCCAAATAACCTCCAGAACAAAGTGTATCCAAAACGGTTATCAATATACCTTTTAAGGTTCTTACAATACCCAAATAGGAAGTGCATCCAAAGTGGATATTACTAAAACCTTTATTATTATTATTATTATTTTAAAAAAAACTTGTTTCAATTTTTGTTATTTTTATTTAAAAGGCTTTTACAATAACCAACTAGGAAGTGCATCCAAAATGGTTATCATTAAACCTTTTAAGATTTTCATAATAGTCAAGTAGGAAGTGCATCCAAAATGACTGTTTATTATTAAAATATTTTTATTATTATATACTTATTTAAAAAATGATAACCAAATAAGAAGTGCATCTAAAATGGTTACCATTAATATTTAAAGACCCTGACAATGCCCAAATAGAAAGTGCATCCAAGATGGTCATTATCAGGTTTGAATATATTTGTTTTTAAGTAGTAAAAGACTAAAATTATTTGCGTACATAATATTTTATTTTTTATTATTATATATTATTATTATCATTATTATTATTAAAAAAACCTAATAGCATTACGATAATATTTATCCTTAACATTATACTTGTTACGTGAAAACGTATTTATGCTAACCAAGAAAAACGCCTATGCTAATCAAATCTTATTTTATACTTATATGAATAAGATCCAGCAGGAGTAAAACGTAAAAAGGCTTATCCTAATATTCATATATCAATAAAAATAAGTCTGAAAGAATAAGCAAAAAAAAAACAAAGAGGAAACTAATTGGCCAAGCCCACTATCCAATAGCAATAATCTGAAAGGGGTAAACCCTTGCTTAGCAACATTTTGCTACCCCCAAGCGAGAGCTGCAGCGGATAAGGGGTGAGGACGAAAACTTCGATTAAGACGGGTGAGGAACATGCCGGCAACATGGGGGTGCAGGTGGTCAGCGGCGAATCACGTCGTGGCAGCGCGATGTCGGCGTGGGGATCAACGACTTTGGCAGTTTTGAGCCGTGGACCCGTGGTGGCAGATGTGTCGCTCTCCGGTATCGACACGGTGGTCCATGGCGGCGATGAAGTAAAGGCGCGAAGGTTAGCGGAAACGGTGAAATTACAGATCTGTTTCCCGGCGGTGACAAGAGTTGAAAGAAAGTGTGAAGAACATCGACTCCGCTTCGCGTCATGGAGGCAATGAATCTGAGCGTTATTTTGCTTATTATTTTTCATTTATAGTTATCCATGCATTCAGATCTTATTTTCCAAAATTTTTGAACGAAAGCATGATTATAAGTTTATATGAATTTATATATCTCTGTATGGTGCCTGTCATTGTGTATATAGGTGAAGAAGAAATTTGATATTAAGGAAGTATTGCTATACGAAACTGAATGCGTGTATTACTATAAGAGTTTGTGCAACGAGTGTAGCGAATGGAAAAGAAATCTGAGGATAATATTCAAATAGGGCAGCGTTCAACTAACAGAGAATAGAATAACACCGTCAATAAAGTGGATCTATGATTGCAGCAATGAAACGAATCAGTGATAAGGTAAACCAAAATTCATGTATGAAGCATTAACCAAATACTTATTCATTCAGATTCTAACTACAACTGATACTACATATAATATCAGAAAGAACGAGAAGGAATAGAGGAGAATACCTTCAAGTTTCGCTAACGAAGAGAATAATAAGTTGAGTGACGTGAGAATGACGTGAGTATGAACAAAAGTGAAAACAGTAGCCCCTCCTCCGATTTGTTTGAATGTGTTTTTTTTTTTAAGTTTACGAATGCCTTATATTTATAAGCAGGGCTCACCGGTTTTGTTCCAAAAAACCTCTTCCGCACGTTTCTAAAAAATGGGCCTCTCTTTCACTTTTGCTTATTATTTCTTTTCTCTTTAAATGGGCTTATAATCCTGTAAAGTCCAAAAACAACAAACCTCAATTTTATTTTATTATTTTTATTTTGTTTCCTATTATCATTATTATTATTTTTGACTTTCATTTGATTGATTTTGATTTTTTATTCTTTCTCTCTTATTATTGTGGGCTAAAAAAAATGAATTATTTACTTTTTTATTATATATTTTCCCTCTATATTTACTTTTGTTATTTTCCTAATTACCTGGATAAAATTGAGTGTTCACATATCTAACTAGGCCTAAAAGAGCCTATTAACACTTTTTTTTCATATTATTAGATGTAATATATGTATTATATATGATTATGTATATATAATATAACATAATACATAATATAATAATACTGCATATATATATATAGAGAGAGAGAGACAGACAGACAGAGAGACAGAGAGAGAGAGAGTGAGAAGGGGGGAAAGAAATCAAATGGCACTGGTGTAATTTACACTAACTTTTACACTATCAATAACTTGATATAGAATGTGATTTTTATTAATCTAACTGTTGAATTATAATTTCATATTACCAATGTGTCAAATTTTGTCAAAATTAAATAACAAAAAGAAAGTAATCAAATGACTCATATTTTACTATATTATGAAAATTATATATTACGTCTATTTTGATCTATATAAATAAGGCATTAAATAATTTTGAATTAATATAAAATTTTGTATATATGATCTACGTTAAAGGAACTATCAATCCAACAATGAGTTTTAAGATAAAATTATCCAATTAAAAGTTATTGAATGATATAATAGTTGGTGTAAATTACATCGATATAATTTAATCCCTCCTATACACACACACACACACATATATACACATGTCAGTCTATTATGCTTAATAAACTTTTTTAAGGCCTAAGGCATGACCTTTTTCCCTAAATAGACTTTTTAAAAAATCTAAACCTAACTTTTTTAATAAACGAGTCGAGTCAGGTTAGACCTTATGCAAGACAGGCGTAAACTCCTAATAGGTTATCTAGCCTATTTCCATCCTTACTTATAATTATAATAAATCTATTCAAGATTAGAAAAGGTATTTATTTTTATAATTTTTTCATTACAATAGTAGTTTTTTCTTAAAATATTTTTACATTAGATTTGAATTATTTTAATTTAATGATTATCTTAGATTTTTAGTGTTCTATTTCACAGTGACTTTTTGTAGTTTTTTAAATTTGAAGGTCATTGCCTTTCAAATACGATATACTATTACTTTCCAATGTCAGTCATATCTTATTTATGTGATGAGTTGACTGGAGACTTTTCCAAGTCCTCCCCCCAAGTGTCACTGTAGAGTGTAGTCTCCAGTCCTACCCCCAATTGTCATTGTAGAGTGTAGTCTCCGCCTCCTCGATATATCAATATCACGTATACAATGCGATGTATTTTAAAACCAAGCTTATGTGCAATTAATTATATATGTATGTCTGTATTATATATTAAGTATGTTTTATATTGAATATTTATTTGAAGTTATGTATGTTCGATGAATTAAACATTGTTTAGAGATTTTTACATAAACTATGAATTTTGGTTGTTGTATTATTTGGAATCAAATCACTGCTTGTGTACTGCTAGGGCATAATGAAATATCAAGAAAAATATTTTAAAAAATAGAAGATATCTTAGAAGTTTTATCATAAAACACTTAGCATTTATGAAAAATAAAAATCTAGGAAAGATAGCATTTCTTAACAGTTTTAGGAAAAAATCACTAAGAAAATACTTTTCTTAACAGTTTAATGACAAAACTGTTAAAAAAGGCTATTTTTTTGGTAGTTGCATGTCTAAATCATTAAGAAAAGGCTTCTTTCTTAACTTGTAATTTTTTATTTTTTTCTGAAATTCTTAACTTAACTTGTAAATCACGCAAAGCAAAAAAGTTTATTAGCGGTTTTATTGTCTAAATATTAACTTATGTTCACCCATAACTTGTAGTTGTTATATCTTCTATACTTTATAATTAATGATATAATGATGAAATTATAGTTTTCTCTTCTTCGTGTAGAACACGGTAGCTTTTTTTGTTTTTCTAAATTTGAAGGTCGACGTTGCATTTCAAGTACGATATACTGTATTATTAGCTTTCAATGTTAGTCATTTATTATTTATGTGATGGGTTGACTGCAGACTTTTCCAAGGCCTCGATCGATCCCTTTCAAAGTGTCATTGTAATTTGAAGTCCTCCTCATGACATCTCGGTATTCAATGCAATGTTTTTTTTTATAACTTAATTTATATGTAATTGGTTATTTATGTGCTTGATGAATTTTATATTTATATATTTCTTATATATGTTATGTGTTATCTATGTTGAATATTTATTTAAAGCTAATTGTGCATGTTTGATGAATTCAACATTGTTTAAAGTTTTCCACATGAATTGTGAATTCATATCAAATGTTGCTTGTGTGTTACTGTAATTTTGGCCATAATGAAAAATAAGGAACTTTTAAAAGAAATAGAAAATATCTTAATAGTTCAAAAATAAAATACTACGAAAACATTCTTTTATTAATGGTTATAAGAAATAAAGGTCGAGAAAAATAGCATTTCTTTGCAATTTTAACAACAAAATGCTAAAAAAGGATCTTGTATGTGTATATATATAAGATCAAGTATTTAATTACAAATTTTTTCAGTTTGAAAACCTAATTAAAAATTCTCAATAGTTTAGAGATCTACCGATTAATTTAACCAATTAAAAATGAATAGTTAAAGACAGATTTTCTGAATATATCATCTGAATAGCATGTTCAGCTTGGCTGATGGATCCTCCTGTGTGCAGGCTCCCACCTTTTTTGGACACCTTGCTTTTATTTGCCTATTTTTTTATTTTTATTTTTGCAAATCAGTTAAAGGCAAAGCCCAGTGAGTACAAAGGGCATCCCAAAATCCCTCTCCTATCTAGTCAAGATATTATCCTAACATGCGAGCGCCCCTAAGCATATCAGAGAAGAGGTGGGAGGCTTTGTGGTGAAAGTTCCACTCCACGTGCACATCATCCTCAACTTTCTACATGACTTTCTCTTGTGTGAGGAAAATATAAATAATATTTGCTTTAATATAAGATAATAAAATAATAAACTAAAACAACGTATTAATTATATTTAAATTTGCAACTTACCCTAAAAGCATCTAGGCATGTCCACCTATCTTTCTTCTCTAACTCTCTCCATCTAGCTCAAATGGATCTAAACTTCATCTTGATAACCTAGGTGATCATGGCCTTTGATGTCGTTTTCGAAGGAAGGAACCTTCATAGTAAAAACATATCAAACATAAATTTCTTACCCAATAAAAATTGTACTAAAAATGAAATAAATTTATTTTGGTTTTTTCTTACTTGGCATTGGTTGTATAAATAATAGTCGACTATCATCCATGACCTCACAGTCATTGTCCTTTGGGAGTGGAGAATAGCGATCACCAATCTCCTCCTTCTAACAATCATGTGGCTCCTCCATCTGTGGATTTGTGTCGTACCCTAGGGTGGGCATCATAGAGATACCTGGGATGTCCCTAATAGAGTAAATGTTACTGTTGCAACAATTGTAAGAGCAATTTTGGAGGTGCAGTAGGTGGAGGTGCAATCGACATATGCATGAATTCAATTGGGATGGGCATATGTTACAGTGATCGTAGTGCATGAGTAGACAATGATGGAGTAGAGATGTCAATGGAATGGACACAAATCTGTCTACAACACTACAAGTCACTAGTCATGGTCTGGTATGAGGACAACTCAAAGAACCATCATCAATGAGATTCCCCTCATCCTTACCACCAATCGGTGGTCAGAGTCAGGTTGGGTCACCTCCTCCTGATATCATGTCTATATAGAGAGAAAAGGTTGATTAACTAAACTGGAGCACTTTTAGAAACTAAATACCAAAATGTGGTTCTTTTGAAACATATTACCAACATAGGGCTATTTTGACTATTGATTGGTTCAACTCGCTAGTCAAACTAGCTAGTTCTAGTCCATGTCATTTTTTTTTTTGAAAATTGGACTACAAGTCCACATGGCTTGCCATATTGGAGTCCCTAATCAGACTAACACGTTCAAAACATGCTAGTCAAGCTATCGAGTCCAATGTGGCAAGCCACGTGCCTAATTACAAATATACACGTGAGCATTTCGCTACTATTAGTTGCTAGTTGATAAAAAAATTGCCCCTCCATGCATCCAGCTACTCGCAGTAGCAAGTTCATGACATAATTCCATATAGCATCTCCACAACATTTCGTTATTATTGGTAGTAACGAGTTATTGCCTTTAAGCTGGCACATGGCGCAATAAGCTTGAATGTTGCACTGCTAGTAACGAGTTTAGGAGCACTTGCTAGTCTGACTTACATGTTCTAAATGTGCTAGTCTAACTAGCGAGTCCAATGTGGCACGCCACATGGACTTGTAGTCCAATTTTCAAAACATAAAAGAAAAAGGTTAACTTGGACCAGAACTCGCTAGTTTGACTAGTGAGGTGACTCGATCAATGTCAAAACAGCCCTATATCAGTAATATGTGTTTAGAACAATCTCATTTTGGTATTTAGTTTCTAAAAGTGCTTTAGTTTGGTCAATCAACCATAGAGAGAAACTACGACTAGTAATTAGGAAATTTAATTTTTATTGTTTACTATTTTGTGAGATTTAACATCTATCTAAATTTTAATTATGAGACTTAATACATATTATAATTAAGTTCTAATTTTAAATTTGTTTAATTTTTCAATTAGTTATTAAACTAGTTAGTTATTAATCAAATTTTGTATTTTATTATTTATATTTACTTACGTTTTACCTATTTAATCAATTTACTTAAATTATACTTAAATTTTATAAATTTATTATTAATTTATTTCTAATTATTATATTTTACTTATTAATTTATTACTAATTATCAAATTTATTAATAATAATTAATATAATTAATAATAATTTAATAATTAACAATAAATTAATAAGTGAAATTCAATAAATAGAAACAAATTTAATAATTAGTAAAAAATTAATGCTAATTAATTTAGATAATTACTAATTAATACTAATAAATTAGTAAAATCAACTAAGATTAATTACTAAATATTATTACATTTTCCTTATCAATTTATTATTAATTATTAAATTTATTACTAAATATTAATTTACTTATTAATTTATTACTAATTATCAAATTTATTAATAGTTATTAAATTTTCTTACTCACAAGTTAGATAGTTATTTCAATTTATAAATACAGATGATTTTAATCTTTTTCAGTATTCTCTTTTTCGTGTAGAACACAATGTTTTATTAATGGGATGGGTTGATTAGAGGCTTTTCCAAGTCCTCTCCCCAAGTCACCAAAGTCTCCCTTGATATGTGATTGATTAAATATTAAATATTAAACTGAAAGAAAAAAAAATAAGTGGGAACATAGGCAGAAATTATGCTGCCGTATTGTTGTATAATTTTCATGGCTTTAAGCTATAAAAATAAAATCGTACTATTTATTAGCATTTTTTAAATAAATTTTTCACTCAAAATGCGTAGCAAATTTTGGGGCAAGTGATTAGTGCACAAAATCTTCCAATTGCTTATAGCATTTGCCAAAATCGATCCTAGATATATATCGGGATAATTAGCAAAAATCAATTGGTAGTTGAAATATTAGTCGAAATTAAAGTGAATAAGTATAAAATAAGAATTTGTGTGGGTGGCGTATGTGCATGTGTGATGTAAAAATTAAAATTAAATAGACTTATATATAAATTTATTATTATTATTTGTTAATGTATATTTCATAAAAATTAAATTTATCATTATTATTAGTTAAATTGTATATCATAAAAAATTAAAAAATAAAATGTTGAAGTATGTATTTATAATTTATTGAAAACAAGTAAAAAGTTTGTAATTTTTTAAAGTTAATAGGAAAAATATTGAAAAAAATATTGTGTAACTTCTAGTTTATAACTCATACACTACTTCTATTAACTTACTAAATAAGAACTTTTAAACTACTTTGAACACTTTCAGTAACTTATTTTTTGGTTAAATAAGCTGATTGACTTTATGACCTACTCAATTGTCTTATCAAACTCACATGTAATCTCATTGAGTTAGCTCAATTGATTAAGCTTTAGAATATGCATGAATAATAAGTTTACTGATTTAATTTTAGTTTAAATATGTTTTTAGTCCATGTACATGTTTTATAATTTTAGTCTCTATAAAATTTTTGTTATGGTTTTGGTCTCTATGAACTTTTATTTTATGATTTTGTCTCTGTCACTATTCATTAATGACATGACAACAATCTATTGGGGAACAGACATGTTTTTTTTATATAACTAGTACATGTACTTGTGTGATGCATGGGACAAATTATTAATCGGGGAGTAATATTTGATATTATTTTAAAGAGATTTAAATTTAAATTTTGAAAATAATAATTTTGAAAAGAATATCATGTTACAAAAATTAATTTAACATGAGAACAGAAATTCATTTTAGCTTGCCATGATTAAGTATAAACATGCTTCAAAGTCAAGAAAGAGAGCAAATTATGAAGAAATGATGATACAAATAAATTAAGAATACATTGTTGAAGAAGTAGATAAAACAAATATGAAACGATAACCAATTCATAATAAAAAAGATAAAAAAACAATGAAGACAATATAGCATCACCAAAAGGTCATCATCACCAATAACATATATTTAAACTTTATGAACATTATTACCCTAATCTATTTTTATTAAATACCAATATATATTATTCTTAATGCCCTTTTTAATGAATTAAATATCCCTTCTTTTAAATTAATTATATTGTTATAATCTACCATAATTAATATGCTGAATTACCTTTATTTTGCTAATCATAATAATCAAATTTTGAAAATTAAAATATTATAGTTGATTTGAATTCTTTATTATACTATTAATATATTAATATATCTCTTAATTTCTTTTACATGATTTTGTAATTAATATGTTGCATTACCCTTTATTTTATCAATCATAATAATTGAATTTCGAAAGTTAAAATGTTAGAGTTGATTTGAATTCTTTACTCTTCCATTAATGTATCATTTAATATAAAAAGTTGATGATTTTTTTTTCCAATTAAAATACTTTACACTTTACTCTATCACTAACATGGCACACCCATTGTCAAGATATTTACATGCCTTATATTTACATAATTTTATATATATTATGCCAGATTACCCTTTATTCTGTCAATCATAATAATCAAATTTTAAAAGATAAAATATTAGAGTTGATAATTAGTTTTTTTTTCATTAAATTACTTTTTCAAAATTTTGTGGAAGGTTTCCCGCTAAATGTAGTAATTTTGTATGCATTTCTTTGAGAGGTTTTTGACGACTTCAAAACAATTTATAACACTTTTAAAATTCTTATAGACCAAATCAAAAAAATATATGATTAAATACCTAATTAAAAAAATTAATTTTAAAACATATTTAAAAATTGGTAAATAAGTTGTAAATAATCATATAATTTGAAAACAATTTAATATATTGTTCTTTAGCTATCCTTTGAATAATTTATCATCTTAATCTATTTTTATTAAAGACCAATATATATTATTCTTAAAGTTGTTTTTAATAAATTAAATATCTCTCTTTTAAATTAATGATATTTTTATAATCTACCATAATTAATATGCTGGATTACCCTTTATTTTGTCAATCATAATAATCAAATTTTAAAATTAAAATATTAGAGTTGATGATTATTTCTAATTATATATATATATATATATATATATATATATATATATTTACATGCCTTATATTTACATAATTTTATATTTATATATATTATGCTGAATTTATTTTGCCAATCATAATAATCAAATTTCAAAAATTAAAATATTAGAGTTGATAATTTGTTTCCTTTTTTATTAAATTACTTTAGAAAAATTATGTGAAAGATTTCATGTTAAATGTAATAATTTCGTATGCAATTATTTGAAAGGTTTTTAACAACTTCAAAACAATTTATAATAGTTTTAAAACTCTTAGAGACTGGATTAAAAAAGAAATGATTAAATACTTAATTAAAAAAATTAATTTTAAAACCTATTTAAAAATTGATAAATAATTTGTAAATAATCATATAATTTGGAAACAATTTAATATATTGGTTGTTTTAAACATCAACTATACTTTGAATAATTTATCATCTTAATCTATTTTTATTAAAGACCAATATATATTATTCTTAACATTGTTTTTAATAAATTAAATATGCCCTCTTTTAAATTAATTATATTTTTATAATTTTCCATAATTAATATGCTGAATTATCCTTTCTACCAATCATAATAATCGAATTTTAAAAGTTAAAATATTAGAGTTGATTTGAATTAATTCTTTATTCTACCATTAATATATTAATATATCTCTTGATTTATTTTACAAGATTTTTGCAATTAATATGTTGCATTATCCTTTACTCTGTCCATCATAATAATCAAATTTTGAAAGTTAAAATATTAGAGTTGATTTGAATTTCTACTCTACCTTTAATATATCTTTTAACATATAAAATTGATGATTATTTTTTCTTTCTAATTAAATTACTTTACTCTTTACTCTGCCATTAATATGGCACACCCATTAATAAAATATTTTACATAAATTTATATATATTATGTTAGATTACCCTTTTTTCTATCAAAATATTTAATCAAATTTTGAAAGTTAAAAAATTAGAGTTGATAATTTGTGTCCTTTTTTATTAAATCACTTTAGAATTTTTTTTGAAAGGTTTCCTGTTAAATGTCGTAATTTCATATGCATTTCTTTAAAAGGTTTTTGACGACTTCAAATTGTCAAAAAATATAGATTAAAAATCTTAGAGACTGTTTTAAAAAAAATGATCAAATATCCAATTAAAAAAATAATTTCAAAACCTATTTAAATGTTTTTAAATAATTTGTAAATAATCATATAATTTGAAAGCAATTTAAATTTCTCTCTCTCTCTCTCTCTCTCTCTCTCTATATATATATATATATATATATATAGATATATAATAATATTTAAATACTATATATATTTTTTATATATTTTAGGTGAACGCAACTATAAAATATATTAAAATATATATTTATTATTTTATATATTATTTTGTATATTTTGAAAGCAATTTAATATATACTTTGTTGTTTTAAACTTAAGCTGTTCTTTAAATAATTTATTATCTTAATCTGTATTTATTAAAGACTAATATATATTATTCTTAACGCTGATTTTAAAAAATTAAATTTGAATTTTTTAAAATTAATTATAATTAAATACTATAAATGCTAATTAAATGTAATTGAATGATAATGTGTTAAAATTTAATTGCAAAGTATTACTTGAAATGCTAATCGAAGATAGGTGATTCTAATATTTAGATATTACCATTAGCGCATAAACATTTTAGTAAAGAGATATTCTTCATGGCATTTGGTATTAAAACAATGTTAGACATTTTTTTTTATTCCCATTAGTAGTAAATGTAGACAGTTAAAGTAGACAACACCAGTCAAATAAAGTTTGCTAAATTATCATTGATTGTCGATAGTATCGTTGTTCTAACATAATTCAGCACTGGTGCAAATTATATTATAAAAATCTAAATTAAACATGATAAAAAAAACACATTCTTAATCATTATAACTTCAATTGAAATTGAACGTAATAAAAATCAAAAGACAAATTAAAATTGTTCTAACACCATAAATATTTAACCATCAATTGAACTATATCTAAGAAATCCTAGAAAACCTAAAATTTCCAACCCCACACTCTAATTAATGTTTACATACAATATCTCATAATCATAACGAAATTCAAAACGAAGAACATCATTCACTACAAGATTCTTCTTCCTTACGAACTCATATCAACCAGCAGCAATATATCGTTTGTTACATCTTCTCTCACCTCTCTTCAGCATGCATTCATACATCATCCTCTTTTAATTGAGAATTTGAAAGGACAAGACCTACCATCCTAAAAGACATTGAAGGAATAAATAATAGAGAAAAAAATTGTAATAAAAAAATAAGAAGAAGAAGTAAGAATGAGAAAAATAAAATTAAATAAAAGTCAAAATTTTATGAAGAAGAAGTAAGAATAACGAAAAGAAATTATATGAATAAATAGCTGTAGATGAATAAATAATAATAATAATTAAGAATAGCAAAAAAAAAATACCTAACACACAACCTTTGTTAAGACGATTAAGACATTGCAAAAGAGTAGGGAAGTGAAAAAATAATGGATACAAAAAACACCCATAATATATATAAGGTATATGAATAACCTTTGTACTTTTAAAAATTAACTTACCACTACTAATTAATTCGCCTGCACAATTTCCATTTTTTAAGTGTTAATTCATTTAATAGTATATATTGAATTCAAAGAATTAACATACCAATGCTTCAGAAACCCTACAAATTGATTCAAATTGATTCAAATTAATTATTTAAAATTGAATCAAATCAACATAGCTAATAATATTGAATATGTACTAAAATGTATTGATTATTGATTAGAATTAGCTAATTATTTGATTTCAATTTTTAAATAATTATAAAATAATAGATTGTTCAAATTTGAAATTATATCTCTTAGTCAATTTATGTTTTAATGAGTAGTATCTTTATTTATTTATTCAAATTCAAATTTGATTCGAATTCATTTAAATTAATTTATTCAAGTCTAATTAGCTAATAATGTGGATGTTTATTTATGATATCATTCAATATTTTCAAATAATTATTATATTTGTTTAAATTTATATATTCTACTTAGGGTTTATTAATTAGAATCAGCCAATTATTTGATTTCAAATTATAAATTCAAATTTCATATCCTGATTAGTATATTAATCTATGATTAGAATATAAATGCACCAGAAACCATACAAATTGATTCAAATTCATTCAATTTGTAGGGTTTCTAAAGCATTAATAAATATTTTTTTCTTAAATAAATAAGAATATTCTTAAAGAAATAATAAATTAGTTTTTTAATATAATATATAAAAGCTAAAACAAATATTAAATTACTTTTATTTACGTAATATATAATAGTTTAATATACTAATAATTAGTTGATTCTAATCATTTATATTCAAATTATTTCTATTTAAATTTGAATAATCTATTACTAATAATTATTTGAAATTTGAAATTGTAATTTGAAATCAAATAATTGGTTGATTCTAATCAATAATTATCAGAAACCCTAATGTCGCCAATTAATGCACCAAAAACCCTAACGTTGCTCATAAATGCTTCAAAAATCCTACAAAACCTTATATATATATATATATATATATATATAAGATTTGTAGGGTTTCTAAAGCATTAATAAATATTTTTTTCTTAAATAAATAAGAATATTCTTAAATAAATAATAAATTAGTTTTTTAATATAATATATAACAGATTAAACAAATATTAAATTACTTTTATTTACATAATATATAACAGATTAATATACCGATAATTGGATGATTCTAATAATTTATATTCAAATTATTTCTTTTATATCTGAACAATCCATTACTAATAATTATTTGAAATTTGAAAATAAATAATTGACTGACTCTAATCAATAATTATCAAAAACCCTAATGTTGCTAATTAATGCACCAAAAACCCTAATGTCGCCCATAAATACTTCAGAAATCTTACAAAACCTTACTTATATATATAAATATATAGGGGCAGGATCCGTTGACACCAGATGTAAGAGTTAGTTAAGTTACACCCTCAATAACTTTTTGTATAATGAAAATTTAACCAATCCAACCGTTGAATTTGATGTTCTTATTAATTAGATTAAGTATACAAAATTTCTTACAATTCTAAAATTATTTAATAGTTCATTAAATTACTTTATTTTAACGTACAAAATGATATTAAAATATATGTAAATATTCAATAATAGATAACATATTTAGAAAAGTCCAAATGATGTAAAATTTGATATACATAATCATAAAGATAATATCATCAAATTCAACGGTTGGATTGGTTAAATTTGTATTATACAAAAAGTTATTGAAGGTGTAATTTTATTAACTCTTACACCTGATGTCAATGGATCCTGCCCCAAATATATATATATATATATATATATATATAGGGTCAGGATCTGTTGACACCAGGTGTCAAAGTTAGTCAAATTACACCTTCAATAACTTTTTGTGAAATGCAAATTTAACCAATCCAATCGTTAAATTGTATGATATTATCTTCATGAATATGTATATCAAATTTCACAACATTTGGACTTTGCTAGATATGTTATCTAACATTGAATATTTACATATATTTTAATATCATATTATACGTCAAAATAAAGTGATGAGATGAACTATTAAATAATTTTGAATTGTATGAAATTTTGTATACTTAATCTAATTAATAAGAACATAAAATTCAACAGTTGGATTGGTTAAATTTGCATTTTACAAAAAGTTATTAAATGTGTAATTTGATTAACTTTGACACCTGGTGTCAACTGTTGAATTTGATGATATTATCTTCATGATCATGTATATCAAATTTCACATTATTTGGACTTTTCTAGATATGTTATCTAACATTGAATATTTATATATATTTTAATATCATATTGTACGTTAAAATAAAATGATGTGATGAACTATTAAATAACTTTGAAATTGTATGAAATTTTGTATGCTTAATCTAATTAATAAGAACATCAAGTTCAACGATTGGATCGATTAAATTTGCATTCTATAAAAAGTTATTGAAGGTGTAATTTGACTAACTTTGACACCTGATGTCAACGGATCCTGACCCTTTATATATATAAGTAA
Organism: Spatholobus suberectus; assembly: GCA_004329165.1. Classification (NCBI taxonomy): domain Eukaryota; kingdom Viridiplantae; phylum Streptophyta; class Magnoliopsida; order Fabales; family Fabaceae; genus Spatholobus; species Spatholobus suberectus. Next base: position 1,347,242 of record CM014737.1, read on the forward strand.
GGTTTTGTAGGGTTTTTGGAGTATTTATTGGATAAAGACAAAGATTTGTACGGTTTCTAAAGCATTAATGAATAATTTTTTCTTAAATATATAAGAATATTCTTAAAGAAATAATAAATTAGTTTTTTAATATAATATATAACAGATTAAACAAATATTAAATTACTTTTATTTATATAATATATAATAGATTAATATACTAATAATTGACTGATTTTGATCATTTATATTCAAATTCAAACAATCTATTACTAATAATTATTTGAAATTTAAATTATAATTTGAAATCAAATAATTCGTTGATTCTAATCAATAAACATCAGAAATCCTAATGTTGCTAATTAATGCACCAAAAACCCTAATGTTGCTCATAAATGCTTTAGAAACCCTATAAAACCTTATATATACATATAGGAGCAGGATCCGTTGACACCAGGTGTAAGAGTTAGTCAAATTACACCTTCAATAACTTTTTGTATAATGCAAATTTAACCAATCCAATCATTGAATTTGATGTTCTTATTAATTAGATCAAGTATACAAAATTTCATACAATTCTATAGTTATTTAATAGTTCATTAAATCACTTTATTTTAATGTACAATATGATATTAAAATATATGTAAATATTCAATATTAGATAACATATTTAGAAGAGTCCAAATGATGTGAAATTTGATATACATAATCATAAAGATAATATCATCAAATTCAACGGTTGGATTGGTTAAATTTGCATTTTACAAAAAGTTATTGAAGGTGTAATTTGACTAACTTTGACACCTGGTGTCAACGGATCCTGACCCTATATATGTATATATATATACATATATAGGGTCAGGATCCGTTGACACCAGGTGTCAAAGTTAGTCAAATTACACCTTCAATAACTTTTTGTAAAATGCAAATTTAACCAATCCAACCGTCGAATTTGATGTTCTTATTAATTAGATTAAGTATACAAAATTTTATACAATTTTAAACTTATTTAATAGTTCATTACATCATTTTATTTTAACGTACAATATGATATTAAAATATATATAAATATTCAATGTTAGATAACATATCTAGAAAAGTCCAAATAATGTGAAATTTGATATACATGATCATGAAGATAATATCATCAAATTCAACGGTTGACACCAGGTGTCAAAGTTAGGCAAATTACACATTTAATAACTTTTTCACTCAGCCATGCCATGTTAGATTACTGAAGCCACATTGGGTTTAGGATTAAAATTTAAGGTTAGACCAAACTCACTAAATAGGTTATCCTTCAAACCGGGTTGCTGACACAGCTGAATCAAAGTGCCCATTGTTACGAACAGATCATCACAATTCACGAATAACAATGTGGATGCCAAACCCTTGCCCCTTTTCACTCTCTAATCAAATGAGAATTGCAAATACTGCCTATACCTCATGCCTGTACCTTTTCACTCTCCGATCAACAATTATATTTCTATTACCTTTTTGAACAAAATAAAAAAAAATAAGCAATCGTGTTGCACATCTTTTCTCGCGCATCTATATATGTGGTGTACGACTATGGCGGGAAAACTTATAGAAAATTACAAGAAAATATAGAGAAAACTTTGAAAATAAACAAAATACAAGAAATATAAAGATGCACATCTTTATATGGGGTGTACAACTATGGCGAGAAAACAATTTCAAAGTACTGTTGTTGCAAAGTCTTATTTTCCACTCCTAAATTCCTAATGCTTATTTTCTATATTTTGTTTCAAAGTCTTTTTTCAACGACTATTTTCTATCGCCTTATTAAACACAAACAATAGGATCTGGCGAGAAAAGATGCACGATGTGGCATACTAGTATGGTCGTGATTCACAGATCATCTGTTGGCAATGACAGGTACTTCACCTGCAACTACGAGTTTATCCACAGATTACATGGCTTGAAAAGCCATGTCACGAACCCGGTTCGGCAGAGAATCGGTTTGGTGACTTTGGTCTAACTTTTAATTTTAATCTTAAATTCATATGTAGCTTTACTAATCTGACATGGCATATATGAGGTGTTATTTTGTTAGCCATGTCAGCGGCACATTAATGGAAATTATTAATAAGTGCTAAAAGGGTACACTAACAAAATGTCATGGATTTAAAAGTTACAAAAATTTTTGTAAAGACTAAAACTAAATAGAATGATATTTGCAGAGACTTAAAACATATTTAAACCATTTTAATTTAATATCTTGTAGTTTAAAAGAGGCAACTCGAGAGAGAGGAGAGAGTGAGAGCGAGAGGATATATAGCATAGAAAGCAGAGATTGGGGGGAGGAAGAGAGAATGGGGGAAGGAGAGCTCAATGAAGAGATAATTTGCAAGAGAGCTCATGACGGAAATATATATGTAACTTTTTTTTTTTGAAAGGATACTTTTTCCTCTTCCTTTTATAAAAATCAAGTTGCTTAATTTTTTAAGAGAAATTTAAAATACGTGTTTGGCCTGCTTCTTCTTCTTCTTCTTCTTTTTTATAAAGAGAAGAGAAGTCTAAATAAAGATGGGCAGAATACTGTCATACTATAATGTGTTCATTGTCTTTTCTTAGGAACAAAAATCTATTATCTATTATATTTATTATCTCTCTATCATCTATTATAAAAAAAAGGTTTTGCCACGTAAATAAGTGTCATGTAACATCACTATATTCAAATTTTTGCCTAAATTTTATCAATTTTGTGTTTTTTAATTCATAAAAACATAATATTATATTTCATTATAGTAATTAAAGTGATTAAAATAGGTATAAACTTTTTGCTTATTTTTTATCATAATTTTATATTAATTACCATAAATATGTATTATAATGATAATCATGATAAGAAATTGTTATGTTACCTTAAATACTAACGTAATGAATAATAATAATAGAATTTATGATCATATTTTATATTTATTATCATTATCTTATAATAATTTATAGTATTTCTATATTATAATAATAATCATGATAACAAATTATTAAATTACATTAAATACTAATATTAATGTAACAAAAATAATGGATATTTTTATTCTATTATATTTTTAATCAATCAAATAAATCATTAAATCTTATATTGATTTTGATTTTATATAATATGATATGATAAGCAATTTATTAAATTTTATGAAATTTTTAATAATTAGTGATATTTGTTATTTGAACATTTAAACTTTTCTTTTTAAAATGTTTTATTAGTAGAATAACTAATTTATTTAGTGAATAGCAACCTTTGCAACAATTTCTTTCTCTATTGTGTCATGTCTTTCAGTCTTGACTCCATTGTAAACACTATTATTCAAAATTATTGAAAGGTCTGAAAATTATGAATTTTAATACTTTTTTTTCATTTTTTTGTTTTACTTGCTTCATTTTTTTATAACATATTTCTTTCATTGTTATTCAATTTGTTTCATGGCCAGGCATATATGGTAAAGACTTTGTTGGGAGAGATAATATCCATTTTGGTGATCTCTACGCCTCGAAATAATTAATCCCCAACTATCGGATAGAGGATATTCTTGGTGTAAAAAAAAAAGTATTTATTTATTTTTATTTTATAGTTTAATTTTTTTTAATCTTCTTCCTCTATGATAATATTTCTTTTTTATTTACTTTTTATCATTTTAACCCATGGCAACAAACAATAAATATTTTGATTAAAACTAAATTAAGTTCTAATCATATTAATTTATACTCAAAATTCAAAACATCACACTCAAATTATAAATTTCATATAAATAAATAACTAATAAATTAAAAATAACAACAAATTATGAGAAAATTACCAATAAAAAGTAATCAATATTTACTAATTTTAATCTAGTTTAAATTTTAATTAACATAAATAATACAAAAAATTAACATAAATTTGAACTAATTCATTAAATGTATATTTTGATAGAGTATTATGAAATATATAATTTTTCTTCAAATTGTAAGATAGAAATTACCTGTTTACGTGATAACCATATTAGGATTCATAATTTTCAGACCTTTCAATCATTTTAAACATTAGTTTCTTGTAATGGAGTTAAAATTAAAAATTAGTACTAACTACAAATTAAGTATAAATGTACCATTAAATACTAATTTTCATGTTAATTATATTTGATTGCAAATTGATTGATATATTGAATATTTAGTTTTATTAATTAGATTTATTTGACTACATTAATGGTGTTTGATTGATATTAATTGATGCATTGAACATATTCACTTTCAAAATTTATTTAACAAAAGACATTAATTATCACTTTTGCAATATAATTCAATCAAATAGAATTATTTTTTTATGATTCTACATGTGATTGTTTTCTCTCTTTTTTTTTCTTTCTATTTTTTAGTTTTATTTGCTTTTCAACAAAAATTTTCCATAGAAAGTGACACAATTATACAATCAATATTTATTTTAATTAAATATGTATCTTAATTGTTACATCTTTTAAAAATCTTAATTAAAATAATCAACATAAATATCAATCAACTAATATAATTATCAATTTCATATAATTAATATATATAACTATTTTTTTATTTAAGCACTACCATTTAATTAACTAAATCTTAGAAGATATATCTAATCATTTAATTAACAATATTATGAGATTTTTTTGACTTAAATCAAATTAAATTCTAATTAAAATGGTCCATACCAAAATATCACGATTAAATTATAGAGCTTATAATCACAAAGTATTAAATTAATAAATTAAAAATAAAAATAATTTTATGTAAATTATTTGAAATTTGAAATTAATATTTATCAAATTTAATCTAATTCAAATTCAAATTTAAATACAAATTGACTTGAATAACACCAAAAGTTTAAAATATATTTATACATTTTTAGATGACAAAAAAGACTTAAAAAAGAATTTCATAAATAAGAGAAATTTTATTATACTAAAAAAGCAACCTTAACTCCTGAGTCACAAACCAAGTGTTGTCATTAGGATTAGTGTTTTTTCTCTAAAATTTATTTATTATACTAATAAGCTAATAGCATGCAATGAACACTAAATTGCTTCATTTTCCTTTCTAAACTATTTTTTACATTTTTTATTTTTTAACAACTTCAATTTAAGTAATTCAATAAACATATCAAATCAAATATCAATTTGAATCAATTTATAAATTATTAGTTATATTATTAAAATTAGTTGACATTAAATCAAATTAAAATAAATCATACCTACAATATCACTCAATCATTCTATTATTATTATTATTATAATAACAACAATAACAATAATAATAACAATTATTATTATTATTATTATTATTATTACTACTACTACTACTGTTGTTGTTGTTGTTATTGTTAATGTAAGAAATACTTAAATATTTTTTCTTAGATGCTTTTGGTACTATTTTTTAGTGTGACTAATGTCACATATCAATATGAATTTTTTTTTTAACTCAAACTAATTTTTAAATATCTTTCTCATTAATTTAAAGTTTAGAATTTTTTAAATATCATACCAATTTTGACCTTTATCAATTTATATTATTATTATTATTATTTCTCTAAGATAGACTTATATCTCTTTATATTATTTTTAATATGCTTTTTAATTTTTCTTATCTTGTGCATCATAATTACAATAATTCTATTCTTCCAAAAGAATTTTCCTTTTTTAAATTATTTTATATTAATTTAATTATTAGAAAGTCAAATCCATAAATGAATAATATTTTGATTTCAATCAATTAAATCAAATTCTAATTAGAATATTTCATACCAAAAATATCACAATTTAATTATAAAGCTAATTATACAAAAAAGTAATAAATTAATAACTAATAAATTAAAAGCAATAAATAAATTTTAAGTAAATCATCTTAAATTTTAAATTGATATTTATCCATTTTAATCTAATTCAAATTCAAAACAAAATTGGCTAGAATAATACAAAAATTTAAAAATAACATTAATATTAAATTAAATTATGACTAAATTACACAAATGTATAATGTGATAGCATTACACACGCATGTATGTATGTATGTATGTGTGTGTGTGTGTGTGTGTGTGTGTGTGTGTGTGTGTGTGTATCTAACCTTTCTACCTATTGAAAAAGGACACTAAGACATGAACATGTGATTATGCACTCAATGCATTCAAATTGATACTTAAAATCAAATTAATTTATGCTTAAAATCTCATGTGAAATGTAAAGTTTATAGAAATAAAGTAATAAATTAATAAATTTAAATAATAAATAAATCATATGTAAATTATCTAAATTTTTATATAATAAATATTTATTACTTTTAATTAAATATAAATCTACCAATGTAAATCATGTCGTATCTCAATAAAAAATTAATTTTTTTCTATATAGAATAATTTATTTTTTCGTTATTTTTCATTATTTTAATTTTAAGAATTTTAGAATCATCACATGAAATTTTGATATTTATACATTATTATTGTTACTATTTTGAATCATGTAATATTACAATTTATAAATACAAAATTAAATTAAATTAAACTTAAAAACCATGAAAAAAATAATACTTAATCTATAAGTACCCACAAAACTTAGCTCAATTTTTTTATCTCTTGATTGGTTAGAAAAATCATTTGTTTTTTATTCTTCTTTGGAAGATAATGATGATTTAAATTGACATACAGTCTTCCTAACACAAGCTTGTTGAAAAAAAGTAATTGTCAATTAAAAGTGTGTTTTGTACAACTTATATATATATATATATATATATATATATATAGTAACTCGTGGTAGAATTATTCCATTCTATAACTCTTGATATGTATTAAAATTCAATGTTGAATATTTTGATAATATGTCAATGATCATACACATCAAATGTTAGGTAAATCGGATATTTGTATCTAGTTAACTTATAATTGACATTTACTTACAATTTAGAAAAATATATTATACGTCAATTTGAATCTATTTAATGAACTAGCAGATAGTTTTCAAACTTTATAAAAATTTATAAACTTGATCTACTCAATATAATCTTTTAATTCAATGGTTAAATCGTTGAAATTTAATATATACCAAGAGTTATTGAATAGAGTAACTTTACCCAGTGTTACTCTTGGAGTAACTTGATCCTCATGTGTGTGTGTGTGTGTGTCTAGGGGAGAGATCAAATTACACCGGTGTAACTTACATAAACTATTCTACCTGTTCAATAACTTTAATTGGATAATTTTATGTCAAAACCCACTATTAGATTGAAAGTTCCTTTAACATAGATCATATGTACAAAATTTTATATTAATCCAAAATTATTTGATACATTATTCATATAGATGAAAATGAACATAATATATACTTTTCAAAATATACTAAAATATATATAAAAAAAGATTTTTGCCATGTGGTAACATTTCAAAATTATTTTTCTACTTAAATATAAAAAACTATTTTTAATTAATAAAAATACATAATTAAATTAATTAAAGTAATTATAACTATTATTTGCATATTCAATTGATTAATCTTTTTGAATACTCAAGTATTGTCATGATTCCAATTACCGATTTTCATGAATTGAACATTGAATTTAATCAATTTATTCAAAAAAATTATTTGTAATTATAAATAATTTATTCAATTAAGAGACACATATATATTCAATTAATGAGTCAATTAGACTCTAATTATTTTATCCAATCAATTAAGACATACATATATATTCAATATATAATTTATCCAATTAAGACAACATTGCATATATTCATGCATGAGATCGAGAATTGAATCCTAACTAACATGCTTAAAAGACCTAATTATTTTCTATACATAAGGATGAAAATGTTACATGAAAATAGAACTAGATATGAACTAAACTAACTCGAAATCACTAACGAAGAGTTATTATGTAACCATCATTTTATTATTAACATCTCTTATTAAAATTATGTATATATCTAAATTATATACAAATGCGAATATATTTATAAAGATAATTTTTTCTTAAAAACGTTTATATAAATTAAAAGGATATAAAACATGTGTAAATATAAAATTATTTAAATATTTATTAACATTCATAATTATTTTATCTATATTTTAAATATTTATGTACATATCTACTAATATATATTTATAAAAAATTCAACAACATAATTGTTAAGTATATTTAAAAACTCTAATAATATAAAAAAGTAATAGAATATAAAATGTAAACTTAATACTCGTCCAAGACACAATTTATTACTTAGGTTAATAGATTTTAGACTTAATTGCATTTTTGGTTCTCCTAGTATAACAATTGTGCAATTTTGGGCTTCCATGTGTCAATTGCGCTAATTGAGTTCCCCAAGTATCTAAGTTGTGCAATTTTGATCCCTTGTCAGTTTTTCATTAAATATTTAATGGATTTTGCCAACATGACATTTATGGGTGACATGGCATATGATGTAACCATGATGGATGACATGGTTGACATGACGACGACGTGATAGTTGACGTAGGTTTTGACGTATTGATGACGTGGCATGATAATGTAACATGCAAAAATGAAAAATAAAATTATTAAATAGACCTTAATGGGATTTGAATCCCCCACCTCAAGTTCTAATAACAACCTTAACCACTAAAACTAATAAGTTTCTTTAATTTATTAATGAAAAATATAATATACGTAACTTAAATAGAGACCAAAGTTGCATATATATTTACTACTACTAAATAAACATATTAATACCAATATTTTTATTAATAATATTTTCATATATTATTAGTATATTAATAGAAAATGAATAATTTAATAAATATAATTTTTAAAAATGATATAAACGGTGAAGAAACATATTAATAAAATAATAATCCTAGAAAAATAGATTAATATTAATAGTGTTGTTATTTTATTAATATATTTATGTAGAAGTATAAATTAATATTATATATTATTAATATTAATGTTAAGGCAATTTAGATCCATGATGATGTTGAGCATCTAATTTGTATATTTTAATCATTAAAATTTATATTTATATCATATTTTAAATAATTTATATTTATTAAATTATTAATTTATCTACTTCTAATATTTAATATATATAGTAATATTAATAATAATAATAATATCTGAATTAACTTATTAATAATACTATTAATACAAATAATATATATATATATATATATATGTAGTTATATATAGTTGTAGTAAATATATGGGCAATTTTGGTCTCCATTTAAGTTACATATATTATATTTTACATTCATATATAAGAAAAATTTATTAGTTTAGTGATTAATGGTTCTTATCAAAAGCTAAGGCTGGGAGTTCAAATCCTATTAAGGCCATTTTTATAATTTTGTCTTTTATTTTTGCATGCCACATCATCAGCACGTCAAAACCTATGACAACTGCCACATCATCTACCAAGGCTACATCATTTGTTATGTCATCCGTTAATACTATATTAGCAAAATCTGTTAAATATTTACCGGAAAACTAATGGAGGGACCAAAATCGCACAGTTTTGATACTTAAAGGACTCAATTTGCGCAATTGGAACTTGAAAAACCAAAATCACACAACTATAATACTAGGAGGACCAAAAATGCAATTAAGCCTAGATTTTAAATAATTGTCATTTATCATAATATTTAGTCATCAATCTCTTGTAAGGACCTTTTGGTCTTTATGGACGGTAGGAATTTTCTTTTACTGTTTGTTTTGTTCAAAAGAAATAGTGATTTTATTTTTTTAATTTCACTTCATCTGGTACAAAAATTTAATAAGGATGAAAGGACAAATAAGGGGACTAAAATCATCCCCCTCTCAGCTTTATCTCCCCTTTGATAACGGGGAGATTTAGAGAAGAGGAAAAGTGTTTATAAATTTAAGATTATATCTATGGATTGAATTGCCATGATGCCTCTTTCATTGCTCTTTGTAAAAGTATAATATTATAATATTATTTGCATTTTCCTTTCACACCCTTACCAATCAGATAAGGTAACATTTTAATTTATCTCCTTCTCTTAAATCAAATCAACATTAAATAACTACCGAATGCATAAATCAATTGGCACATGTATTAGCTTAGCTAGTAGTTTTGAGTTTGAATTTTGGATATGTAACCGTATTGAATATTTGGAAGGAGAACTTTGTTATATATAATAGTCCTACACAGCTTGATTATGATTATCTCTTGTAAAAAATACATATAATTTATACCAAAAAATTCAAAGCAAATAAAATATACTTCTTTTTCTTTTTTATTCCTTTCCTTTTTCCTTCTCTCTATTAATATCACTCTCGTCCATTTCCTTCCTTTAAACTAAATACATTGTGAGACAAATTCTAGGAACATCAATGTAATTTTCAAGAACTATCTTCACAATATACTTAAAACTTGTATTCTCTATGTGAGAGTGAAAATTTCTTATTATATTTAATACTTCTTACCCGAGATTTAAGAGTTTTACTTAAGTGATAGTAACTTTTTAATTATCTGAACTGTGAGTTTAATAATAAAATTCCGGCCGAATTGGTTTCATGTATTTAAACTTCAATTTTTTTTTTCTGAATAGGCAATGATAGAAGCTTTTTATAATTAACAAAAAATTAAATAGATTTTTGGTTTTGGAAAATATAATAATTTTTTATTTTGATTCTGATAAAAAATTATTTATTTTTAGTCTTTATACTTAACAAAATTGATGTAGTTTTAGTCTCTCATCAAGAACTAAAACCACATGATTTTGGTAATTTTTAAGAATTAAAAACTAATAAAATTTTTACAAGGACTAAAACATAGCAAACTGAGTATGACATGAGCATGACATCCTAATTCTATTTAATATTTAACAAAATTAGTTGACATGACAAGCTGAGCATGATATGCAAGGCTGGCCTAACATATTCTTAGGCATAAAGAAAATTTTGAAATGAAGCCTTTTTAAAATTAATAAAAGCATCAAAAAAATTAGAGGCCTTACAAAAAATAAAAATAATTTTTCCTCCATCAAGATTTGAATTCTCATTCATTAAGAAAAAAATACAACTTAATTACCATTACACTAAACCAACTAACAATAAAAGTTATATAAATATTAATATTAAATAACTTTTTACTAGGGGCCTAAAGCAAGGGCTTGGGTCGCCTTAACTTGGGCTAGCCATGATGATATGATAGTGAGTGTACCGGCTAAAAAATACAAAATATTTGAACTATAATGACCTAAAAATTTGCTATGACTATATTAATTAACTTAATTGTTGTGTTGATGATATTTATGAGTAAAATATTTTTTTTATGATAACAATGAACAACAAAATGTCTTTCTATTTTAAGCAAAATAATAACTTAAATATTGGATGAAATCAAGATGAAGGTAAATGGGAGAAAAGTTGAGCTACCCAATTAGCATAATTGAAACAGAAAAATGTTATCTGTACAACAAATTTTACAACAAAAAGAGAAAGAGAGAAAAAAAAGAGAAATATGAGGTGTAATTAATGATGTGACAGAGAGAGATAGAAAAAAATATTGAATAAATTGTTGTATGAATAATACAACTCATTGAAACATGAGAAACTAAGATTGCATAATTGTGATACCTAAAAGATTAAATGAAATTAAGCCTTTTATTTTAAATTGGAAGGGGGCGGTTGCCTATTGGTAAGTAATAGCCTTGCAAGGGGGCATGCCTAACTTCTCCTAATTTATACTTTTTATAACCAAAAAAATGAAAACATCTATAGTATGGTAAAGGTAATTAAGTTTCTTAGTGAAATTTATTTTCATACATAAGACTGAAATCTAACACCTTACTTAAAAAAAAATTAATATGAATTATCTAAATTAATCACTAGAGTTTTTAAAGTTATTTTAGAAAAATGACTAGAAACTTTTGGATATAAATAATATGAACTAATAGAAATTTATCTCAAATTCAGACAGATTTAGTTACAAATTAAAACTTTTAAAAATGTTATAATTTATCTGAAAATTTGTCTAAAATTTCAAATGAATTTTAGTGTCACTAAAAAGCATAACTATAAAAGAAATATTTTTTTCCGATCCAAACTGTTCTGACATCGTGATAATAAGTTTTAACTAAAAAATTTGCAAACAAATTAAAGAAAAATTAGGAACAAATTTTATTTTATAAGAAAATCGTTTAAATTTCATATGAAAATCCAATGTTTGGATGAAAAGTTTCCCGTTCGGAAATTTTGAGTGAAAACACTAATTTTCTAACTGAGATTGAAGAGGAACTTGCAAATTGTTGATGCAAGCAGGACCATGTTTGCTAGGAGTGTAATAACAAGATGTTCCCAATGGCCAAACATACCCATAGAAGTCGCTTAAACAATCACGAGCCTGGGTGTATCATAGTAGTATTTAATAATTGTTACTTAATTACTTGAAGAGTGTCTTTTTATATTTGATTCATATATATTACAAAATTAAACTTAAAAAAATTATGTTTGATATATAAAATAATTAAACATATTTTTTACAATAAATTAAGAAAAATAAATATATTAAAAGGCTTATTTTTTGTCTAATTTAATATAAGTTTATAAATATCTAAACATTTGGCATTACTGCTATTTGTTAAAAATAAAAAATTATACATATTTTTATCTAAATATATAATTTAAACAAAAAAACTAATAAAAAAGAAAAACAAAAATATGATTACTAATTTCATTTATATTAAGAAAATTTAATCAAAAGTAAATATAAACATAAAATTTTAAATGATATTTATTTTAGAAAAAATAAATTGATTTATGGTCATGACAAATAATTTTGCTAGCTTGTACTGTTTTAGTCTGCTTTGTTTTACAATATTTGCAATCACAGAACTCCTTTATAATAAAACAATAAAAATAACTATATGTTGATTTCACAAAAAAAATATGTCACTCGTTGCACATTATTCTTTCGAACAGAAATTATTTAGATTAATATCAATTTCAAATAATTATTAAAGCATTCTACCAAAAAAAAAATATTAAAGTATTCACTCAAGTTGTTACAATTAGTTTGGTTTTGACTATTCAAAGTCGTCCTTTTCTGTTGTTTTGTTAGTTGGAGACTTTGGAAGTCGTCGTCGTCTTTTATTTATTTATTTATTTATAAGTTTTGGTCACTACGGGATATTATATATATGGCTATTGGCAGTGCTAAACTCACCGGTATCAATCTAATTCTAATATTGAGTGCATTTGATCAATCACTTTGCCTTTGTGATGATAACCACCACAATGTCAATGATGAACCCAGTTAGTTTCAAATTCATACTAGCCATAATATTTATGGCGTGTTTGGTGTTGCAGGTTGTTTGTGGTGAGCAGGAAATACGGTGCATACAAAGGGAGAGGGAAGCACTCCTCCAATTCAAGGCTGCCCTTCTGGATCCCTATGCCATGCTATCTTCTTGGACCACTGCATGATTGTTGCCAATGGAAAGGGATTCGCTGCAGCAACCTCACTGGCCATATTCTAATGCTCGACCTTCACGGTGAGGTTAATTATGAATATGTTTTCAATGCGCTACTATGAAATTGCCTCCCAACGTTATATCAGTGGAGAGATCCACAAGTCGTTGATGGAGTTGCGACAATTAAAGTATTTGAACCTCAGTTCGAATTCTTTTTCCGGAGGAATCCCAGAGTTTCTTGGTTCTCTGACCAACTTGAGATACCTTGATCTGTCATCATGTTATTTTGGAGGAAAAATTCCAACTCAGTATGGGTCTCTTTCTCATTTGAAATACTTAAATCTTGCTGAGAACTCTCTGGAGGGTTCAATCCCTCCTCAACTTGGAAATCTCTCCGAGTTGCAGCATCTTGATCTCAGCGGCAATTCTATTGAAGGAAATATACTATCCCAACTCGGAAATCTCTCAAGTTGCTGTATCTTGATCTCAGCTACAATTCTTTTGAAGGAAATATACCGTCCCAAATCGGAAATCTCTCTAAGTTGCAGCATCTTGGACTCAGAGACAACTCTTTTGAAGGAAATATACCATCCCAACTTGGGATCCTTTCAAACTTACAGGAGCTTATCTTGGAGGATATGATGGTGCTCTCAAAATTGATGATGGGAATCACGCTGGAGATCAGTGGCTGTCTAATCTCATTTCTTTAACCCATCTTTACTTGGTACTCTATATCTAATCTTAACAGTTCTCATAGCCGGTTGCAAATGATTGCCAAGCTACCAAAACTAAGAGAACTAAGTTTACATTAATGTGGCCTTTCCGATCATTTTATCCTTTCATTAAGGCCTTCTAAATTCAATTCTTCTACTTCCCTTTCGGTCTTTGATCTTTCCGGGAACACCTTCACGTCATCAATGATATTCCAGTGGGTGTCAAACATCACTTCCAACCTTGTTGAGCTTGACCTTAGTGGTAACCTCTTGGAGAGTTCCGCATCAAATCATTTTGGCGTGGTAATGAATTCGCTTGAGCGCCTTGACCTCTCCAATAATAATTTCAAAGGTGAGGCTTTGAAATCCTTCATGAATATATGCACCTTACGTTCTTTAAACATGTATAGAAACAATTTGACTGAAGACCTTCCATCAATTCTTCATAATCTGTCTAATGGTTGTGTTAGATACTCACTACAAGATTTGGATCTGAGCTATAACCAAATCACTGGCTCTTTGCCTGACCTTTTGATATTCTCATCTTTAAAACATTGGCTCTTGATGGAAATCAATTAAGTGGAAAGATATCTGAAGGCATCAGATTGCCGTCTAAGTTGGAGCTTTTGTCAATTAGATCAAACTCTTTAGAAGGTGGTGTTCCAAAATCATTTGGGAGCACATGTACTTTGGAGTTATTGGATCTCTCTGATAACAAGCTCAGTGAAGAACTGACGGTGATGTTTAATCACTTGTCTGGGTGTTCTAGATACTCATTGCGAGAATTGAATCTAGATCGAAATAAATTCAAGGGCATACTGCCTGACTTCTCAATGTTTTTGAAGTTGGAAAGATTGGATCTATCAGGGAATCAATTAAGGGTGGAGTTCCAAAATCATTTCAAAATGCAAGTATTTTGCGCTCATTGGACCTATCCAATAATAGTTTGAGTGAAAACCTTCCAATGATAATCCATCAATTGTCTAGATATGCTAGATACTCATTGCAAGAATTAGATCTGAGGATGAATCAAATCAACGGCACTCTGCCCAACCTCCTCTTAATGTTCCCATCTTTAAAAGATTAGACCTTTCAAGAAACAAACTAAATGGGACAATTTCTGAAGATCTTCGATTTCCAACTGAACTGGAGGAACTAGATTTGAATTCAAACTCTTTGAAAGGTGTGATCACTGACTCTCATTTTGCTAATATGTCTAAGTTAAAGACATTGGAGTTATCTGATAATTCATTGGCTTTGGAATTTAGGCAAAAATGGGTCCCACCTTTTCAATTGGATTATATAGGATTGAGATATTGCAAGTTAGGTCCAACATTTCCCAAATGGTTGCAGACACAAAATGATCTCAGCACTCTTGACATTTCAAATGCTGGAATATCGGATATTGTTCCAAAGTGGTTCTGGGCTAAATTAGCCTTGGGAGAGTTGATTTACATGGATATTTCATACAACAATCTACAAGGTATGATTCCAAATTTTCCACTAAAGAATATTCAATATTCCCTAACTCTTGGATCAAATCAATTTGAAGGTTCTATTCCACCATCTTTACGAGGTTTCATGTTTCTTGATTTATCCAAAAATAAATTCTCCGATTCTTTTTCATTTTTATGCGCCAGCGGTACAGTTGAAACTTTATACCAATTAGACCTTTCAAATAATCAATTATCTGGACAAATTCCGGATCGTTGGAGCCGTTTCAAGTCATTAGCTTATTTAAATATGAGTCACAATAAATTTTCAGGAATGATTCCAACTTCAATGGGATCACTTCTTGAACTTCAAGTATTGTTATTGAGAAACAATAACTTAACAGATGAGATCCCCTTTTCCTTAAGGAATTGCACAAAGTTAGTGATGTTAGATATGACAGAAAATAAATTATCAGGACCTATCCCTGCTTGGATTGGAAGCAACTTACAAGAGTTGCAAATTTTAAGTTTAGGTGGGAATCATTTCTATGGAAGTTTACCATTACAAATTTGTTATCTAAAAGCATTCAGTTGTTGGATCTCTCACTAAACAATTTATCTGGCCAAATTCCTAAATGCATCAACAATTTTACTTCAATGACTCAAAAGATTTCTTCAAGAGATTATCAAGGTCATTGGTATTTTGTCCACACCAGTCATATCTCAGGAAATTGGTCATATGATTTGAATGCATTCTTGATGTGGAAAGGTTCAGAACAAATGTTCAAGAATATGGGTTATCACTTTAAAAAGCATTGATCTCTCAAGCAATCACTTTTCAGAAGAAATTCCAATAGAAATAGAGAATTTATTTGAGTTGGTTTCATTGAATTTATCAAGAAACAATTTGACAGGGGAAATTCCTTCAAATATTGGAAGGCTAACATCACTTGACTCTCTTGATTTGTCAAGAAACCAATTTGTTGGTTCGATTCCTTTGAGTCTTACCCAAATTGATCGACTCGCCGTGTTAGATTTGTCACATAACCATCTATCTGGAGAAATTCCAACCGGCACACAATTGCAGAGTTTCAATGCCTCAAGTTATGAAGATAATCTTGATCTTTGTGGACCGCCACTTAAAAAATTGTGTATTGATGTGGAGCCAGCACAAGAACCATTGTTAAACTTCACGAGGATGATTCTTTGCTTCTCACTCATGAATTTTACATGAGTATGGCAATTGGATTTGTTATAAGCTTTTGGGGGTGTTTGGCTCAATCTTAATAAAGCGTTCTTGGCGACATGCTTATTTCAAGTTCTTAAGCAATTTCTCAGACGCTATTTATGTCATGGTAGCAGTGAAAGCTTTCAATTTGTGGCACAGAAGATAGCTGGTAATAACATTTTAGCCTTCCTATATATACTTTATTTTCCTATATATGATAAATAGCAGTCACAAACCTTAGTTTACAATCACACAACACAAACCTTAATTTACAGTCACATTGTAAACATGTTGTAGTCCATTTTTTCTTTTTAAAAAGACTAGAACATATATCTTTGAATAAACTAGTTTTAACAAAAGATGAACCTGCATAATTTTATTTCATTTCCGAAATCTTGAATAAATTGTTTATAAAATACTAATTTGTAATTAAATATTCAATAAATGATAGAATGACATTAATTGTGATATAGTAAGATGAATTTTAAAAACATATATTGCTGTTGTAAATTTTCATATTTTTTTAACGCTTTTTTAATATAATCAAATTTATCAATCATATAATCAGATTATCGTTGTCTGATATAATGATTTTTGAAAAAGCACAAGACAAACTAAAAGGTTTTAATAGACATGCAGGATGATTCTTACTATTATTTACTAATATTAAAGGATCATAGTGATGGTTATTGATTATCATATTATTTTCTAATTAGTTAAAACAACTAAATAAAATAATAATAATTGTATCAAATTTTGATATGAGGTCCATTTTATATTATTTATCTTTTAAAATAAAGCACATTTCTTTAGAAAATATCAATTTCACAAAATAATGTGATAAAATAATTTTATTTGACAAAAATATCTTTATTGGAAGAGTTGGAATGTAGTTGCGAATTTATTAATATTAAATAAGATACCAATAAATGAAATATTACTAAAAGATAATAATTAATGCTTTGTGGGTTTTCTAAAATAATATTGTTTTTAGACAAACTAATTAAACATCTCAACTTGATGTCTATGATATGAGACGGGGAGTACATCTTAGTGTGGCAGGTTGTCTATGGTGAGTCCATGGACACCAATAAGTGAAAATAGAAAAAAATATAAGGAAAGAAAGTATTTATCATTTTGGAAATACAAAAATATTTCATGTTATCCTTTTTTAAAGTAATGTAAATGTATTTAATAGGCTGTAATAATATCACACTATGTGCCTATGTACACACAATAAAACAATAGAAAATCTTTAGAATAAAACTTCTTTTATGTCTTTTTTTTTTTTTTCAGTCATCCTCTGATTTTCGCTGTCTTAAAATCGTTTTGCATCATTCTCATAAGTTTTTTTTGTTAGACACTCCAATCTCTTGTGTTATGGGTGATAGATATCATTAATTTTATTAATATATTTTGTAGAGAATTATACATATATTAGAGGAAAGATCACCAATCTAAATCTTGATATATTTTAATCTCAATTTGTCTTTTAAAATGACCACAAATCATCTTCTGTGATTTTGTTAATCACATAAGGTAATTTTTGATAAATGATTTCTTAAAAAATATATTAATTGAAATAGTTTAATTAGTATTCACTTCAATGTATATATAGGAGTTTTTACCTGCGGTCCAATCATTAATGTTAATATATTGAATTTTATTTATTATCATGTCATTTCGGATTAGTTAAAATAAATGTAAAAAATAATAATTGTAACAAAATTTGAGTAGATTATGATTTTTTTTTACACCAACATTTCATATTAAATAAATTAAAATACTTTTACCTTATTTCAGATCGCAAAATAATAACTACGTACTAATAACGTTTATTTTTTTCTTTCTATTTGATATGTCTTTTTCCTCCTTGTAAGTTATTAAGTGTCAAATAGAGCATAAGTTTGAGGTAGTTTTTCCAATCTCATTTTCTACTCTTTTAGTTTTCAATCTTTGTAATTTTTTGGATTTCAGTTTTTTCCCTTATTTTTTTTTATTTCTTATTTGCGGACAAATTTTGAAGGATTTTTAATTTTTGGTTGAAAATTCTGGATTCTAGGCGCCTACGTGCCAACTTGATGTGGAAAAAATGCAATTTGGCTCAAGATTAAAGGTTTGTGAGGGCCAGTAGAAAGCGACATCAAAGACTAGGAGCAAGAATCACTTTTGAAGGGGAATACTCACTTGGGTTTGGAGAAGAGAATTGCGGAGGCTTCTAGATTAATTTTCCTAAAGTGGATGGCTTAACGGATCCTTCTTTCTTGTATATTATGATTTTGTAAGGATTGCTGAACTTCTTTGGGCTAAGGCTTGCGGAGCCAATTTGGGATTTGTGATGTAGCTTTTCCTTTTTCAAGCATTTTGTTCATAGTTCAGCCTTTAAATCTAAATTTTTTGCATGAAGTGTTACTCATACAATGGTTGACGAATCTCAACATTGGAAAATGACATGTTTGGTGATTACTTCTTGATTTTTGAGCCATGCTCTTCGATTATGTAGAAATAGAAACCAATTGGTGTGTGATCTACATATATCTTGTTCCTTTTTACCTTAGTCTAATATGATTTCATTTACGGAATTAATTAAGTTGTATGAGATTAAGAGGTTCATATGTCAAGGAATTGAATGTAAACTACTTTAGCAAAAATGGATCTTAAACTTGAGCTAAGTTTGGATTAGGTTGTGAGCAAAGTTGTTGAGTCTAGATTCAGTAGATGTGGGTTTGTTCTGTCGTTGAGGGTTGGGTCAACATCCTCTTGTTTTAGATATGTGAGACTTTTTGCGTTAATTTATTTCTTTTCTTGTAATGTACCTATGTTGTGTTCATGCCAATAATACTCTTTAATGCATTCTCCTATTCATGATGCCACTATTGCCTGAGAAATATGAAGAGTAGGTTCGTGCCAATAATACTCTTAATGCCATCCTCCAAGAAGGTATGATTGTGACCAAGAAGCTTTAGGCAGAGTTTAATGTTTAGATTCTGAGCCAGATACCAATAGAATTATAAAGTGATTGAATATA
>CM014737.1:1374740-1519319 GCA_004329165.1 Spatholobus suberectus
GAATTATTTACTCTTTTATTATATATATTCCCTCTATATTTACTTTTGTTATTTTCCTAATTACGTGGATAAAACTAAGTGTTCACAGATCTAACTAGGCCTAAAAGAGCCTATTAACACTTTTTTTTCATATTATTATATGTAATATATGTATTATATATGATTATGTATAGAAAATATAACATAATACATAATATAATATATTGCATATATATATAGAGAGAGAGAGAGACAGACAGACAGACAGAGAGACAAAGAGACAGAGAGAGTGAGAAGGGGGAAAGAAATCAAATGACACTGGTGTAATTTACACTAACTTTTACACTATCAATAACTTGATATAGAATATGATTTTATTAATCCAACTGTTGAATTATAATTTCATATTACCAATGTGTCAAATTTTGTCAAAATTAAATAACAAAAAGAAAGTAATCAAATGACTCATATTTTACTATATTTTGAAAATTATATATTACGTCTATTTTGATCTATATAAATAAGGCATTAAATGATTTTGGATTAATATAAAATTTTGTATATATGATCTACGTTAAAGGAACTATCAATCCAACAATGAGTTTTAAGATAAAATTATCCAATTAAAAGTTATTGAATGATGTAATAGTTGGTGTAAATTACATCAATATAATTTAATCCCTCCTATACACACACACACACACATATATATACACATGTCAGTCTATTATGCTTAATAAACTTTTTTAAGGCCTAAGGCATGACCTTTTTCCCTAAATAGACTTTTAAAAAGTCTAAACTTAACTTTTTTAATAAACGAGTCGAGTTAGGTTAGACCTTATGCAAGAGAGGCGTAAACACCTAATAGGTTATCTAGCCTATTTCCATCCTTACTTATAATTAAATAAATCTATTCAAGATTAGAAAAGGTATTTATTTTTTTATAATTTTTTTCATTAAAATAGTAGTTTTTTTTAAAAATTTTAAATTAGATTTGAATTATTTTAATTTAATGATTATCTTAGATTTTTAGTGTTCTATTTCACAGTGACTTTTGTAGTTTTTTAAATTTGAAGGTCATTGCCTTTCAAATACGATATACTATTACTTTCCAATGTCAGTCATATCTTATTTATGTGACGAGTTGACTAGAGACTTTTCCAAGTCCTCCCCCCAAGTGTCACTGTAGAGTGTAGTCTCCAGTCCCACCCCCAATTGTCATTGTAGAGTGTAGTCTCCGCCTCCTCGATATATCAATATCACGTATACAATGTGATGTATTTTAAAACCAAGCTTATGTGCAATTAATTATATATGTATGTCTGTATTATATATTAAGTATGTTTTATATTGAATATTTATTTGAAGTTATGTATGTTCGATGAATTAAACATTGTTTAGAGATTTTTACATAAACTATGAAATTTGGTTGTTGTATTATTTGGAATCAAATCACTGCTTGTGTACTGCTAGGGCATAATGAAATATCAAGAAAAATATTTTAAAAAATAGAAGATATCTTAGAAGTTTTATCAAAACACTTAGCATTTATGAAAAATAAAAATCTAGGAAAGATAGCATTTCTTAGCAGTTTTAGGAAAAAATCACTAAGAAAATACTTTTCTTAACAGTTTAATGACAAAACTGTTAAAAAAGGCTATCTTTGTTGGTAG
Source organism: Spatholobus suberectus (assembly GCA_004329165.1). Classification (NCBI taxonomy): domain Eukaryota; kingdom Viridiplantae; phylum Streptophyta; class Magnoliopsida; order Fabales; family Fabaceae; genus Spatholobus; species Spatholobus suberectus. Next base: position 1,376,393 of record CM014737.1, read on the forward strand.
TTGCATGTCCAAATCATTAAGAAAAGGCTTCTTTCTTAACTTGTAATTTTTTGTTTTTTCTCTGAAATTAACTTAACTTGTAAATCACGCAAAGCAAAAAAGTTTATTAGCGGTTTTATTGTCTAAATATTAACTTATGTTCACCCATAACTTGTAATTGTTATATCTTCTATACTTTATAATTAATGATATAATGATGAAATTATAGTTTTCTCTTCTTCGTGTAGAACACGGTAGCTTTTTTGTTTTTCTAAATTTGAAGGTCGACGTTGCATTTCAAGTACGATATACTGTATTATTAGCTTTCAATGTTAGTCATTTATTTCTCTCTCTAGATATATATATATATATATATCTATATATATATATATATATATATAAAGAGAAGGAGAGGGGAAGGAATCAAATGTGTGTGTGTGTGTGTATAAAGAGAGGGGGGGGGGGAATCAAATGGTACCGGTGTATTTTACACTAACTTTTACACCATCAATAACTCGACATAGAATGTGATTTTTATTAATCGAATTGTTGACTTATAATTTCATAGTTTATGTCAAATTTTGTCAAGATTGAATAACAAGAAGAAAGTAATCAAATGACTCATATTTTACTATATGTTGAAATTTTGATCTATATAAATAAGGCATCAAATAATTTTGGATTAATATAAAATTTTGTATATATGATCTATGTTAAAGGAACTATCAATCCAACAATAGGTTTTAAGATAAAATTATCCAATTAAAAGTTATTGAATAGTGTAATAGTCACACACACACATACATGCATGCACACGCACGCACACGCACACGCACACGCACACACACACACACACACATCGTTCTATTATGTTTAATAAACCTTTTTTAGGCCTAAGGCTGACCTTTTTCTCTAAATAGAATTTTAAAAAGTTTAAACCTAGCTTTTTTAATAAATGAGTCGAGTCAAGTCAGACCTTATGCAAGACAGGTGTAGACTCCTAACAGATTATCTAGCCTATTTCCCTCCTTGCTTATAATTATAATAATCTATTCAGGATTAGAAAAGGTATTTATTTTTTATATTTTTTTCATTACAATAGTAGTTTTTTTTTAAGTATTTTTACGTTAGATTTGAATTATTTCAATTTAATAATTATCTTAGATTTTTAATGTTCTATTTCACAATGACTTTTTGTAGTTTTTTAAATTTGAAGGTCATTGCCTTACAAATACAATATACTATACTTTTCAATGTGAGTTATATCTTATTTATGTGACAAGTTGACTGGGGACTTTTCCAAGTTCTTCCCCCAAGTGTCACTGTAGAGTGTAGTCTTCGCCTCCTAGATATATCTATATCACGTATAGAATGCGATGTATTTTAAAACCAAGCCTATATGCAATTAATTATATATGTATGTATATATTATATATTAAGTATGTTTTATATTGAATATTTATTTGAAGTTATGCATGTTCGATAAATTAAACATTGTTTAAAGATTTCGCATAAACTATGAATTTTGGTTGTTCTATTATTTGGAATCATATCACTGCTTGTGTACTGCTAGGGCATAATGAAATATCAAGAAAAATATTTTAAAAAATAGAAGATATCTTAGTAGTTTTATCATAGAACACTAAGAAAACATCTCTTTCTTAGCATTTATGAAAAATAAAAAGCTAGGAAAGATAGCATTTCTTAAGAGTTTTAGGAAAAAATCACTAAGAAAATGCTTTTCTTAACAGTTTAATGACAAAACTGTTAAAAAAGGCTATCTTTTTTGGTAGTTGCATGTCCAAATCATTAAGAAAAGGCTTCTTTCTTAACTTGGATTTTTTTTTTTTGGCTGAAATTCTTAACTTAACTTGTAAATCAAGCAAAGCAAAAAAGTTTATTAGCTGTTTTATGTCTAAATATTAACTTATGTTCACCCATAACTTGTAATTTTTATATCTTCTATACTTTATAATTAATGATATAATGATGAAATTATAGTTAATTAAAAATTAAAAAATAAAACAATATACGGGAAAAATAAATGAATTTAATATTGTCACGTGACATAAATTACTTAGACAAAATTATATTTTTTATAAAATGATAATTTAAATTATAATAAATATATTCAAGATTCTCCATATATATATATATATATATATATATATATTCAAGATTAGAAAAAATATTGATTTTTTATAAATACTTTTTTAATATAGCAGTAGGTTTTGCCTTTTCTATTTAAGTTTTTTTATTTAAGTTGAATTACTTCAATTTATTGATTATTCAGTTTTTTATTATTTTTTTTTAGTTTTCTCTTCTCCGTGCAGAACACGGTAGTTTTTGTTTTTCAAATTTGAATGTTGACGTTGCATTTCAAGTACGATATATGTATTATTAGCTTTCAATGTTAGTCATTTATTATTTATGTGATGGGTTGACTGCAGACATTTCCAAGTCCTCGATCGATCCCTTTCAAAGTGTCATTGTAATTTGAAGTCCCCCTCATGACATATCGGCATTCAATGCAATGTTGTTTTTCACAACTTAATTTATATGTAATTGGTTATTTATGTGCTTGATGAATTTTATATTTATATATTTCTTATATATGATGTGTTATTTATGTTGAATATTTTTTTAAATTAATTGTGCATGTTTGATGAATTCAACATTGTTTAAAGTTTTTACATGAACTGTGAATTCATATCAAATGTTGCTTGTGTGTTACTGTAATTTTGGCCATAATGAAAAAAAAGGAACTTTTAAAAAAAATAGAAAATATCTTAATAGTTCAAAAATAAAATACTATGAAAACATTCTTTATTAATGGTTATAAGAAATAAAGGTTGAGAAAAATAGCATTTCTTTGCAATTTTAACAACAAAATGCTAAAAAAGGATCTTTTGTGTGTGTGTGTATAAAAGATCAAGTATTTAATTACAATTTTTTCAGTTTGGAAACCTAATTAAAAATTCTCAAATAGTTTAAAAATCTATCGATTAATTTAACCAATTAAAAATGAAAAGTTGAAGATAGATTTTCTAAATATGTCATCTGAATAGCATGTTCAGCTTGGCTGATGGATCTTCCTGTGTGCAGGCTCCCACCTTTTTTGGACACCTTGCTTTATTTGCCTTTTTTTTTTTATTTTTTGCAAATCAGCTGAAGGCAAAGCCCAGTGAGTACAGAGGGCGTCCCAAAATCCCTCTCTTATCTAGTCAGGATATTGTCCTAACATGCGAGTGTCCCTAAGCATATCAGAGAAGAGGTGGGAGGCTCTATGGTGAAAGCTCCACTCCACTTGCCCGTCATCCTCAACTTTCTACATGACTTTCTCGTGTGAGGAAAATATAAATAATATTTGTTTTAATATAAGATAATAAAATAATAAACTAAAACAATGTATTAATTATATTTAAATTTGCAACTTACCCTAAAAGCATCTAGGCATGTCCACCTATCTTTCTTCTCTAACTCTCTCCATGTGGCTCAAAGGAATCTAAACTTCATTTGATAACCTAGGTGATGATGGCCTTTGATGTTTTTTCGAAGGAAGGAACCTTTATAGTAAAAACATATCAAACATAAATTTCTTACCCAATAAAAATTGTACTAAAAATGAAATAAATTTATTTTGATTTTTTCTTACTTGGCAGTGGTTGTATAAATAATAGGTCAACTATCATCCATGACCTCACAATCATCGTCCTTTGGGATTGGAGAATAGCGATCACCGATATCCTCCTTCTAACAATCATGTGGCTCCTCCATCCGTGGATTTGTGTCATACCCTAGGGTGGGCATCATAGAGATACCTGGGGATGTCCCTAATAGAGTAAATGTTACTGTTGCAACAATTGTAAGAGCAATTTGTGGAGGTGCAGTAGGTGGAGGCGCAATCGACATATATGAATTCAATTGGGATGGGCATGTGCTACGGTGATTGTAGTGCACAAGTAGACAAGGATGATGAGTAGAGATGTCAATGGAATGGACACAAATCTGTCTGCAACACCACGAGTCACTAGTCATGGTCGTATGAGTCAAAGAACTATCGTCAATGAGATTCCCCTCATCCCTACCACCAATCGGTGGTCAGAGTCGGGTTGGGTCACCTCTTCCTAATATCATGTCTATATAGAGAGAGAAGGCTGATAAACTAAACGGAGCACTTTTAGAAACTAAATACCAAAATGGGTTCTTTTAAAACATATTACCAGCATAGGACTATTTTGACCATTGACTGGTTCAAGTCCTTAGTCAAACTAGCTAGTTCTAGTCCATGTCAGATCTTTTTTTTTTTTTGAAAATTGGACTACAAGTCCACATGGCTTGCCATATTGGAGTTGCTAATCAAACTAACATGTTCAAAACGTGCTAGTCAAGCTATCGAGTCCAATGTGGCAAGCAACGTGCCTAATTACAAATATACATGTGAGCATTTCGCTATTATCAGTTGCTAGCTAATAAAAAAAATTCCCCTCCATGCATCCAGCTACTCGCAGTAGTGAGTTCATGACATAATGCCATATAGCATCTCCACAACATTTCGTTATTGGTAGTAACGAGTTACTGCCTTTAAGCCACATGGCACAATTAGCTTGAATGTTGCACTACTAGTAGTGAGTTTAGGAGCACTTGCTAGTAACTTACATGTTCTCAATGTGCCAGTCTAACTAGTGAGTCCAATGTGGCACTGCCACATGCAATCCAATTTTCTAAACATAAAAAATAAAAAACAGCTAAACTTGGACAGAACTCACTAGTTTGACTAGTGGGTGACTGAGTCAATGTCAAAACAACCTGTGTCAATAATATATGTTTAGAACAATCCATTTGATATTTAGTTTCTTAAAGTGCTTTCGTTTGGTCAATCAACCATAGAGAGAAATTACAACTAGTAATTAGGAAATTTAATTTTTATTGTTTACTATTTTGTGAGATTTAACATCTATCTAAATTTTAATTATGAGACTTAATACATATTATAATTAAGTTCTAATTTTAAGTTTATTTAATTTTTTAATTAGTTATTTAAAGTAGTATAAAATTTTGTATTTTATTATTTGTATTTACTTACATTTTACCTATTTAATCAATTTACTTAAATTATACTTAAATTTTATAAATTTATTATTAATTTAGTTCTAATTATTAAATTTATTTCTAATTATTATATTTTAATTATTAATTTATTACTAATTATCAAATTTATTAATAATAAATTTAATATAATTAATAAAAATTTAATAATTAACAATAAATTAATAAGTGAAATTCAATAAATAGAAATAAATTTAATAATTAGTAAAAAAATTAATGCTAATTAATTTAGATAATTACTAATTAATACTAATAAATTAGTAAAATCAACTAAGATTGATTTTTAGTAATTATTAAATTTTACTTATCAATTTATTATTAATTATTAAATTTATTACTAATTATTATTTTACTTATTAATTTATTACTAATTATCAAATTTATTAATAGTTATTAAATTTTCTTACTCACAAGTTAGATAGTTATTTCAAGTTATAAATACAGATGGTCTTAACCTTTTTCAGTATTCTCTTTTCGTGTAGAACACGGTGGTTTTTTCATGTATTCTCTTGTTCATGTAGAACACGGGTGTTTTATTAATGGGATGGGTTGATTAGAGGCTTTTCCAAGTCCTCTCCCAAAGTCACCAAAGTCTCCCTTGATATGTGATTGATTAAATATTAAATATTAAACTGAAAAAAAAAAGTGGGAACATAGGCAGAACTTATGCTGCCTTATTGTTGTATATTTTCATGGCTTTAAGCTATTAAAAATAAAATCGTACTATTTATTAGCATTTTTTAAATAAAATTTCACTCAAATGCGTAGCAAATTTTGGGGCAAGTGATTAGTGCACGAAATCTTCCAATTGCTTATAGCATTTGCAAAATCGATCCTAGATATATATCGGGATAATTAGCAAAAATCAATTGGTAGTTGAAATATTAGTTGAAATTAAAGTGAATAAGTATAAAATAAGGATTTGTGTGGGTGCGCATATGTGCATGTGTGATGTAAAAATTAAAATTAAATAAACTTATATATAAATTTATTATTATTATTTGTTAATGTATATTTCATAAAAATTAAATTTATCATTATTATTAGTTAAATTATATATCATAAAAAATTAAAAAAATAAAATGTTGAAGTATGTATTTATAATTTATTGAAAACAAGTAAAAAGTTTGTAATTTTTTAAAGTTAATAGGAAAATTATTGAAAAAAAAAATATTGTATAACTTCTAGTTTATAATTCATACAGTATTTCTATTAGCTTATTAATAAGAACTTTTAAACTAGTAGCTTTTTAGTCAAAGTTCCCTAACTAAACACTTTTAGTAACTTATTTTTTGGTTAAATAAGCTGATTGACTACCTTATGAACTACTCAATTGTCTTATCAAACTCACATGTAATCTCATCGAGTTAGCTCAATAGATCATTAAGCTACAGAATATGCATGAATAATAAGTTTACTGATTTAATTTTAGTTTAAATATGTTTTTAGTCCATGTACATGTTTTATGATTTAGTCTCTATAAAATTTTTGTTATGGTTTTGGCGTCTATAAACTTTTATTTTATGATTTTGTCATTAATGACGTGACAACAATCTATAGGGGAACAGACATGTTTTTTTTATATATCTAGTACATGTACCTATGCAATGCATGGGACAAAATATTAATTGGGGAGGAATATTTGATATTTTTTTAAAGAGATTTAAATTTAAATTTTGAAAATAATAATTTGGAAAAGAATATCATGTTACAAAAATTAATATAACATGATAACAGAAATTCATTTTAGCTTGCTATGATTAAGTATAAACATGCTTCAAAGTCAAAAAAGAGAGCAAATTATGAAGAAAGATGATATAAATAAATTAAGAATACATTATTGAAGAAGTAGATGAAACAAATATGAAACAACAATCAAAACAACAAGGTATTACCAACATCTATATTGATACCAACTCATAATAAAAAATATAAAATAATAGTGAAGACAATATAGCATCACCAAAAGGTCATCATCACCAACAACATATATTTAAACTTTATGAACATTATTATCCTAATCAATTTTTATTAAATACCAATATATATTATTCTTAACGCTGTTTTTAATGAATTAAATATCCCTCTTTTAAATTAATTATATTTTTATAATCTACCATAATTAATATGTTGAATTACCTTACTTTGCTAATCATAATAATCACATTTTGAAATTAAAATATTATAGTTGATTTGAATTCTTTACTCTGCTATTAATATATTATATATCTCTTAATTTATTTACATGATTTTAATTAATATATTGAATTACCCTTTATTTTGCCAATTATAATAATCGAATTTCAAAAGTTAAAATGTTAGAGTTAATTTGAATTCTTTACTCTTCCATTAATATATCATTTAATATAAAAAGTTGATGATTATTTTTTCTTTCTAATTAAATACTTTACACTTTACTCTATCACTAACATGGCACACCCATTGTCAAGATATTTACAAGCCTTATATTTACATAATTTCATATATATTATGCTAGATTACCCTTATTGTGTCAATCATAATAATCAAATTTTAAAAGTTAAAATATTAGAGTTGATAATTAGTTTCTTTTTTCATTAAATTACTTTTTCAAAATTCTGTGGAAGGTTTCCTACTAAATGTAGTAATTTTGTGAGTAATTCTTTGAAAGGTTTTTGACAACTTTAAAACAATTTATAACAGTTTTAAAATTATTATAGACAAATTAAAAAAATATGATTAAATACCCAATTAAAAAATTAATTTTAAAACATATTTAAAATTTGGTAAATAATTCATAAATAATCATATAATCTGAAAACAATTTAATATATTGTTCTTCAGCTATCCTTTGAATAATTTATCATCTTATTCTATTTTTATTAAAGACCAATATATATTATTCTTAAAGTTGTTTTTAATAAATTAAATTTCCCCTCTTTTAAATTAATGATATTTTTATAATCTACAATAATTAATATGTTGAATTACCCTTTATTTTGCTAATCATAATAATCAAATTTTAAAACTTAAAATATTAGAGTTAATTTGAATTCTTTACTCTGTCATTAATATATTAATATACCTCTTAATTTATTTTACATGATTTTCTTATTTAATATGCTGGATTACCCTTTATTCTGTCAATCATAATAATCAAATTTTGAAAATTAAAATATTAGAGTTGATGATTATTTTTAATTCTATATATATATATATATATATTATGGTGGATTTATTTTGTCAATCATAATAATCAAATTTCAAAAATTAAAATATTAGAGTTGATAATTTGTTTCCTTTTTTATTAAATTACTTTAGAAAAATCATGTGAAAGATTTCATGTTAAATGGAACAATTTCGTATGCAATTATTTGAAAGGTTTTTGATGACTTCAAAACAATTTATAATAGTTTTCAAATTCTTAGAGACTAAATTAAAAAAGAAATGATTAAATACTCAATTAAAAAATTTATTTAAAATTGATAAATAATTCGTAAATACTCATATAATTTGAAAACAATTTAATATATTGGTTGTTTTAAACCTCAACTATACTTTGAATAATTTATCATCTTAATCTATTTTTACTAAAGACCAATATATATTATTCTTAACATTGTTTTTAATAAATTAAATATCCCCTCTTTTAAATTAATTATATTTTTATAATTTGCCACAACCAATATGCTAAATTATCTTTTATTCTACCAATTATATTAATCGAATTTTGGAAGTTAAAATATTAGAGTTGATTTGAATTAATCTTTATTCTGGCATTAATATATATCTTAATTTATTTTACATGATTTTGGCAATTAATATGTTGTATTATCCTTTATTATGTCCATAATAATAATCAAAATTTGAAAGTTAAAATATTAGAGTTGATTTGAATTCTTTACTTTGCCATTAATGTATCTTTTAACATATAAAATTGATGATTATTTTTTCTTTCTAATTAAACTACTTTACGCTTTACTCTGCCATTAATATGGCACACCCATTGATAAAATATTTTACACAATTTTATATATATTATGTTAGATTACCCTTTTTTTGTCAAAATATTTAATCAAATTTTGAAAGTTAAAATATTACAATTGATAATTTATGTTCTTTTTTATTAAATTACTTTAGAATTTTTTTTTGAAAGATTTCCTATTAAATGTAGTAATTTCATATGCAATTCTTTAAAAGGTTATTGACAACTTCAAATTGTCAAAAAATGTAGATTAAAAATCTTAGAGACTGATTTAAAAAAAAATGATCAAATATCCAATTAAAAAAATAATTTCAAAACCTACTTAAAATTTTTAAATAATTCATAAATAATCATATAATTTGAAAACAATTTAAAGTCCTATATATATATATATATATATATATATATATATATATATATATATATATATATATATATATATATATATAATGATATTGAAACAATTATATTTTTTTTATTTTTATATATTTACGTGAACGCAACTATAAAATACATGTTTATTATTTTATATATTATTTGTATATTTTGAAAACCATTTAATATATATTTTTGTTTTATACTTAAGCGGTTCTTTAAATAATTTATTATCTTAATCTGTATTTATTAAAGGACTAATATATATTATTCTTAACGCTGATTTTAAAAATTAAAGTTGAATTTTTTTAAATTAATTATAATTAAATACTATAAATGCTAATTAAATGTAATTGAATGATAATATGTGTTAAAATTTAATTGCAAAGTATTACTTGAAATGCTAATCAAAGATAGGTGTTCTAATATTTAGATATTTACCATTGGCGCATAAACATTTTAGTAAAGAGATATTCTTCATGGCATTTGATATTAAAACAATGTTAGACCTTTTTTATTTATTTATTCCCATTAGTAGTAAACGTAAATGGTTAAGTAGACAGCATCAGTCAAATAAGTGTTGGTATTAACGACGTAGAAGCGTCTAAACCCTCAATATTTTGAAGATAACAAAGCTATTAATGTTTATATTTGTGTGTATAAACTAACCCTATCACAGCGAAAAACGAAGACTTGCCTAGAAGGACCGTCCAGCTGATGCAACAATGATCGTCCAGTGGACACTTTGAAGACCGTCCAGTAGACGCTTTTAAAGATTCTCCAGACAAAGAGACCAGAGGTGATCGTCCAAATCCCGAGGACCATATATTCAAACGATCAAGCCTTTCATTGTGAAAAACAATCATGGCTATCCACCTCGAAACCTACAAAGTACCACTTCGGTGAACCAACGTTCAAAACGGTTTGAAACGTTAACATCAGGTCAGTACAAAAGCACAGCAGAATGGATAAAGCAAGTCAACTTATCAAGCCGACAAGACAGATGAAGAAAGTTCAGAAGAACAGACTGTCAGCGCAGTCCTAAAATTTCTACTGCAGTGCAAGTCTTCAACTGCTACGTCTGATTTTTTCTGAAAAGATAGACTGCACGCGCCTCATTGCGTGAAGTGTCAAGCCATCTGTAACGGATCTCTTTTCTGAAGATCATATATATATACGTGTGCATCAACAAAAATATAAAAAAAGCAACATAGGCAAAAATTTGTACACATTCTTTCTGTAATATTCTGTTAAGAGCGTCTAGTGGACGATAGTTTTTTTTAAAAAAAACACTCAAGTGATCCTGAGTCTAAGCTTTCAAATCCTCACTACGTGAGTTAATCTTTTCTCTGTAAAACTCTTGAGCGTTGTGAAAGACTGGAGAGGCTTAGTGTAAAAGAATACTTGGGTTAAGCAATCTGGGCAGATTGCATTGTAAAACCTGAAGAGGCCACGAAAAATACTTGTAACCAAAGATGGTTAGTAGAAACCTTCGGGGTGAAGGGACTGGACATAGCTCAAGTTGAGTAAACCAGTATAAAATCTTTGTGTTCTTCCTCACTCTACTCCTTCGTATTAAAAAACGTTTTTGTTGATATGTTTTTAGTAAAAATTTAACAACGCACAATTCAACCCCCCCTTCTGGTGCGCCCTTTTCACACTTCAATTGGTATCAGAGCTCGGCCTCTTGGGGTGTTGAGCATCTAACACTGCCAAAGGTAAAAACGATCCTGTTCTCCCATAGAAAACGAAGGACAAGCCATTAACAGACCGCCTCTTTTCAAAGGTCAGAACTACGACTACTGGAAGCAGAGAATGATAGCATTCTTTGATGCATGTCACATAGATATGTGGGACGTAGTAGAAACTGACGACTATCTGCCCCTTGACCATGATGGAATGGAACTCCCAAGAAGTCAATGGACAGAATCTCACAAACAAAGGTATCTTCTAAACTCAAAGGCTAGAAATGCCATGATGTGTGCCTTATCTGAATCTGAATATGAAAAGGTACACAGTCTAAAAAGTGCCAAGAGAATGTGGGATACCTTGTCTCTTGCTTACGAGGGCACCTCACAAGTAAAGAGGTCAAAATTGAGCTTACTCGTAAGACAATATGAACTTTTTACTATGGAGGAAAATGAAACCATCGAACTTATGTTGGTAGGTTTCAAACCATAACAAACAACCTGAGGTCCTTAGGCAAAACCTATGATAATTATGATCATATTGATAAAATTTGAGAAGTTTGCCTAGGCAATGGAGACCGCAGGTTACAGCTTTAAGAGCTTCCAAAGATCTAACAACACTCTCTATAGAAGAGTTGCTTGGAACTCTTAAAGTACACAAAACTGGAGCTGAAACAAGACGAAGGACAGAAGAAGAAGTCCATCGCTCTAAGCGTCCAGCGACCATCCAGAGGATCAGCGTCCAAGGCGCTAAACGTAGAAGAGAATCCTCTGAGAAGGATGATTCTGATGAAGATGAGATATCCTTCATCTCAAGGAAAATTCAGGCCATGTGGAGGAAGAAAAGGAGGATCAAGAGCCCAAAACTTCACAAAGAAATTCAACAAACTCCAAAAGAAAAAATTCCTTCAGTATGCTATGAATGCAAGAAGCCTGGACACTTCAGAGCTGAATGTCCCAGTCTACAGAAAAACAAAAAGAGGACATTCTCCAAGAAAAAGGGTCTCATGGCTACCTGAGAAGACATGGATCTATCCTCATCAGATGAAGAAGAAGGAGAAGAAGCCAACCTGTGTCTCATGGCAGGAACAAACTCTGATAGCTCAGATAATGAGCAAGATGAAAAGGTAAACCTTGATAACTTAATCTCCTTACAAGAAGCCTATAATGATCTACTTGCTAACTCTTCAACACTTTCGATAGGATATAGAGAACTGAAAAGAAATTTTCAAAGATAACAAAGGAACTCAGCTCACTCAAAGAAGAACATAGAAATGTTTTGAAAGAAAATGAGATTTTGAAAATTAAGAATACTTTAGAAGGAACACCTTCTTGTGAAGTCTTGGAACTTCAGAAAGAAGTTATCCATCTAAAAGAAAGTTTATCTAAATTTGTCAGTGGGACTGAAAATTTAGACAAAATTCTTTCATACAGAAGAAGTCCTCATGACAAGTCTGGACTTGGCTTTGTTAAAGAAAAAGATCACAAACTTGGTAAAAATACAACATTTTGTAAATTATGTGGAAAGAATGGGCATGAGTCAACACCGTGTAGATATCGTCCAACAAAGAAAGCGTTCAATGCTTTCAGAACTAACCAAAAAGGACCCAAGCCTATTTGGGTACCTAAGTCCATGATAATACCTGTTGCAGATCTGCTTGACAACCGAAAGAAGACCCCAATCATGGTACCTGGACAGTGGCTGCTCACGACACATGACGGGAGAAAGATGTATGTTCCAAAGCCTGCAACCCAAGAATGGCGGGTGGGTCATCTTTGGAGGAAATCAGAAGGGAAAGATCTCAGGTATAGGAACAATCGGTAAGCACTCCTTCCCTTCCATTAAAAATGTTTTGTATGTTGAAGGTCTCAGACATAATCTACTGAGCATAAGTCAATTATGTGATAGTGGACACAATGTCTCATTTGACAAAGAAAAATGTACTGTCAAGAATCTAGATGGATCCATATTATTCTCTGCTAAAAGAGAAAGCAATCTTTATAAAATTAATCTAGTCGACCTCACAAATCAAAATGTATCCTGTCTAGTGTCCATCAAGGAAAATCAATGGACTTGGCATAAGAAGCTTGGACATGCGAGCTTGAGATTAATCTCAAAGCTAAATAAGCATAACCTCGTAAGAGGACTTCCAAATCTTGCATACAAGTCTGATATACTCTGTGATGCTTGTCAAAAAGGGAAACAAGTAAAAAGTTCCTTTGAATCAAAAAATACTGTTTCCACAACTAGACCTCTTGAACTATTACATATTGATTTGTTTGGTCCAACTAGAACAGCCTCCCTAAGTGGAAAACGATATGGACTAGTCATAGTAGATGACTACTCTAGATGGACATGGGTGATGTTCTTAAAACACAAGGATGAGTCTTATAAAACCTTTTTCTACTTTTTGCAAAAGGATACAAAATGAAAAGGGTGTTAGTATAGCTTTAATAAGAAGTGATCACGGAGGAGAGTTTGAAAACGAAAGTTTTCAATGGTTCTGTGAGGAGAACGGAATTCTCCACAACTTTTCTGTACCACGAACACCACAACAAAATGGTGTGGTAGAGAGAAAGAACAGGTCATTGCAAGAAATGGCTAGAACCATGCTAAACGATAACTCAACTCCTAAGCATTTATGGGCTGAAGCTGTAAACACTGCTTGTTACTTACAAAATAGAATTTACATAAGGCCTCTTCTGAAAAAGACTCCCTATGAATTGTGAAAAGGACGAACACCCAACATATCATATTTTCATCCCTTTGGATGTCAATGTTTCATTCTAAACACTAAGGATAACCTTGGTAAATTTGATTCAAAGTGTGATGATGGAATACTGTTAGGCTATTCTAAAACATCTAAGGCTTATAGAGTTTACAACTCTAGAACCTTGGCAGTTGAAGAAGCCATCCATGTTAAATTAATGACAAAAAGCCTGATAATGAAATATCAGAGCTAGACGACTCTTTTGCAGATATGAAACTGGACGATGCCAGATCTTCAGCGTCCAGAGATCAAATGGACGATCCAAAAGCAGAAGAAAGAGAACCGACTAGACGTTCTTGGCAAATAAAGACCTATCATCCAGAGAATCAAATTCTTGGAAACGTTCAAGATCATGTTAGGACAAGATCGACCTTCAAGGAGCAAGCTCAAACTGCCTTGATTTCTCAACTGGAACCAAAAACAGTGGACGAAGCTCTCCTGGACGATGGCTGGATTAGCGCCATGAAGGACAAACTTAGTCAATTCAAAAAGAATGATGTCTGGATGCTAGTTCCTGCACCCAAGGACAAGTCTATCATTGGAACAAAGTGGGTATTTCGCAACAAGCTTGATGAAGCTGGAAATGTGGTAAGAAATAAAGCAAGACTTGTAGCACAAGGCTACTCTCAACAAGAAGGTATTGACTTTACTGAAACCTTTGCACCAGTAGACAGACTAGAAGCCATTCGCATTTTACTTTCATTTGCTGCCCATAGTGATATGAAGCTGTATCAAATGGATGTAAAAAGTGCATTCTTAAATGGCATAATAAATGAGGAAGTCTATGTAAAACAACCTCCTGGTTTCGAGTGTGATACTTTTCCCAAACATGTTTTCATACTTAAAAAGGCTTTGTATGGTCTTAAACAAGCTCCAAGAGCTTGGTATGAAAAACTAAGTTCCTTTCTTTTAGAAAATGGTTTTTCAAGAGGAAAAGTAGATACCACTCTCTTTCACAAAGATGTCAAAACACATTTTATCATTGCACAAATATATGTAGACGATATTATTTTTGGAGCTACTAATGATCAATTATGCAAGGATTTTTCTAAGATTATGACAGCGGAATTCGAGATGAGTATGATGGGAGAACTAAAGTTCTTCCTAGGGTTGCAAATAAAGCAGACCAAAAATAGAATATACATACATTAGACAAAATATGTCAATGAACTTCTGAAAAAGTATAAGATGGACGATGCAAAAGAAATGAGTACACCCATGCATCCGTCATCAATACTTAGCCTGGATGACTCGTCTAAAAAGGTAGATCAATCCACATATCGAGGTATGATTGGATCTCTTTTATATCTCACAGTGTCCAGACCTGATATTATGTTCAGTGTATGTCTATGTGCTCGTTTTCAGTCTGACCCTAGAGAAACTCATCTAACAGCAGTAAAAAGGATTTTTAGATACTTAAAGAAAACCACTAATCTTGGTTTATGTTCTAAGTCGACCAAGAATACAGATTAGTTGGTTTCTGCGATACTGACTATGCGGGAGACAGAGTAGAACGCAAAAGCACCAGTGGAGGATGTCATCTCATTGGTGGAAATCTAGTCTCCTGGACGAGCAAAAGACAAGGGACAATTGCCCTATCAACAGCAGAAGCAGAATATGTCTCAGCTACGTCTTGTTGCTCACAACTCTTATGGATCAAGCATCAGTTAGAAGACTACAGTATCTACGAGAGTAAAATTCCTATTTCTGTGACAATACTACTGCTATAAATCTGTCAAAAAATCCTATCTTGCACTCTAGGGCAAAGCACATTGAAATAAAACATCATTTTATAAGAGATTATGTTCAGAAGGGAGTTGTCGATATTCAGTTTATTAATACTGAAAATCAACTGGCAGATATTTTTACAAAACCCCTTCCTGAAGATAAACTCATCCATATTCGAGATCTTCTAGGTATGGAATTTATAAATGAATAGTTTTGTTCAACATGCCTTGATCGTCCAAAGATCAGTAGCGTCCAATAAATTTATAGCGTCCAAATGTTCTCACAGCGTCCAAAACCTCATCGTCCACTTGCATATCTTTCCGCATTCCATAATAACTTTAAATTATGTGTGCATTTAATACTAAATCATGTCTTCTCTGAAAATGATTTGAAATAAATGTTTTATCTTGTCTGAGTCACTCATGCGCCGTATAACCGACCTCGAGAAACGCAAGCGCCTGACCAAGCATTTATTACCATCATCTCTCTCTTCGAAGAAAAAGAACTGCCAAAAGCAAAACCCTTCAGTTTTTTCATATACACTCAAGCCCAACCCGTACACTTACTTCTTTTCAAAATCCACCTGAACTTATCATCTTCTCAAAACCCTAAACCTCTTTTCAAGCTCTCAGATATGGCATCCGAAAAAGCTGGTCCTGCCGCAAAGGCCGTGGCTCGTGTGGAGAGTCTGGACAAAGTCGTCGTTCTCATCGAGAGCCGCTTCGATATTCAAGCTCTCGATGACATGGGGGTGTCTGTAAAAGATAATCTGCTTAGATGCGGCATCCTCAACTATTTCCATCTGAACGAAATCATTTACCCAGAACTCATCCGACAGTTCTGGAACTCTACTGTATTTTCAAAGACAAAGATTACTAGAACCGCTCTGGGAGTCAAGGTCACTCTAGACCTAGGCTCCGTTGCACAAGCCATTGGATGTGAACGAGCTGGGTCTTGCATCAAAAATGACTGGGAAGACACTTTTGGAGGGCATGACACCGTCAACGCTGCACTCATGGGTCTCGAAGGACAAAGCCCAGTTGAGTACAGCAAGCTGACGAAAGAAGGGAAGATATTCCAGCAGTTTCTGAATAAAGGAATTCTTCACAAAGCAGGATCCAAGGACAGCGTCACCTTCCTGCACAGGTTCGCGCTGTTCCACATGATCACCGGACAACAGTTCAACTTACCGCACTTCATCCTGAGCAACATCTTCAGGAGCATGAGAGGACGCGGGGAGCGTGATCAGATCACCTACGCTGCCCTCTTAAACAGAATCTTCTGGCAACAGCAGGTATTCCATGCCTTCTTTGCTCTTTCTCTGGGGGAGCAAAACAAAATAAGGATTCTGGGTGGTGGACATAGATTCACCCAACTGCCATTTGGACGCAACAACGTTGCACAGATGAAAGCTGGGTTTGTGTTGAAGCCCTTGGAGACCACATCCAGACTCGTGGAAGTCAAGGAAGAAGCAGTTGAGATGGCACCCTTACAAACAGTAGCTCCAAGCGCCCAACCTGCTGCACCGATGGATGATGAAGTACTGTTTGAAAACCCAATAGTTACCAGACCGTCCACCAAAAGGAGGACGTCCAAGGCGCAGGTGACCAGAGCTACAAGGGCCAAAACTCAACAACCCTCAGCTTCACCTGCTCCATTTGCAGCTGCTCCTGTTACTGCATCTGCTCCATCTACTGCACCAACCACTCTTCCTGCAAAAAGACAGCTCATCGTCGACTCTGATGACGAAGACGATGAGCCCATTGGCAAGCTGGTCAAGAAACAGAAAGCTGCCGCTGATGCTGCTCCTGCTCGAACACTATCCCAACCATCCATCTCACCCAAACGACCAGCAGACAAGCCGTCGGGGGAAGCACAGTCCAAGAAACGTAAGCCTTCTTCTTCTATTGTTGCTGATGAACCCGCAGATGACTTTATAGAAACTATTATTATTGAGCCAGATGAACCTCTCACCCTACCGCAAACCGAAACACAAATTACACCTGAACCAGGAATGTTGTTACCTGGTGATGAAGGTTACACTTGCACCATTCCCACTCCCGGCATCTCCAAAACTTACCTCTCTATAAAGCCACCCAAATCATCTCCCTCCTCAACGATCATCTCTTTTCTTACCCCCTCCTCAGACACCTTAGCCCAAACCAAACAAAAATGGCCTTTGTTGTTTGTTGAAGGAAATGCTCAAAACTTACTGGATGACAATGCAATCGTTCTACGTCCAGAACTTCCCGAGCCAGACTTTGGCTTTGACTACTCTCCAATTGATATGGAGAAGTATATGGAAGACTACGTCCATCAGCCGTCTGAGCAATATCTGGCCCTACCTCTTGGAGCCATTGAACACCTGCCGCTCAAGCGATTTATTAGACGGAGGTATCCGAAGGTTGTTAGAGCTTGGCGCATCAATGCTCATCCTCCTAGAGTACTTCAACACAAAGTACCTCCAGTTGAAGATACAGAAAAAGCTCTACAACAGCGGGGAAGAAAGGACGAACGGATCATCCAACTAAGGCCTGCAGAGTTGAAGTTTCGGCCTTTGGATCCGGAAGAAGATGGATTCTTTCCATCCACCTTTGAGCATCTTTTCT
This sequence comes from Spatholobus suberectus, assembly GCA_004329165.1. Lineage (NCBI taxonomy): Eukaryota > Viridiplantae > Streptophyta > Magnoliopsida > Fabales > Fabaceae > Spatholobus > Spatholobus suberectus. The sequence goes on from CM014737.1 coordinate 1,394,616, forward strand.
GCAACTCTCTCAAAGGTTCGGCCTTTCTAAAACATCAACTATTCATTCCCCCATCCCAACACATCTGACCTACCACAACCGTCTACATCCAACCCGACCGCATATGCCCAAGACTGCAAATCATTGATGAAAATCGCAAGAAAGAGAAGATTCTGACCAAGGCACCGTCTTTGCCTCTACCGTCCAGAGCTAGAATTCAACATCATCCAACCCATTCCCGCGAATGGTTTTTAGCTCAGCGTCTTCACACAGACATGGACGAGACGGATGCTGAACGCTTCTGGCATCAACATATGTTCCAATGAGAACAAGAAGCGTCCAGCAGTGGCGTCTCCATAAACGACAAGGCCGAGATCCTAACTGCAACGAATTGTGTAGTCACGCAGCGTCCAGCTCGTGTCTTTCACTTTTCGGACACTTCTGCTGCCTTTGCCCGTCCACCAGATGAGCGTCCACTCCTTGGTACGAAAACTTTTATCCTATATACATTGATTGCTGCTCTTACTCATACCCACAACTTCCAATCACCCTACCCTTGGACCCCTTCCCGCCCCTATCAACTTGATGTGCCAAACCTCAAGTTCCTAAAAGCACCTCCTTCTCCCTCTAAAATTCTTCCACCTTCTCAACCAGCTTCACCGACACCTCCACCACCGCCTACTCCTGGCTCCCAAACCTCCGCCAGCCTCCCTGTTTCTACTACCGCCCCCTCATCCATCCCACCTGTTGACCCTACCGTTCAACAGTATGTCGCCACCCAACTTCAACCCATCTTTACTCTCCTGCAACAAATTCTTCAGAACCAACAAGCCCTTCTCCATCCTTCTCAACCTCCTCCTCCGCCGCCGCCACAGTGACTCTGATGACGACTCCTTCCTTTGATAATGACAAAGGGGGAGAAAGCATTATAGAAGAAGCTTTTTTTTTAGCATTTTTTTATATAAAGTTCTTTTTTGCTGTATGCATATACTCCTGACAGATTGTAGTTGAATAAAAAGTTGATATGTTTTACTTCACATTTGCCCCATCTGTTATATAATATGCTTAACACTCGGTATAATAATTGATATGATCTCAAGTTGATATCCTGTGTCTTAAATATACAAAACTTGGTATATTCGACTCAGGGGGAGCATAGTAAGTCTTTCGAACACTTCGTGATATGCTTCTTTACTTAAAAATTAATAAGGTTTGTCATCATAAAAAACGGGGAGATTGTTGGAATTAAAGACGTAGAAGCGTCTAAACCCTCAATATTTTGAAGATAACAAAGCTTATTAATGTTTATATTTGTGTGTATAAACTAACCCTATCACAGCGAAAAACGAAGACTTGCCAAGAAGGACCGTCCAGCTGATGCAACAATGATCGTCCAGTGGACACTTTGAAGACCGTCCAGTAGACGCTTTTAAAGATTCTCCAGACAAAGAGACCAGAGGTGATCGTCCAAATCCCGAGGACCATATATTCAAACGATCAAGCCTTTCATTGTGAAAAACAATCATGGCTATCCACCTCGAAACCTACAAAGTACCACTTCGGTGAACCAACGTTCAAAACGGTTTGAAACGTTAACATCAGGTCAGTACAAAAGCACAGCAGAATGGATAAAGCAAGTCAACTTATCAAGCCGACAAGACAGATGAAGAAAGTTCAGAAGAACAGACTGTCAGCGCAGTCCTAAAATTTCTACTGCAGTGCAAGTCTTCAACTGCTACGTCTGATTTTTTCTGAAAAGATAGACTGCACGCGCCTCATTGCGTGAAGTGTCAAGCCATCTGTAACGGATCTCTTTTCTGAAGATCATATATATATACGTGTGCATCAACAAAAATATAAAAAAAAGCAACATAGGCAAAAATTTGTACACATTCTTTCTGTAATATTCTGTTAAGAGCGTCCAGTGGACGATAGTTATTTTTTTAAAAACACTCAAAGTGATCCTGAGTCTAAGCTTTCAAATCCTCACTACGTGAGTTGATCTTTTCTCTGTAAAACTCTTGAGCGTCGTGAAAACCTGGAGATGCTTAGTGTAAAAAGAATACTTGGGTTAAGCAATCTGGGCAGATTGCGTTGTAAAGCCTGAAGAGGCCACGAAAAATACTTGTAACCAAAGATTGGTTAGTAGAAACCTTCGGGGTGAAGGGACTGGACGTAGCTCAAGTTGAGTGAACCAATATAAAATCTTTGTGTTCTTCCTCACTCTACTCCTTCGTATTAAAAACGTTTTTGTTGATCTGTTTTTAGTAAAAATTTAAAAACGCACAATTCAACCCCCCTTCTTGTGCGCCCTTTCCACACTTCATAAAGTTTGTCAAATAATCATTGATTGTCGACAACATCGTTGTTCTAAATAATTCAGCACTGTTGCAAATTGTATTATAAAAATCTAAATTAAACATGATAAAAAAAAACATATTCTTAATCATTATAACTTCAATTGCAATTGAACCTAATAAAAATCAAAAGACAAATTAAAATTGTTCTAACACCAATTGTTTTAAAATAATAGATTGTTCAAATTTGAAATTATCTCTCTCAGTCAATTTATGTTTTAATGAGTAGTATCTTTATTTATTTATTCAAATTCAAATCTGATTCGAATTCATTTAAATTAATTTATTCAAGTCTAATTAGCTAACAATGTGGATGTTTATTTATTATATCATTCAATATTTTTAAATAATTATTATATCCATTTAAATTTATATATTCTACCTAGGATTTATTGATTAGAATTAGTTAATTATTTGATTTCAAATTATAATTTCAAATTTCAAATAATTATTAGTAATATATTGTTTGGATTTGAATATAATATGAATAATAGGAATATAAATGAATAGAATCAGCCAATTATTAGTATATTGATCTATGATTAGAATATAAATGTGCCAGAAACCATACAAATTGATTCAAATTCATTCAATTTGTAAGGTTTCTGAAGCATTAATAAATATTTGTTCTTAAATAAATAAGAACATTCTTAAAGGAATAATAAATTAATTTTCAATATAATATATAGTAGATTAAACAAATATTGAATTACTTTTATTTACATAATATATAATAGATTAATATACTAATAATTAGGTGATTCTAATCATTTATATTCAAATTATTTCTATCTAAATTCGAACAATCTATTACTAATAATTATTTGAAATTTCAAATTATAATTTGAAATCAAATGATTAGTTGATTGGCTGATTCTAATCAATAATTATTAGAAACCCCAATGTCACCAATTAATGCACCAAAAATTCTAACGTCGCTCATAAATGCTTCAAAAATACTACAAAACACACACACACACACACACACACACACACACACACACACACACATATATATATATATAAGATTTGTAGGGTTTCTAAAGCATTAATAAATATTTTTTCCTTAAAAAATTAGAATATTCTTAAGGAAATAATAAATTAGTTTTTGAATATAATATATAACAGATTAAACAAATATTAAATTACTTTTATTTACATAATATATAATAGATTATTATACTAATAATTGATTGATTCTGATCATTTATATTGAAATTATTTCTATTCAAATCTGAACAATCTATTAGTAATAATTATTTGAAATTTAAAATTATAATTGAAATCAAATAATTGGTTGATTCTAATCAATAAACATCATAAATCTTAATGTTGCTAATTAATGCACCAAAAATCCTAATGTTGCTGATAAATGCTTTAGAAACCCTATAAAATCTTATATATATATATATATATATATATATATATATAGGGGCAGGATCCATTGACACCAGGTGTAAGAGTTAGTCGAATTATACCTTCAATAACTTTTTGTATAATACAAATTTAACCAATCCAACCGTTAAATTTGATGATATTATCTTTATGATTATGTATATCAAATTTCACATCATTTGGACTTTTCTAAATATGTTATCTAATATTGAATATTTACATATATTTTAATATCTTATTGTACATTAAAATAAAGTGATTTAATGAACTATTAAATAATTTTAGAATTGTATGAAATTTTATATACTTAATCTAATTAATAAGAACATCAAATTCAATGGTTGAATTGGTTAAATTTGCATTATACAAAAAAGTTATTGAAGGTGTAATTTGACTAACTCTTACACCTGGTGTCAACGGATCCTGCCCCATATATATATATATATATATATATATATATATATATATATATATATATATATATATATAAGTATAGAATCCATTGACACTAGGTGTAAGTCTAAATACTTACACAAAATCTAAACCGTTAATAAAGGTTAATCCTGTGTTTTATAATACCTTTATATATATAATAACTTTAACATGTTTTGTAACAATCAAACAATTAAATTTAATCAATCAATTAAATTATTTGATTTGATTTAATTGATTCTTTAATTGATTTAATTCTTTGCTTTAATTATTTATGAAAATTATTAACAAATTAATTTTTTACAATTTTTTCATAATAAACAGTAAAATATATATAATTACCTTAATTTTGACATGTTTTATTGTAATTAATTAATAATTTTTAACTTAAATTAATAAATTAAATTATTACTTTTTGTAACAATTATTTACATAATTAATTAATTTAAAATAATAATCAGTATAGTGACATTTAACTAAGTAAATCATTAGAATTTAGTTAACTAAATCAGTACGAAATAATTGATGTAATGATTTACTTAACAAATACTGTTTTTAATTTAATGTTATAATTATAATTATAAATTATAAATAATTATAATTGCAACAATAATTTAAAATGATATTTAAATTTTTTTTGGTGCTGAAATAATATTTAAATTTAGTATTATATACAAAATATTATGATTTAATTAATTATGTGTTCAGTAAATCATTACTTCTATTATTTCGTAATGATTTTGTTAGCTAAATATTATTGTATTAATTATTATTTCAAATTTATTTTAATTAGTTATTTATTTGCATATATAATTGTGAAAAAATAATCAATTGAATAATGATTTAACTCAATGATTTGATTAATTAATTTAAAATAAATAACCAATTAATTGATTATAATGAAACATGTCAAAATGTATGTAATTATATATATTTTACTATTTATTATAGGAAATATTTTAAAATAAATTAATTTTTAATAATTTTTCATAAATAATTAAGGAGAAAAGTAAAATCATTGAAAGAATCAATTAAATCAAATCAAAAGATTTAATTGATTGATTAAAGTTAACTAATTGATTGTCACAAAATTTGTTGAAGTTACTATGTATATTAATACATTATAAACCACAAGATTAACCTGTATTAACAGTTTGGATTTGATGTAAGTGTTTAGACTTACACATGGTGTCAACGGATCTTATTCCATACATATATACATATATATATGAGATAGGATCCGTTGACACCAAGTGTAAGAATTAGTCAAATTACATCTTCAGTAGCTTTTGTAGAATACAAATTTAACCAATCCAACTGTTGAATTTGATGATATTATCTTTATATTTCACATCATTTGGACTTTTCTAAATATGTTATCTAATATTGAATATTTACATATATTTTAATATCATATTGTACGTTAAAATAAAGTGATTTAATGAACTGTTAAATAATTTTAAAATTGTATGAAATTTTGTATACTTAATCTAATTAATAAGAACATCAAATTCAACGGTTGGATTGATTAAATTTGCATTATACAAAAAGTTATTGAAGGTGTAATTTGACTAATTCTTATATCTAGTGTCAACGAATCCTGCCCCTATACATATATATATATGAAGATATGAACTAAAATAAATATCTTCAAATATAAGAACAATATATATCAAAAGTTTAAAATTTTATAAGGACTAAAAAAAATACCATTAAAAACTAAAATTGTGTCGCAACCGGAGTCACGACTGGACGGCGAAAAAGAATTAAAATCAGAGGAGCCGCCACCAAAGTTTATTAAGGAAAACTTTGGAAAAACCCTTTTAAAAAGAAGAAATAGTCTTTGAAACCAAATATGGGTTCGGGAATCAGTTACGCGTAGGGAAGGTGTTAGCACCTTACAACGTCCGTCATAAAGACGGTTATCCCTAATTAAACGTGCAGAAAGGATAGCTTCTAAAGTATTTATTTTACCCCTAAAAGAAAATTTCTTTATTTTATTTAAGAATTTTATTTTTAGAAGAAAACATTTTTTATTTTTGGAAAGACATTAATTTTTTATTTTGTTGAGATCGACAAGGGTGGGCCTCTGCTCCTACGTATCCTCAGGTGCAATGAGGAATCAGACTCACGTAGTTCTTTATAGAAAAATGTTTTGTTGGTTGATTTGATTTTTATATATATATATTTTTATTATTTTTTAGTATGGTAAAGACATACTCAATAACCAAATTAGAAGTGCATCTAAAGTAGTTATCAATATACCTTTTAAGATTTTCATCATAGTCAAATAGGAAGTGCATCCAAAGTGACTACTTGAAATCCTTTTGAAAAGAAAAAGATTTAATAATTTTAGTTTATACTATTATTATTATTATTATATTGTAAAGGTATACTCAATAACCAAATTGAAATTGCATTCAAAGTGATTATCAATGTACCTTTTTAGGTTTTTATAATAGTCAAATAGGAAGTGCATCCAAAGTGACTACCATTAAAACCTTTGTTAAAAAAAATATTTATTTAATATTATTGTTATTACTATTTTTATAATAAAGGCATAATTAATAACCAAATTAGAAGTGCATCCAAAGTGGTTATCAATATACCTTTAAGATTTTCATAATAGTCAAATTGGAAGTGCATCCAAAGTAACTATTATTAAGTTTAAGTATTTTATTTAAAGAGAATTTATTAGTTAACAAAACATTAATTAATTCCTATTGAAAATAAAATTCTATTGAAAACAAAAGTCAAAAGTTGATTCGAAAACTTTTAGTAAACAAGTGACAACGTTATTTCTTGATTGCTGGCAACTAAAGTATTTTAATTATTAAACTCTTTGTTTTAAAAAAAACGAAGCCTTCACTACTTATATTACCTAATATATAACCATATCCTTTTCATTTTTCTTTAGTCGCATGCTTTAAGTCTTAAAGTTCATAGGTACAGTAACAAGTAAAATACGAAGCAATACGCGACACGTCTCTTTTTTTATATATATATATATAAAGGAAGAGAATGGATATATGGTGGGACAATTTATTTTCCTTTGTTAATGAACTCTTGTGAATAGGCCGGGCCCGCCGTCGAATACGAAACCTGGGTGAAAGGGGGTAAATCACTCGTACCACTTCGTTTTGGATTTCAAACGAATTCTAGGACTCGCCAGCCAAACTCTCGAGCAGCGGCGGCACGGATCTGGGTTTCAGATTCCAAATCGAGCAGCGGCAAGAGAAGTTAGCCCAAGGGGACACCAACGCATGCTCGTATCGTGGCAGTGACGCTGGCTGTCGATGGTTGCTTCCGTCACGGAGGCGCAACGTCGTCATAAGGATTGACGATTTTGGCAATTTAGAACCGTGGACCTATGATGGTGGACACGTCATTCAGGTGATGGCACGGTGGTCGGCGTCAGGTTCAGAGGAGGAATGTTTGGAGAGAATTTATGGATTTGGGGCGTAAAAGTTGTTCTGCTCTATCTCTATAATTTCTTTTTATTAACTTCTTCTACTTATCAATTACTGTAATTATCTGGATATCAATTTACTGTTTCCGATTATTGGTCCCATACTGTATAGGAAAACGAAATGGATGCTAAAGGTGAGTGAGCGAGGAAGTTTTGGGAAGTTCTTATGTGAATATGTTAAATTCTGTAGGAATCCTTGTACATGCTGCTTGTGATCCATAAGTAGAGTGAACATAATAAGGAGTGTTGTGAATGTGTCTGAGCATTGGTGCTAAACATCGCAAATATATATGAATAGAAATTCATTACAATATGTTAGGACATAGATGCAAGGATTCAAATCAAACATTGTTTCATTATTCATCAAGAAGACAATCACCGATAACAGAGATCAATGAATATAACCGAATTCAAGTAATGATTAAACAACATCATAGAGATTAGATGAGCAAACACGAGAACAGTGACAAAGTTTAATCTGAAATCACCTTTACGCAGTAGTGGTAAGAAGGAAGAGTACCTCGGGATTCAAAATCTCATTCACGAATACGCTCAGAGTGGTTTTCTCTCAAGAACAGACCAACACTCCTTCTTCGCCTCAATTCAACAGCCTCGCATTCCCTTTCTTCGCTTTTCTTCTTTTTGTTTCTCCTCTTCACGCTATTTGCTTCTCCATTTTTTCATTCCCTCTTTTTCGCTCAATTTTTTTGTTAATGAAAAGCCCCTCTTTAAGATTATCAAAAGGCTATATATAGCCTACGGTTAAAACTTCTCAAGGAAGCTTTTCATTTAGCTTGTTCCCACATTTCAGCTTTCACGTTTCGCACCCCTTTCGTTTTTTTTTTTTGTTAAGAATAGACCCGGTTTGCCCCAAAACTTTATTTTACTAGATAGACGTTCAATCCTACTGGCCCAAAAACCCTATAACTATATTCATTTTCATTTATTTCTTATTCTTGATTTAAAAAGAATTTATTACTCTTTTGTTATATCTCTTCTTTTATTGTCTTTCCATTCAAATCTAAACATTTTATTTTATTATTACACTATTATATTTTTTAGTTTTGGAACTTTTCTTTTCCTTTTTCTCCATTAATTGATTATGGGCCTGATGCATTCCTAGCCCAATAAGTATAAGGAAAAAGACGTTATTAACTAAATTTTTTTTACTATTATTTATTTATTTATTTATATTATTTTATAATTTTTTATTATTGTATGGACTGCCCGGATAAAATTGGGTATTCACAAATTGTAAAACAATTTTTAGGGACCAAAATAAGCATAAAAAAAAATTATAAGGACCATAAGCGTAAAACAAATATAATATAGGATTAGAAACATATTTAAGTATTTAATTCTTCATAATGCACTTTTCCCTTTTTGCTTTCCCTTCTGTCATTTCTCTCCCATAAGACCTTTATGAACCTTCTCTTAATAAAAACCCTTAAAGATTCTTCAACGAAAATTAGTCATTAGAAAAGTAGGTAGATATTTTGTACCTATAACATGGTAACAAAAACATTATTCTTTTTTACATTTCATTATATATTAACAAATTAAATGTTAAAAAATTACTTTGACTTATATAAGAGCGTTGAACTTAATTAATTTGAAATAAAATTAAAAAACAAGAAACTTATATATATATATATATATATATATATATATATATAATCTTACTTTTCTTGCCTCATTTAAATATTATTTGATTAAAGTAATTCACCAAAGAATAATTAATATCATACGAAATTGTGATTCTTAAAGATAAAAGTAAGATTTTTGTATTCTTAAGGTTTAATTAGTTCAGTTTTTTTTCCCTAAACTTACTTTAAAATAAAGTTCAACATGGTAACTTTAAAAGAAAAGTAAAATAGTTTATGAATTTTAATTGGCTTAAATATGTTTTAAGTTCCTACAAATATCGTTTTATTTGGTTTTAATCCTTACAAAATTTTTCGTAACTTTTAAATCTCTGACATTTTGTTAGTGTTTTCTTTTAGTCCTTATCGTTAACTTCCATTAATTTACTGTTAATGTGGCTAACAAAATGACACCTCAGTCATGCCATGTTAGATTACTGAAGCCACATTGGGTTTAGGATTAAATTTAAGGTTAGACCAAACTCACTAAATAGGTTATCCTTCAACCGGGTTGCTGACACAGCTGAATCAAAGTACCCATTGTTACGAACAGATCATCACAATTCACGAATAACAATGTGGATGCCAAAAACCCTTGCCCCTTTTCACTCTCTAATCAAATGAGAATTGCAAATACTGCCTATACCTCATGCCTGTACCTTTTCACTCTCTGATCACAATTATATTTCTATTACCTTTTGAAACAAAATAAAAAAAAATAAGCAATCGTGTTTGCACATCTTTTCTCCGCGCATCTATATATGTGGTGTACGACTATGGCGGGAAAACTTATAGAAAATTACAAGAAAATATAGAGAAAACTTTGAAAATAAACAAAATACAAGAAATATAAAGATGCACATCTTTATATGGGGTGTACAACTATGGCGAGAAAACAATTTCAAAGTACTGTTGTTGAAAGGTCTTATTTTCCACTCCTAAATTCCTAAGGCTTATTTTCTATATTTTGTTTCAAAGTCTTTTTTCACGACTATTTTCTAATCGCCTTATTAAACACAAACAATAGGATCTGGCGAGAAAGATGCACGATGTGGCATACTAGTATGGTCGTGATTCACAGATCATCTGTTGGCAATGACAGGTACTTCACCTGCAACTACGAGTTTATCCACAGATTACATGGCTTGAAAAGCCATGTCACGAACCGGTTCGGCAGAGAATCGGTTTGGTGACTTTGGTCTAACTTTTAATTTTAATCTTAAATTCATATGTAGCTTTACTAATCTGACATGGCATATATGAGGTGTTATTTTGTTAGCCATGTCAGCGGCACATTAATGGAAATTATTAATAAGTGCTAAAAGGGTACACTAACAAAATGTCATGGATTTAAAAGTTACAAAAAATTTTGTAAGACTAAAACTAAATAGAATGATATTTGCAGAGACTTAAAACATATTTAAACCATTTTAATTTAATATCTTGTAGTTTAAAAGAGGCAACTCGAGAGAGAGGAGAGAGTGAGAGCGAGAGGATATATAGCATAGAAAGCAGAGATTGGGGGAGGAAGAGAGAATGGGGGAAGGAGAGCTCAATGAAGAGATAATTTGCAAGAGAGCTCATGACGGAAATATATATGTAACTTTTTTTTTTGAAAGGATACTTTTCCTCTTCCTTTTATAAAAATCAAGTTGCTTAATTTTTTAAGAGAAATTTAAAATACGTGTTTGGCCTGCTTCTTCTTTCTTCTTCTTCTTTTTTATAAGAGAAGAGAAGTCTAAATAAAGATGGGCAGAATACTGTCATACTATAATGTGTTCATTGTCTTTTCTTAGGAACAAAAATCTATTATCTATTATATTTATTATCTCTCTATCATCTATTATAAAAAAGGTTTTGCCACGTAAATAAGTGTCATGTAACATCACTATATTCAAATTTTTGCCTAAATTTTATCAATTTTGTGTTTTTTAATTCATAAAAACATAATATTATATTTCATTATAGTAATTAAAGTGATTAAAATAGGTATAAACTTTTTGCTTATTTTTTATCATAATTTTATATTAATTACCATAAATATGTATTATAATGATAATCATGATAAGAAATTGTTATGTTACCTTAAATACTAACGTAATGAATAATAATAATAGAATTTATGATCATATTTTATATTTATTATCATTATCTTATAATAATTTATAGTATTTCTATATTATAATAATAATCATGATAACAAATTATTAAATTACATTAAATACTAATATTAATGTAACAAAAATAATGGATATTTTTATTCTATTATATTTTTAATCAATCAAATAAATCATTAAATCTTATATTGATTTTGATTTTATATAATATGATATGATAAGCAATTTATTAAATTTTATGAAATTTTTAATAATTAGTGATATTTGTTATTTGAACATTTAAACTTTTCTTTTAAAATGTTTTATTAGTAGAATAACTAATTTATTTAGTGAATAGCAACATTTGCAACAATTTCTTTCTCTATTGTGTCATGTCTTTCAGTCTTGACTCCATTGTAAACACTATTATTCAAAATTATTGAAAGGTCTGAAAATTATGAATTTTAATACTTTTTTTTCATTTTTTGTTTTACTTGCTTCATTTTTTTATAACATATTTCTTTCATTGTTATTCAATTTGTTTCATGGCCAGGCATATATGGTAAAGACTTTGTTGGGAGAGATAATATCCATTTTGGTGATCTCTACGCCTCGAAATAATAATCCCCAACTATCGGATAGAGGATATTCTTGGTGTAAAAAAAAAAGTATTTATTTATTTTTATTTTATAGTTTAATTTTTTTTAATCTTCTTCCTCTATGATAATATTTCTTTTTTATTTACTTTTTGTCATTTTAACCCATGGCAACAAACAATAAATATTTTGATTAAAACTAAATTAAGTTCTAATCATATTAATTTATACTCAAAATTCAAAACATCACACTCAAATTATAAATTTCATATAAATAAATAACTAATAAATTAAAAATAACAACAAATTATGAGAAAATTACCAATAAAAAGTAATCAATATTTACTAATTTTAATCTAGTTTAAATTTAATTAACATAAATAATACAAAAAATTAACATAAATTTGAACTAATTCATTAAATGTATATTTTGATAGAGTATTATGAAATTATAATTTTTCTTCAAATTGTAAGATAGAAATTACCTGTTTACGTGATAACCATATTAGGATTCATAATTTTCAGACCTTTCAATCATTTTAAACATTAGTTTCTTGTAATGGAGTTAAAATTAAAAATTAGTACTAACTACAAATTAAGTATAAATGTACCATTAAATACTAATTTTCATGTTAATTATATTTGATTGCAAATTGATTGATATATTGAATATTTAGTTTTATTAATTAGATTTATTTGACTACATTAATGGTGTTTGATTGATATTAATTGATGCATTGAACATATTCACTTTCAAAATTTATTTAACAAAAGACATTAATTATCACTTTTGCAATATAATTCAATCAAATAGAATTATTTTTTATGATTCTACATGTGATTGTTTTCTCTCTTTTTTTTCTTTCTATTTTTTAGTTTTATTTGCTTTCAACAAAATTTTCCATCGAAAGTGACACCAATTATACATCAATTAGTTTAGGTAATTAAATATGTATCTTAATTGTTACATCTTTAAAATCTTAATTAAAATAATCAACATAAATATCAATCAACTAATATAATATCAATTTCATATAATTAATATATATAACTATTTTTTTTATTTAAGCACTACCATTTAATTAACTAAATCTTAGAAGATATATCTAATCATTTAATTAACAATATTATGAGATTTTTTTTGACTTAAATCAATTAATTCTAATTAAATGGTCCATACCAAAATATCACGATTAAATTATAGAGCTTATAATCACAAAGTATTAAATTAATAAATTAAAAAATAAAAATAATTTTATGTAAATTATTTGAAAATTTGAAATTAATATTTATCAAATTTAATCTAATTCAAATTCAAATTTAAATACAAATTGACTTGAATAACACCCAAAAGTTTAAATATATTTATACATTTTAGATGACAAAAAGACTTAAAAAGAATTTCATAAAATAAGAAAATTTTATTATACTAAAAAAGCAACCTTAACTCCTGAGTCACAAACCAAGTGTTGTCATTAGGATTAGTGTTTTTTTCTCTAAATTTATTTATTATACTAATAAGCTAATAGCATGCAATGAACACTAAATTGCTTCATTTTCCTTTCTAAACTATTTTTTACATTTTTTATTTTTTAACAACTTCAATTTAAGTAATTCAATAAACATATCAAATCAAATATCAATTTGAATCAATTTATAAATTATTAGTTATATTATTAAAATTAGTTGACATTAAATCAAATTAAAATAAATCATACCTACAATATCACTCAATCATTCTATTATTATTATTATTATTAATAACAACAATAACAATAATAATAACAATTATTATTATTATTATTATTATTATTACTACTACTACTACTGTTGTTGTTGTTGTTATTGTTAATGTAAGAATACTTAAATATTTTTTCTTAGATGCTTTTGGTACTATTTTTTAGTGTGACTAATGTCACATATCAATATGAATTTTTTTTTTAACTCAAACTAATTTTTAAATATCTTTCTGATTAATTTAAAGTTAGAATTTTTTAAAATATCATACCAATTTTGACCTTTATCAATTTATATATTATTATTATTATTATTTCTCTAAGATAGACTTATATCTCTTTATATTATTTTTAATATGCTTTTTAATTTTTCTTATCTTGTGCATCATAATTACAATAATTCTATTCTTCCAAAAGAATTTCCTTTTTTAAATTATTTTATATTAATTTAATTATTAGAAAGTCAAATCCATAAATGAATAATATTTTGATTTCAATCAATTAAATCAAATTCTAATTAGAATATTTCATACAAAAATATCACAATTTAATTATAAAGCTAATTATACAAAAAAGTAATAAATTAATAACTAATAAATTAAAAGCAATAAATAAATTTTAAGTAAATCATCTTAAATTTTAAATTGATATTTATCCATTTTAATCTAATTCAAATTCAAAACAAAATTGGCTAGAATAATACAAAAATTTAAAAATAACATTAATATTAAATTAAATTATGACTAAATTACACAAATGTATAATGTGATAGCATTACACACGCATGTATGTATGTATGTATGTGTGTGTGTGTGTGTGTGTGTGTGTGTGTGTGTGTGTGTGTGTATGTATCTAACCTTTCTACCTATTGAAAAAGGACACTAAGACATGAACATGTGATTATGCACTCAATGCATTCAAATTGATACTTAAAATAAATTAATTTATGCTTAAAATCTCATGTGAAATGTAAAGTTTATAGAAATAAAGTAATAAATTAATAAATTTAAATAATAAATAAATCATATGTAAATTATCTAAATTTTTATATAATAAATATTTATTACTTTAATTAAATATAAATCTACCAATGTAAATCATGTCGTATCTCAATAAAAAATTAATTTTTTTCTATATAAAATAATTTATTTTTTCGTTATTTTTCATTATTTTAATTTTAAGAATTTTAGAATCATCACATGAAATTTTGATATTTATACATTATTATTGTTACTATTTTGAATCATGTAATATTACAATTTATAAATACAAAATTAAATTAAATTAAACTTAAAAACCATGAAAAAAATAATACTTAATCTATAAGTACCCACAAAACTTAGCTCAATTTTTTTATCTCTTGATTGGTTAGAAAAATCATTTGTTTTTTATTCTTCTTTGGAAGATAATGATGATTTAAATTGACATACAGTCTTCCTAACACAAGCTTGTTGAAAAAAGTTAATTGTCAATTAAAAGTGTGTTTTGTACAACTTATATATATATATATATATAGAGTAACTCGTGGTAGAATTATTCCATTCTATAACTCTTGATATGTATTAAAATTCAATGTTGAATATTTTGATAATATGTCAATGATCATACACATCAAATGTTAGGTAAATCGGATATTTGTATCTAGTTAACTTATAATTGACATTTACTTACAATTTAGAAAAATATATTATACGTCAATTTGAATCTATTTAATGAACTAGCAGATAGTTTTCAAACTTTATAAAAATTTATAAACTTGATCTACTCAATATAATCTTTTAATTCAATGGTTAAATCGTTGAAATTTAATATATACCAAGAATTATTGAATAGAGTAACTTTACCCAGTGTTACTCTTAGAGTAACTTGATCCTCATGTGTGTGTGTGTGTGTGTCTAGGGAGAGATCAAATTACACCGGTGTAACTTACATAAACTATTCTACCGTTCAATAACTTTAATTGGATAATTTTATGTCAAAACCCACTATTAGATTGAAAGTTCCTTTAACATAAATCATATGTACAAAATTTTATATTAATCCAAAATTATTTGATACATTATTCATATAGATGAAAATGAACATAATATATACTTTTCAAAATATACTAAAATATATATAAAAAAAGATTTTTGCCATGTGGTAACATTTCAAAATTATTTTCTACTTAAATATAAAAAAATATTTTTAATTAATAAAAATACATAATTAAATTAATTAAAGTAATTATAACTATTATTTGCATATTCAATTGATTAATCTTTTTGAATACTCAAGTATTGTCATGATTCCAATTACCAATTTTCATGAATTGAACATTGAATTTAATCAATTTATTCAAATAAATTATTTGTAATTATAATAATTTATTCAATTAAGAGACACATATATATTCAATTAATGAGTCAATTAGACTCTAATTGTTTTATCCAATCAATTAAGACATACATATATATTCAATATATAATTTATCCAATTAAGACAACATTGCATATATTCATGCATGAGATCGAGAATTGAATCCTAACTAACATGCTTAAAAGACCTAATTATTTTCTATACATAAGGATGAAAATGTTGCATGAAAATAGAACTAGATATGAACTAAACTAACTCGAAATCACTAGCGAAGAGTTATTATGTAACCATCATTTTACTATAAACATCTCTTATTAAAATTATGTATATATCTAAATTATATACAAATGCGAATATATTTATAAAGATAATTTTTTCTTAAAAACGTTTATATAAATTAAAAGGATATAAAACATGTGTAAATATAAATTTTTTAAATATTTATTAACATTCATAATTATTTTATCTATATTTTAAATATTTATGTACATATCTACTAATATATATTTATAAAAAATTCAACAACATAATTGTTAAGTATATTTAAAAACTCTAATAATATAAAAAAGTAATAGAATATAAAATGTAAACTTAATACTCGTCCAAGACACAATTTATTACTTAGGTTAATAGATTTTAGACTTAATTGCATTTTTGGTTCTCCTAGTATAACAATTGTGCAATTTGGGCTTCCATGTGTCAATTGCGCTAATTGAGTTCCCCAAGTATCTAAGTTGTGCAATTTTGATCCCTTGTCAGTTTTTCATTAAATATTTAATGGATTTTGCCAACATGACATTTATGGGTGACATGGCATATGATGTAACCATGATGGATGACATGGTTGACATGACGACAACGTGATAGTTGACGTAGGTTTTGACGTATTGATGACGTGGCATGATAATGTAACATGCAAAAATGAAAAATAAAATTATTAAATAGACCTTAATGGGATTTGAATCCCCCACCTCAAGTTCTAATAACAACCTTTAACCACTAAAACTAATAAGTTTCTTTAATTTATTAATGAAAAATATAATATACGTAACTTAAATAGAGACCAAAGTTGCATATATATTTACTACTACTAAATAAACATATTAATACCAATATTTTTATTAATAATATTTTCATATATTATTAGTATATTAATAGAAAAATGAATAATTTAATAAATATAATTTTTAAAAAATGATATAAACGGTGAAGAAACATATTAATAAAATAATAATCCTAGAAAATAGATTAATATTAACAGTGTTGTTATTTTATTAATATATTTATGTAGAAGTATAAATTAATATTAATATTATTATTAATATTAATGTTAAGGCAATTTAGATCCATGATGATATTGAGCATCTAATTTGTATATTTTAATCATTAAAATTTATATTTATATCATATTTTAAAATAATTTATATTTATTAAATTATTAATTTATCTACTTCTAATATTTAATATATATAGTAATATTAATAATAATAATAATATCTGAATTAACTTATTAATAATACTATTAATACAAATAATATATATATATATATATATATGTGTGTGTGTGTGTGTGTGTGTGTGTGTGTGTGTGTGTGTGTGTGTGTGTGTATAGTTGTAGTAAATATATGGGCAATTTTGGTCTCCATTTAAGTTACATATATTATATTTTACATTCATATATAAGAAAAATTTATTAGTTTAGTGATTAATGGTTCTTATCAAAAGCTAAGGTTGGGAGTTCAAATCCTATTAAGGCCATTTTTATAATTTTGTCTTTTATTTTTGCATGCCACATCATCAGCACGTCAAAACCTATGACAACTGCCATATCATCTACCAAGGCTACATCATTTGTTATGTCATCCGTTAATACTATATTAGCAAAATCTGTTAAATATTTACCGGAAAACTAATGGAGGGACCAAAATCGCACAGTTTTGATACTTAAAGGACTCAATTTGCGCAATTGGAACTTGAAAAACCAAAATCACACAACTATAATACTAGGAGGACCAAAAATGCAATTAAGCCTAGATTTTAAATAATTGTCATTTATCATAATATTTAGTCATCAATCTCTTGTAAGGACCTTTTGGTCTTTATGGACGTTAGGAATTTTCTTTTACTGTTTGTTTTGTTCAAAAGAAATAGTGATTTTATTTTTTTAATTTCACTTCATCTGGTACAAAAATTTAATAAGGATGAAAGGACAAATAAGGGGACTAAAATCATCCCCCTCTCAGCTTTATCTCCCCTTTGATAACGGGGAGATTTAGAGAAGAGGAAAAGTGTTTATAAATTTAAGATTATATCTATGGATTGAATTGCCATGATGCCTCTTTCATTGCTCTTTGTAAAAGTATAATATTATAATATTATTTGCATTTTCCATTTCACACCCTTACCAATCAGATAAGGTAACATTTTAATTTATCTCCTTCTCTTAAATCAAATCAACATTAAATAACTACCGAATGCATAAATCAATTGGCACATGTATTAGCTTAGCTAGTAGTTTTGAGTTTGAATTTTGGATATGTAACCGTATTGAATATTTGGAAGGAGAACTTTGTTATATATAATAGTCCTACACAGCTTGATTATGATTATCTCTTGTAAAAAATACATATAATTTATACCAAAAAATTCAAAGCAAATAAAATATACTTCTTTTTCTTTTTTATTCCTTTCCTTTTTCCTTCTCTCTATTAATATCACTCTCGTCCATTTCCTTCCTTTAAACTAAATACATTGTGAGACAAATTCTAGGAACATCAATGTAATTTTCAAGAACTATCTTCACAATATACTTAAAACTTGTATTCTCTATGTGAGAGTGAAAATTTCTTATTATATTTAATACTTCTTACCCGAGATTTAAGAGTTTTACTTTAAGTGATAGTAACTTTTTAATTATCTGAACTGTGAGTTTAATAATAAAATTCCGGCCGAATTGGTTTCATGTATTTAACTTTCAAATTTTTTTTTTCTGAATAGGCAATGATAGAAGCTTTTTATAATTAACAAAAAATTAAATAGATTTTTGGTTTTGGAAAATATAATAATTTTTTATTTTGATTCTGATAAAAAATTATTTATTTTTAGTCTTTATACTTAACAAAATTGATCTAGTTTTAGTCTCTCATCAAGAACTAAAACCACATGATTTTGGTAATTTTTAAGAATTAAAAACTAATAAAATTTTTACAAGGACTAAAACATAGCCAACTGAGTATGACATGAGCATGACATCCTAATTCTATTTAATATTTAACAAAATTAGTTGACATGACAAGCTGAGCATGATATGCAAGGCTGGCCTAACATATTCTTAGGCATAAAGAAAATTTTGAAATGAAGCCTTTTTAAAATTAATAAAAGCATCAAAAAAATTAGAGGCCTTACAAAAAATAAAAATAATTTTTCCTCCATCAAGATTTGAATTCTCATTCATTAAGAAAAAAATACAACTTAATTACCATTACACTAAACCAACTAACAATAAAAGTTATATAAATATTAATATTAAATAACTTTTTACTAGGGGCCTAAAGCAAGGGCTTGGGTCGCCTTAACTTGGGCTAGCCATGATGATATGATAGTGAGTGTACCGGCTAAAAAATACAAAATATTTGAACTATAATGACCTAAAAATTTGCTATGACTATATTAATTAACTTAATTGTTGTGTTGATGATATTTATGAGTAAAATATTTTTTTTATGATAACAATGAACAACAAAATGTCTTTCTATTTTAAGCAAAATAATAACTTAAATATTGGATGAAATCAAGATGAAGGTAAATGGGAGAAAAGTTGAGCTACCCAATTAGCATAATTGAAACAGAAAAATGTTATCTGTACAACAAATTTTACAACAAAAAGAGAAAGAGAGAAAAAAAGAGAGAAATATGAGGTGTAATTAATGATGTGACAAAGAGAGATAGAAAAAAATATTGAACAAATTGTTGTATGAATAATACAACTCATTGAAACATGAGAAACTAAGATCGCATAATTGTGATACCTAAAAGATTAAATGAAATTAAGCCTTTTATTTTAAATTGGAAGGGGGCGATTGCCTATTGGTAAGTAATAGCCTTGCAAGGGGGCATGCCTAACTTCTCCTAATTTATACTTTTTATAACCAAAAAAATGAAAACATCTATAGTATGGTAAAGGTAATTAAGTTTCTTAGTGAAATTTATTTTCATACATAAGACTGAAATCTAACACCTTACTTAAAAAAAAATAATATGAATTATCAAAATTAATCACTAGACTTTTTAAAGTTATTTTAGAAAAATGACTAGAAACTTTTGGATATAAATAATATGAACTAATAGAAATTTATCTCAAATTCAGACAGATTTAGTTACAAATTAAACTTTTAAAAATGTTATAATTTATCTGAAAATTTGTCTAAAATTTCAAATGAATTTTAGTGTCACTAAAAAGCATAACTATAAAAGAAATATTTTTTTCCGATCCAAACTGTTCTGACATCGTGATAATAAGTTTTAACTAAAAAATTTGCAAACAAATTAAAGAAAAATTAGGAACAAATTTTATTTTATAAGAAAATCGTTTAAATTTAATATGAAAATCCAATGTTTGGATGAAAAGTTTCCCGTTCGGAAATTTTGAGTGAAAACACTAATTTTCTAACTGAGATTGAAGAGGAACTTGCAAATTGTTGATGCAAGCAGGACCATGTTTGCTAGGAGTGTAATAACAAGATGTTCCCAATGGCCAAACATACCCATAGAAGTCGCTTAAACAATCACGAGCCTGGGTGTATCATAGTAGTATTTAATAATTGTTACTTAATTACTTGAAGAGTGTCTTTTTATATTTGATTCATATATATTACAAAATTAAACTTAAAAAAATTGTGTTTGATATATAAAAGAATTAAACATATTTTTTACAATAAATTAAGAAAAATAAATATATTAAAAGGCTTATTTTTTTGTCTAATTTAAATATAAGTTTATAAATATCTAAACATTTGGCATTACTGCTATTTGTTAAAAATAAAAAATTATACATATTTTTATCTGAATATATAATTTAAACAAAAAAACTAATAAAAAACAAAAACAAAAATATGATTACCAATTTCATTTATATTAAGAAAATTTAATCAAAAGTAAATATAAACACAAAATTTTAAATGATAATTTATTTTAGAAAAAATAAATTGATTTATGGTCATGACAAATAATTTTGCTAGCTTGTACTGTTTTAGTCTGCTTTGTTTTACAATATTTGCAATGACAGAACTCCTTTATAATAAAACAATAAAAATAACTATATGTTGATTTCACAAAAAAAATATGTCACTCGTTGCACATTATTCTTTCGAACAGAAATTATTTAGATTAATATCAATTTCAAATAATTATTAAAGCATTCTACCAAAAAAAAAAATATTAAAGTATTCACTCAAGTTGTTACAATTAGTTTGGTTTTGACTATTCAAAGTCGTCCTTTTCTGTCGTTTTGTTAGTTGGAGACTTTGGAAGTCGTCGTCGTCTTTTATTTATTTATTTATAAGTTTTGGTCACTACGGGATATTATATATATGGCTATTGGCAGTGCTAAACTCACCGGTATCAATCTAATTCTAATATTGAGTGCATTTGATCAATCACTTTGCCTTTGTGATGATAACCACCACAATGTCAATGATGAACCCAGTTAGTTTCAAATTCATACTAGCCATAATATTTATGGCGTGTTTGGTGTTGCAGGTTGTTTGTGGTGAGCAGGAAATACGGTGCATACAAAGGGAGAGGGAAGCACTCCTCCAATTCAAGGCTGCCCTTCTGGATCCCTATGCCATGCTATCTTCTTGGACCACTGCAGATTGTTGCCAATGGAAAGGGATTCGCTGCAGCAACCTCACTGGCCATATTCTAATGCTCGACCTTCACGGAGAGGTTAATTATGAATATGTTTTCATCGTATATGAAATTGCCTCCCAACGTTATATCAGTGGAGAGATCCACAAGTCGTTGATGGAGTTGCGACAATTAAAGTATTTGAACCTCAGTTCGAATTCTTTTTCGGAGGAATCCCAGAGTTTCTTGGTTCTCTGAGCAACTTGAGATACCTTGATCTGTCATCATTTTTTGGAAAAATTCCAACTCAGTTTGGGTCTCTTTCTCATTTGAAATACTTAAATCTTGCTCGGAATTATTATCTGGAGGGTTCAATCCCCGTCAACTTGGAAATCTCTCCAAGTTGCAGCATCTTGATCTCAGCGGCAATTCTTTGAAGGAAATATACCGTCCCAACTCGGAAACCTTCTAAGTTGCAGGAGCTTTATCTTGGAGGATATCATGATTCTCTCAAAATTGATGATGGGAATCACGCTGGAGATCAGTGGCTGTCTAATCTCATTTCTTTAACCCATCTTTACTTGGGATACACATCTAATTTTAACAGTTCTCGTAGCTGGCTGCAAATGATTGCCAAGCTACCAAAACTAAGAGAACTAAGTTTAATTGAATGTGGCCTTTCCGATCATTTTATCCTTTCATTAAGGCCTTCTAAATTCAATTCTTCTACTTCTCTTTCGGTCTTTGATCTTTCCGAGAACACCTTCACGTCATCAATGATATTCCAGTGGGTGTCAAACATCACTTCCAACCTTGTTGAGCTTGACCTTAGTGGTAACCTCTTGGAGAGTTCCGCATCAAATCATTTTGGCGTGGTAATGAATTCGCTTGAGCGCCTTGACCTCTCCAACAATAGATTCAAAGGTGAGGCTTTGAAATCCTTCATGAATATATGCAACTTACGTTCTTTAAACATGCATAGAAACAATTTGACTGAAGACCTTCCATCAATTCTTCATAATTTGTCTAATGGTTGTGTTAGATACTCACTACAAGATTTGGATGTGAGGTATAACCAAATCACTGGCTCTTTGCCTGACCTTTCGATATTCTCATCTTTAAAACATTGACTGTTGATGGAAATCAATTAAGTGGAAAGATATTTGAAGGCATCAGATTGCCGTCTAAGTTGGAGCTTTTGTCAATTAGATCAAACTCTTTAGAAGGTAGTGTTCCAAAATCATTTGGGGACACATGTACTTTGGAGTCATTGGATCTCTCTGATAACAAGTTCAGTGAAGAATTGATGGTGATATTTAATCACTTGTCTGGGTGTTCTAGATACTCATTGCGAGAACTGAATCTAGGTGGAAATAAATTCAATGGCATACTGCCTGACTTCTCTCTGTTTTTGAAGTTGGTAAGATTGGATCTATCAGGGAATCAATTAAAGGTTGGAGTTCCAAAATCATTTCAAAATGCAAGTATTTTGCGCTCATTGGACCTATCCAACAACAGTTTGAGTGAAAACCTTCCAATGATAATCCATCAATTGTCTAGATATGCTAAATACTCATTGGAAGTATTAGATCTGAGCATGAATCAAATCAGCGGCACTCTGCCCAACCTCGTCTCAATGTTCCCATCTTTAAAAAGATTATACCTTTACATAAACAAACTAAATGGAACAATTTCTAAAGATCTTCGATTTCCAACTGAACTGGAGGTACTATATTTGATGTCTAACTCTTTGAAAGGTGTGATCACTGACTTTCATTTTGCTAATATGTCTAAGTTAAAGACATTGGAGTTATCTGATAACTCATTGGCTTTGGAATTTGGGCAAAACTGGGTCCCATCTTTTCAATTGGATTATATAGGATTGAGATCTTGCAGGTTAGGTCCAACATTTCCCAAATGGTTGCAGATACAAAATGATTTCAGCACTCTTGACATTTCAAATGCTGGAATATCGGATATTGTTCCAATGTGGTTCTGGGCTAAATTAGCCTTGCAAAAGCTGATTGATATCGATATTTCATACAACAATCTACAAGGTATGATTCCAAATTTTTCACTAAAAAATATTCAATATTCCCTAAATCTTGGATCGAATCAATTTGAAGGCCCTATTCCACCATCTCTACGAGTTTTCATGTTTCTCGATTTATCCAAAAATAAATTCTCAGATTCTTTTTCATTTTTATGTGCCAGTGGTACAGTTGAAACTTTATACCAGTTAGACCTTTCAGATAATCAATTATCAGGACAAATTCCGGATTGTTGGAGCCGTTTCAAGTCATTAGCTTATTTAAATTTGACTCGCAACAAATTTTCAGGAAAGATTCCTACTTCAATGGGATCACTTCTTGAACTTCAAGCATTGCTATTGAGAAACAATAACTTAACAGGTGAAATCCCTTTCTTCTTGAGGAATTGCACAAAGTTAGTGATGTTAGATATGACAGAAAATAGATTATCAGGGCCTATCCCTACTTGGATTGGAAGCAAATTACAAGAGTTGCAATTTTTAAGTTTAGGAGGGAATCATTTATTTGGAAGTTTACCATTACAAATTTGTTATCTAAAAAGCATTCAGCTTTTGGATCTGTCACTAAACAATTTATCTGGGCAAATTCCTAAATGCATAAAAAATTTTACTTCAATGGCTCAAAAGACTTCTTCAAGAGATTATCGAGGTCACTGGTATTTTGTTAACACCACTGGTTTCAAAAGCAATCACTCCTACGATTTGAATGCATTCTTGATGTGGAAAGGTTCAGAGCGAATGTTCAAGAATGACGGGTTATCACTTTTAAAAAGCATTGATCTCTCAAGCAATCACTTTTCAGAAGAAATTCCAATAGAAATAGAGAATTTATTTGAATTGGTTTCATTGAATTTATCAAGAAACAATTTGACAGGGGAAATTCCTTCAAATATTGGAAGGCTAACATCACTTGACTCTCTTGATTTGTCAAGAAACCAATTTGTTGGTTCGATTCCTTTGAGTCTTACTCAGATTGATCGACTCGCCGTGTTAGATTTGTCACATAACCATCTATCTGGAGAAATTCCAACCGGCACACAATTACAGAGTTTCAATGTCTCGAGTTATGAAGATAATCTTGATCTTTGTGGACCGCCACTTAAAAAATTGTGTATTGATGGGGAGCCAACACAAGAACCAATCGTTAAACTTCATGAGGACGATTATTTGATTTTTACTCGTGAATTTTACCTGAGTATGGCAATTGGATTTGTTATAAGCTTTTGGGGGGTGTTTGGCTCAATCTTAATAAAGCGGTCTTGGCGACATGCTTATTTCAAGTTCTTAAGCCATTTCTCGGACGCTATTTATTTCATGGTAGCAGGGAAAGCTTTCAACTGGTGGCACAGAAGATAGCTGGTAATAATATTTTAGCCTTCCTATATATACTTGATTTTCCTTTATATGATAAATAGCACTCACAAACCTTGGTTTACAATCACACAACACAAACTTACTTTACAGCCACACTGTAAACATGTAGTCCATTTTTTCTTTTTAAAAAGACTAGAACATATATCTTTGAATAAACTAGTTTTAACAAAAGATGAACCTGCATAATTTTATTGCATTTCCGAAATCTTGAATAAATTGTTTATAAAATACTAATTTGTAATTAAATATTCAATAAATGATAGGATGACATTAATTGTGATATAGTAAGATGAATTTTAAAACATTGTTGTTGTAAATTTTCATATTTTTTTTAACTCTTTTTGATATAGTCAAATTTATCAATCATATAATCAGATTATCGTTGTCTGATAGAATGATTTTGAAAAAGCACAAGACACACTAAAAGATTCTAATAGACATGCAGGATGGTTCTTTCTAATATTTACTAATATTAATAAATCATAATGATGGTTATTGATTATCATATTATTTTCTAATTAGTTAAAACAAAAAAATAAAATAATAATAATTGCATCAAATTTTAATATGAGGTCCACTTTATAGTATTTATCTTTTAAAATAATGCACATTTCTTTAGAAAAATCAATTACACAAAATAATGTGATAAAATAATTTTATTTGACAAAAATATCTTTATTGGAAGAGTTGGAATGTAGTTGCGAATTTATTTAAATAAGATACCAATAAAGGAGAATATTACTAAAAGATAATAATTAATGCTTTGTGGGTTTTCTAAAATAATAATTGTTTTTAGACAAACTAATTAAAACACTCAACTTGATGTATATGATATGAGACGGGGAGTACATCTTAGTGTGGCAGGTTGTCTATGGTGAGTCCATGGACACCCAATAAGTGAAAATAGAAAAAATTATAAGGAAAGAAAGTATTTATCATATTGGAAATACAAAAATAT
Source organism: Spatholobus suberectus (assembly GCA_004329165.1). Classification (NCBI taxonomy): domain Eukaryota; kingdom Viridiplantae; phylum Streptophyta; class Magnoliopsida; order Fabales; family Fabaceae; genus Spatholobus; species Spatholobus suberectus. The sequence continues at coordinate 1,420,906 of CM014737.1, forward strand.
TTCATTTTTACCTTTTTTTAAAATTAATGTAAAGTATTTAATGGGCTGTAATAATATCACACTATGTGCCTATGTACACACAATAAAACAATAGAAAATCTTTAGAATAAAACTTCTTTTATGTCCTTTTTTTTTTTTTCATCATCTCTGATTTTCGCTGTCTCAAAATCGTTTTGCATCATTCTCATAAGTTTTTTGGTTTAGACATTCCGATCTTTGTGTTATGGGTGATAGATATAATTAATTTTATTAATGTATTTTTGTAGAGAATTATACATATATTGGAGGAAAGATCACCAATCTAAATCTTGATATTTTATTATCTCAATTTGTCTTTTAAAATGACCACAAATCATCTTCTGTGATTTTGTTAATCACATAAGGTAATTATTTTTTGATAAATGATTTTCTTAAAAAATATATAATAATTTGAAATAGTTTAATTAGTATTCACTTCAATGTATATATGGGAGTTTTTACCTGCGGTCCAATCATTAATGTTAATATATTGAATTTTATTTATTATCATGTCATTTCGGATTAGTTAAAATAAATGTAAAAAATAATAATTGTAACAAAATTTGAGTAGGTTATAAATTTTTTTTACACCAACATTTCATATTAAATAAATTAAAATACTTTTACCTTATTTCAGATCGCAAAATAATAACTACGTACTAATAACGTTTATTTTTTTCTTTCTATTTGATATGTCTTTTTCCTCCTTGTAAGTTATTAAGTGTCAAATAGAGCATAAGTTTGAGGTAGTTTTCCATCTCATTTTCTACTCTTTTAGTTGTCAATCTTTGTAATTTTCTTAGGATTTCAGCTTTTTTTCATTATTTTTTTATTATTTCTATTTTGGGACAAATTTTGAAGGATTTTTAATTTTTGGTTGAAAATTCTGGATTCTAGGCGCCTACGTGCCAACTTGATGTGGAAAAAATGCAATTTTTGCTCAAGATTGAAAGGGTTGTGAGGGCAGTAGAAAGGACATCAAAGAATAGGAGCAAAGAATCACTTTTGAAGGGGAATCACTCACTTGGGTTTGGAGAAAGAGAATTGAGGAAGGCTTCTAGATTTATTTTCCTTAAAGTGGATGGCTAGAGGATCTTCTTTCTTGTATGTTATGATTTTGTAATGGATTGCTGAACTTCTTTGGGCTAAGGCTTGAGGGAGCCAATTGGGATTTGTGACGTAGCTTATTTTCCTTTTTCCTAGCATTTTGTTCATAGTTCAGCCTTTAAATCTAAACTTCTGTTTTGCATGAAGTTGTTACTCATACAATGGTTTGACAAATCTCAACATTGGAAAATGACATGTTTGGTGATTACTTCTTGATTTTTGAGCCATGCTCTTGGATTATGTAGAAATAGAAAACAATTGGTGTGTGATCTACATATATCTTTGTTCCTTTTTACCTTAGTCTAACATGATTTCATTTACGGAATTAATTAAGTTGTATGAGATTAAGAGGTTCATATGTCAAGGAATTGAATGTAAACTACTTTAGCAAAAATGGATCTTAAACTTGAGCTAAGTTGTTTGGATTAGGTTGTATGAGCAAAGTTGTTGAGTCTAGATTCAGTCGATTGTGGGTTTGTTCTGTCGTTGAGGGTTGGGTCAACATCCTATTCTTGTTTTAGATATTTGAGACTTTTTTGCGTTAATTTATTTCTTTTCTTTGTTAATGTACCTATGTTTGTGTTCGTGCCAATAATACTCTTTTAATGCCATTCTCCTGCTCATGATGCCACAATTGCTTGAGAAATATGAAGAGTAGGTTCGTGCCAATAACACTCTTTTAATGCCATCCTCCGAGAAGGTAATGATTGTGACCAAGAAGCTTTAGGCAGAGTTTAATGTTTAGATTCCGAGCCAGATACCAATAGAATATTAAAAAGTGATTGAAAAAAACATCGTTAACTTTCTACAAGTCTCTTGTTAACAACAGGTGATTGTAATTCTTGGTATGTTAATTTTCTGAGTCATTTATTTTCAACCGTCTTCCTTTCTACATAGTTTGAGGAATAGACCTCCCCTAGTCCTTACTTATTTTCAGTTATCTTGGATTCTTTATTAGTAGCTCTTACATATCAAAAGCATAAATCTTTTTATTGTATTAGTATTTGCCAAGTTCAATATGCCTTCTATTTGTTTGCCTTGCTTTTCACTTGCCTAGTTCGATGACCATTTACTTTCGTGGTGTACAACACTTTCCAATTTGGAAATGAAATAACTAAATAAAATCTGATTGTACCATTATTCGAAAAAGAAAGAAAATTCCAGATATATTTTTAAGTTACAAAAACTAAAAATTAATTTATATTAAAAAGTACAAAATGTAATGTAAAAACATTAGTTTACCCATCAACTTTAAGGGCAAACTAATAGTCTTGTAACCATATGACAATTTAAGCTTTGTCAAATTTGAAGGCTTAAGGTCTTAGGTAGCTTGTTATTCCATTATCATCTTCAAAATTGTTAATTTTCTTTTAGGATTTCCCTTTCTTTATCAAAGCTTTCACCGGGATATTTCAGGTTAAAGATGAATTAGCCGTATTATGCAATCCAAAGACAATTCACATAAATGATTGAACCAAACTGTGTGAGCAGTACAGCTGCACGATCAATTTACAAAATTCTAATGTCTGAAAATTCTGATCATATATAATACAGCATACCTAAAAGGATTGGTGTAAAATATTCCTACTTCCTACAAAGCCATTGCATCTTCCAAAACCGTGCATGACAGAATATAAATCCCCCAATAACCCAAACAAAAACTGAGAACTCTTTCCTAAACATAACGCATGATGATCTACACATCCTTTAGAGAGTAGATGTGTGAGCCAGGACAAGTTCTTTTCTGGGAATCTTAAGATCTCTATGACATTTGGCATATAGTGGGACATTTGGGCATGCTTTAAGTTCAACATCTCTGGTGAATGACTCCTTCCTTCCTTAAAATGTATCATTGAGGATGAATGGTGACAAATCCAAAATAAAAGTAGCATTCCACAATCTAAAGGAAGTAAGCGAGCTGTTGTTTCTTCCTTGAACCTCCTTCTCCATACAAATCATTCCACTGCTTCAACTCATTCATTACGGATCCTTCTGATGCAAAACTTGTAGCGACCTGCATTTAATCAGATATCTCTGAGTTCATGTACATGGGAAAAAATATTCTACTGGAAATAACACACTTTCCTTCTTCCACTAGTGTGACATTGTTAGTTTGAAATCCTTAGTACATGCATGGGTTAACGATTTAAGCAAAAACAAAAATGGATCACATGACCCTAGTGCCAGATATATATCATCATAGTCCATTGTCTTGAATGCCTTGATTTTAACAAATCCACTTTTAAATACTTTATGTAGTATTGTACAGACGCCCAAATCAAGTACTCCATAGCCATTTGAATGAAAAATTTTCAGTTCATCCTACCTGACTCTTAGCCTGTCTCATGTCTTCCATGTTTAAAGGCCTCAGGGTAATTTCTTGGTCTTCCTTATCTTTATTGTTTGAAGCATCTTCAGAGCTTTGGCCCTCTGCTTCTCTTTTCTTCTTTTCCTAAAATATGATGCAATTGATATTTAATTAGATCTTCAGCTCATACCAAAGTTTGCATGGATAGTGATGTTAAACTGTAACATAGTAGTTGTTTAATAACTACCATTTCCTTCATTCTCTCCTGCTGTATGAGCTCCCTAACAGGTCGATAAGCCGCAGTGATGCACATATTCTGTTCACAGAAATGAACTTCAATAGATTTTCAACCCAAAAAATAAAAAATAAAATAGTAAATCACTACCAAAATTCACCTTAAGATCACTTCCAGTATATCCTTCTGTCATGGTTGCCAGCTCTTTGAAGTCTAAGTTCTCATGTTTTTCTTTAGCCAGAAGGGTCTTCAAGATCATTTTCCTGTTCTCAGCAGATGGAAGACCAACCAGGATCCTGCTCAACAACAAAAAGGTAAGAGATGTCATTCACAAATTACAAGAGCAATAATAATTGAACTGAAAAGCAATGAATATTGTCATTGCACAGTTGAAAACAACACTTAACTTTATTGTATTCATAAAAAATATCTGATAAGACTCAATTTGAGAACAATTTAAATGCCAAAGAGGCAGAAATTGTTGCTAGAAGAGTTGAGACAAAAGCTACTAAAAGATCTATCTTCTAAGGGAGTCAGTCATATGGTATTGTTAGCTACATAGAAAGCAAGAATGGACACCTCAAAAGGAAAACTAAGGCACCATTTGGTTTGAGAAAATATTTTCTGTTTTTTTTTTTTAATTACAAAAATATCACCTTGTTTTTAATTTGTTTTCTATTTTCTAATATTTATTTAGGAAACAATGAAAACAACATTTTATTATTTCACTCTTCTTTATACAAACATTTGACAACAAGAAACAAAATAAAAACAAGGTGGTCCTTTTGTAATTAAAAGTGAAAACAAAAAATATTCTCAAACCAAACAGCCTCTAAACTACATAAATGCAAGTTCAAAAATATTGAGATGTCATGTTTCTTTTTCTATAAGAAATTGATGAAAGACCACTTGTCATGAATTTTCTTGTTTTCTTTATGGTCACGCAGGTGTTCATCATACAGGATGAAGAAAATGCAGTATTTGTTCCAACGGCAAAAATGTTGTGGCTGATCAGAAGCAAGCTCGACATGATCATGCAAACAATAAGACAAAGGTGGGGTCCTACCTGCGCTCAAACCGTCTTATGATAGCTTCATCAAGGTCAAATGGCCTGTTGGTTGCAGCAAGAACCAAAATTTGCTCATTAGGTCCTGTTAATAGTCCATCCCAGTGTGTCATGAATTCATTTTTAATCTTCCTCATGGCCTCATGCTCTCCAACTCTAGTCCTCTGTCCAAGCATGCTGTCAACCTCATCAACAAAGATAATTGTTGGGGCAACCTTAGCTGCCAGTGTGAACAGAGCTCGAACATTCTTTTCATCTTCTCCAAACCATTTTGATGTGATGGTGGACATTGAGACATTAATGAAACTTGCACCAGCTTCATTTGCAATTGCCTTTGCTAGCATTGTTTTTCCAGTACCAGGAGGCCCAAAAAGCAATATACCTCTACATGGCTTTAGAAGCCCACCTTTGAAGAGGTCTGGCCTTCTAAGGGGAAGCATTACCAGCTCTTGAAGTGATTCTTTGATCTCATCCAATGCACCAATATCTGCAAATGTAACCCCTATCTCATTTGCAGGGACAACCTCTGGTCTTATGCGCTTCTCAAACTCGTTGTCAGGAACTTCCTGCAAGCAAGCAAGCAATTAGTATATAGTAACACAAAAAGGGTGAGTGTGTGTTGTGGGGGGGCAAGAGAAAATAGCCTTATAGTGTATCAATTATACATGTTTGAAACCAGCAAATTTGTAAGCTGATCGAAGTACGTACAAGGATCCTATTCATTTATTGTTTCTTTTTTCCCATTACTACATGGGTAGGATTTGATAAGCAGGTAAGAAGCATTTTACAGTCTTAGGTGCTGAGAAAATTGATCTTACTGCTTTTGCAGGTGTAGGATTTTCACCATCTTTCTTTGTTACTGGGATGGATTTCTCTGTCTCACTCTTGTTTTCGGGTGTTTGGTTGTCACACTTCACTTCATTCTTTGCACCAGTAATATCTTCTCCAGCATTTTCCTAATGTTACAGAAGACACCAATAAATAAAAAGTGAATATATATATAATGATAGGCACACTTCATCGTTCTTTTTTCCTAAGCTTTTCCGCTATTCCTGCGCTGATAAATAGATGTAAACAAGCATACCTTGTTAGATTCATTAGTCTTCAGATTCCCACCACTCTTGCCTTCCTGTAACAGACTCAATCCATGGGACAAACTGTGCACATCCAAGATCAGTAACTAGAAAATCTTGTCATGTAATCAATTGCTTACACAATCATTGGACCAGATATTTACCTATTGGCTGATATAACTAGCTTTTCATTTCGGCATTCCGGATCCTTGGTATTCATCAAATGGTAAGATATTGCAGATACTACAATTTCTTCAATATAATTGCTGAGTAAGATAGTGTCTGTCTACAAGGCAGATTGAATTCAAGTCATCACAGTCAATGTCATTTGCTGCTAGTACTTCAGCAATGTGGTTTCTGTTATCTTGGAACTGAATATCTTTCATGTCCTCTTCCAGTTGGCCTTTCCAACTGCCAAGATGAGTTTCATCTTCAGGAGCTTTGATGTCAATGTTGTAGGGGAATAGCGCAGTGAGTCTTTCATCAACTTCTTTGCAATCATCTTCTGACTCTAATGTCTGGGAACCAAGTATCAACACCGAGCCTGACAGTTTCTTTATCATTTTTTGTAATAAATTATATAACCTTGGTGATTGGACAACGAGCTTGTCAACATCCCTGATGTATAAAATGATGGAACTAGTTTCTGTGATAGAAACCAAAAGCTGCAAAAATTACAATGATCTTGTTATTAGTGTAAAAACTCTATTTGAAGATAGCCATGTGACAAATTCATTATACTTGTGTAAATGTTGCCAACAAAGGTTGTCGTTAGATACAATTTAAATATGAAGTTATAAGTTTTAGTCATTAAATCACCTTGTAAAGTGACTGCACAAAGAGCTTTTCATCAAAACACAAGCTACTTGTGGGCTTTAAACGAGCTGAAAACATAATTCAAAGAAGTGAGCAAAATGTTGGAGGAGAACGTTGATATTTCATACATTAGTGACAACAAGACAAAGCTTCAAGCATTTAGCTGCATGAATTTACCATAGTTTAAATAAGAAGAAATTTATAGAGAAGACTGTTTTCCTCCTAGAGTTTGTAGAATAATCATAAATTCATAATATGGATTTCCATGTATCAGATTAGTTCTTATTAACACTAGTTCAAAACTTCTATAAGCATCCTTGGGAATAGTATCTACACCCTTCATCTTTACCGATGAACTAACAGATTGACAGGTTGGTTTACTATTTTGGCTTATGGGAGAAGTGTATTTCATTTTTCCTTATTTTTTTTCTCCTATAAGTACTTATGGAGAAGCTTATCCAAATAAGACTTTAAAGTAGTATGTTGAAAAGAAGCTTACAGGGTACACAACAGAATTAAAAGTAGATGTTCAAATTAATCTTTGAGTTGGATGAGCAACCCCAAACTTGCTTAATAAGGTAACCTTTAGTTCTTAAGTATAACCTGGAAATGTTGGACCACACTGGGAAGCAGTGCTACTTATGTCAGATGCAGCAGAGGCGTTCCTCCTAAGTTTTGGAGGATAGGAAGAAATTATCAATCAAAATCAAATAATGTAATAGTTCTATATATTAAGGAAGCAACATATAGATAAAGGTCAATAAGGGTTGTATCAATCAATACAAATTCTAGAAAAATGAGAAAAGATAATATGGAGTCTTCACAACCATTTGCAATGTCAAGAGTATGATCACTGTCTGTGATACTAACATTAAAAACAAAACCTATTACCAGATATCAAAGCAATACATACATTATTATATCTTTCATATCTTGAAGTCTTCAACTACCAAACTCAATAACAGGTAATTATAGAATAGGAATTTTCATAATTTAAAAGTTGACGGTTTTTTCCTCTGGTACCTCTTGTTTCTCCTGTTAAAGGAAGCATTGAAAAGGAGCCAAACAAACCAGACGCTCGCTCCAAAGTCACCTCGGATATTGACCTTTTGAAAGACTACGTAAACAGAAGCAAATAAGGCACGAAAATATCACTGTGAACTAGCAATTAAATGATTTCATTGTTCTTTTTTAAAGTAAATATGAAATGAAGCTAACAAGTAGCAATTTCATCATGTCATGAATGTCATAGAATGGAGCAGAGTAAACTTACTGGTTCTTTTCTAGAACATCCAAATTTGCTCTGCAACTGTGCAAGGAAAAACTTAAAAGATAAGAATATGTGTAAATAACCAGTTAAAGCATATAAAATGGGAAGCTATCAAAAGTTACCTTCACAAAGAAGTCAGTAATATCCAACAACAGCAACTTTGATTCAAAGTAATGTGCTAAAGCTCTGGCAAGCATTTGCTGGTAAAGTTCTTCAAGATTTAGAAATAAATAGTATTAGTCAAACCAACTTGAAAGGTTTCTGCAGGACAAGGCTAAATTCTTGCCTAGTATACCTGCTGGACCAGATAGCAAAATAGCCCTGCTTGCTGGTGAGAGGTTCCTGGTGTGCCTGGAAAAGTGAAGATGTTTTAAATGAACATATGCACCACTTGTCAACATAGCCCACTTGTCAACTTGTGAGGTGAGGCACAACAATATCACTTTGCATATCCACGAAGAATCCACATAAATGTTTATTGAATATTAGTATTTAAGTCTGTGTAATATAGGATAAATATTTAAATAAATATTATTAATATATAAATTATATTATAATTAAAATTATAATAAATAAATTTATTCAAATATATAAATTATATTTTAAATTTATAACAAATAATTTAGTTTACGTTTAGATATAATTGAGAATATGTTTTTAGAAATTTTAATGGACATTTTCAAAATTTCAAGACACAATGAAGAAAGAATAATTTATTGCTTTTTGAATAAAAGTATTTTTGAGCTTTCATAGTTGGCATCCAAACATATACTTAAAGTGTGATATAAAATTATTTTTAACTATTGACAATTTTTTAAAAAACTATTAAAATTTAATTTATAAATATAGATAAAAAAAATGGAAAATTGAAAGAGATAAATAATTAGAATATATTAAATATATAGATAAAAATAAAAGGAGAGTAATTGAGATAATTAAGAGAATTTCTTTTAACTAATTATAAGGATAATGTGTGAAATGCATATCAAAACATAAAAGAAAGAAAATATTAAAAATATTTAATTAAAAAATGAAAAAAAATAGGAATCTCATTATTAGTGTATTTGGTTGCGTAGAAGTGCTGAAGAAATGAAAGGAAGTGCAGAGAAATATGGAAGAGTGTACGAATTTCCACAGTTTGGTTACAACGAAATGCACGAGTGAAGAAATAAAAAGGTGTGTGTCCCATGCTTTTTTATTTCTTCATAAAACTGAGTGAAAATGAAGAGTAACAAGACATTAAACTTAACATAATCGATTATGAACTACAACATAATCAATTAACGCTATGTTTTGCAACCTCATTTGCTCTTCTCTATGTGTGTATAAGGATTTGCTAACGTACATCAACTTGTTTTTTAGTTGGAATACGTTAGCAAGCTACACTATTGATGTATTTTAAGATAATCGTACTTATAACTTACTAACGTACTCTAATTAAAAACAAGTATACGTTAGTAAACCCTACAAGCATTTGCTAAGTATACCCAGCTTATTTTCTAATTAGAGTATGTTAGTAAGCTACACTATATGTAAATTTTGAAGATAATTCTTAATTATAACTTGTTAACATACTTCAACTAAAAATTAAGTGGTATACATTAACAAATCCCATATATATATATAATTTTAAAAAATGGATTGTTATTAATTTTTTATTTTTATTTTTCTATTTCTTTTAAACCAAATATTCTTATTTTCGTTTTATTTCTTATCTATTTCTCTTTACTTCTCTTCTCACCTACTTACTTTCACTCCCTCTATTCTTTTTTCTCTACTAAACACAGCCTCTATTTCCATCTCCCCCGCCCCCCTCCCATCCGCCGGCGGAATTCTCTTCTCCGTGCAAAAGATGGTGGCTCTAACAATTTTCTTGATTTGAATGCCCTTGTCCATGAAGTATGATAGATTATTAGCTTTCAATGTCAATGACGCATTATTAATGAGACGGGTTGACTGGAGTCTTTAGTAAGGCACTGAAGTCTCCCCCTTGATATTTATTATCTTTGTTATTAGGTTAGGTTATCTCCATTCTAGGAACTTTTTTTTTTTTTTTTACTTTTCGAAATGTTTAAATGAGTGTCACAATTATTATTATTATTTTTTTATAATTTAAGTAATTTTTCTCTCCAATCCGGCAACTATAAAAATATACAAATGAGCCTCACTAATAACTTCACATTCTTATATTTTATCAACATTGATTACTATTAACCTTTATTATTATTATTATTATTATTATTTAATAAAAGTACACTATAAAACATTTTTTTATTTTAATTCCTTTAAACACCAATGCTTAATAAGCTTGTGTCAGAAGATGTCTCCAGCAGTGGATGCTAGTTAAGAACCCATCTTATTAAGCACCTTTTTGTATAAGATCGAGCATTGGAGATGGCCTTATATACTCCCTTTGTCCCATGTTTGTTTGATGTTTTAGCAAAACAAAAAATAATCCCATTTTGATTGTCATTTTGGAATATAAATGAAGCATTAAATATTTTTTTGCTATTATATCCTTAAATATTTATTGTGGAATGAGAAAATAAAAAATAAAAATAAAGGAAAGAGAATCTAATTAATATAAGAAAAATACTTAGATGCAGTTATATATGTGTTATTTTCCAATGAGAATTGGAGCTTCACTTCAATAATCCATGTTGACATTTAATGGAATCCTTAATACCACTACAAAAAAAAAGGTTTTTTCTAACCTTTTTTTTTTCTAGCGTTTACTGAAAACCCCCAAAAAAATATTATAATTTCTGGTCTCAAATATAACCGCCACAATTGTACAAACTTTTGGCTATTTATTTTAATTTTTTTGGTGGTTAAACAATGCTACAATTTGTTACATATTTTTTATTTTTTACTTTCTTTGTTTGCCATACCCTTATCACCTAAAAAGCTTTTTTTTACCAAAGGTTGCTAGCTCAAGTAGTTCGACGCTTGAATTTCTTAACCAAGGTCTGGGCTCGATTCCCGGCTTGGGCATAAAGTCACAACCGAAGGTACCACTTTATCCTCAGATGGGCCGACCCGGTGGGATGAGAGATTAGTTAGGTGTAAAAATAAACCCTAAATACCTCCTAGTCTAACAAAAAAAAAAGAAGCTTTTTTTTAATGTACCTATTAAAAAAATAAAAATTGCTTAATGTTAAAAATTGCCCAAAATCTAGGACATTGCCACAACCATCTTCATTCATTTCAAACCTTTCTTCTAATTGCGCTCACCCTCAAACTCATCCAATTGAATCCAATGCCACTCTCATTCATCAACTCTCATCCGTCCAAGGTAACCTTGTAATACGAGACTCTTTCTTTCTCCAATTTCAATTCTCAGATCACTGTGTTCAAACCTAAGGTCGACGAGATCTCACTCTTCACTGTGAACTCCTCCTCATTCATTGCGGTTCGTTCTCTGTTCCTTCATTTCGGTTCTCCATTTTGATTTGTGTTGTTGGTGATTTTTGTTCGTTTTTTATGTTTTGGATTGGGGATTGGGGATTAGGGTTTTTGCAATTGGGGATTTTGGTGTTTGTTTGGCTTGTGACTATGTTTTTTGCTTTGTTTTCTGTGTTTTGGTTTTTGGATTGGGAGTTACGGTTTTCGCGATTAGGGGTTAGGGTTTTTTATTCTTCCTTTGGTATCATTGAGTTGAGGATGGGGAATGTGGACACGAGTTGTTGAGAAGAACAAGAAGCTTCTGCTACTATGCCCCTTGATGGGAACGCAATGCCTCACTCTCCTCCCACCAGTCCTACGGCCACTCATTCCCCATTCATCATCGCTCCTTAGGCAACTATCTCTTCCAATTCTAATAACGATTTCTGTTGCCAACACAAAAACAACTCCTATCATACACTACCTGTTTGATGCAAATTGCCAACCTCAATTTCTAAACTAGAGCTCTCATTTCTTTGTTTTGTGTCTCATTATTTTTTTCACCATGTTGTTTTCGTTTTGGTTTTAGTTTTCTACTAATTGTATCATTGAAGCAAACAAAGTTGTTTGTGATATTTGAATTAGTTTACTGTTTTTCAAATAAATTTTTTGACCTTCACAATTTTTTGTTTGGTAGTAATTTTGAGATGTTATTTAGTCTCTACTAAGCTTGATTCTGAATTTTGTTCTCTTGATTTATAATATTGGATGTGATCCTTTTGCTACATGTTTTATATACTGCTCTTGCATGGATTCCCTATTTTCATCAATTGTCAAGAATTCCCTTTTTTTGTGTAAGATCCGGTGGTTCTGCTTCAAAGACCTGATAAGATGCATGTTCTAAGTCATTCATGGATGTAGACTACTTCAGGATATAAAGACATGTACACTGAACTAGGAATTCCAACAATGATTACTTAGAGTTATGATGGAAAGGAAGTAGCTATGGAGAGGTCATGGGATAATTGGAAAACAAGGTTTGGAAACATTAGCATCTTCTTACTTGTCTCCAATGGTTGCTTTTAGCTATTTCTTAGATTCTCATATTCCTTGTTCATGATAATGCCCATGCAGAGATCAGGGAAAGACTTCACAATAATGAAGGTACTGCCATCTGGTGTTTAGCAGTACAGATTTATTGCGGAAGGACGAAAGAGGTACACTCCAGACTCGTCTTGGGCCCAAGATGATGTTGGAAATGCTTGCAACATCTTGAACTTACAAGTACGATTTTATTTAGATTAACATATTTTGCACATAAACAAAACAGTTATATTATGTAACCTATCTATTTTGTATGTTTCTTCTACTATCTTATGCTTAAGATTAGCTTTTTATTTTAATACAATCTTTTAGCTTATAAAAAAACCCGTGTCTAATTTTAATATAATTAAGCGTTGTATTCAAACCATATAATATAACAGGGTACAGTATTAAGTGATACTTTGCTTTGTGATGCTTTGCTTAGTCAAATGCCAACATATCATCCCAAGTGCCACTATTTTGAGTGAACATAGAAAAATCTTGGATCAATATCGATCCTAATACTTGTTTCCATGTTTGTAGTGTGAACATAAATGGTTGGGATGCTATGATTGCAATTGGGTTCAATGATGCTATAAGATGATCATCTTTGTCTTTTCTTTTTTCTTAATACAATTTCTTGCTTGTCACAACATATATAGAAACTCCCTATATTGTAATCTTAACTTATGCTCTTTATTTGGTTGTGAATCTAGTTGTCACGACATATGTTGTATATGCCACGAGATATATAAAAAATTGCTATGTTCAAGAGGCTTATTCATGTGCTTTACGTGAACAAATTAAACTTACGTATTTGTCATGCAATTTCTATTATAATGAGGTTATAATTGATTGTCTATGCTTTCCTCTGTAAATCTAGTTTTGTCCAATAAATGGAAGAGAAGGATATATGATGCTAGCTTGTTTGATCTGATTGGAGAGGACAATGATGAGGTGGGTTTCTCTGTAGTTAATCTCTTTCTTTCTTCTATGCATAGATTAGTAAGCAATCAGTAATTATAATTCCTTTATATATATGATTATTCAAGGTATTTTAGGGTCCTTAATATAACATATTACAGACTAAGCATCTCCATATTTTATAACTGCTTTGTGATAAACACTTAATGTGACAACTGCTTTGTGATATTGATAAATCTATATTTATGTAGATTTATAGAGCAAGTTCACATGATTTTTGCATTAACTCATTGGAAATTTTTGAGAAAATAGACCATTAATGAAGGATTTCATGTGATGTGTGTTTCTAAGCTTTTTATTTAAAATTACATGAATTGCCTTAATTTTGTTGAATTTTATGTAGGAAGTTAGTTGAGCAAAGAAAAGAAATTCAGTCCATAGGTATAGAGGAGTAATATACTTATCAAGTGGGCTTAAAAGAAGCCTATAAGCACAAGAACGGGCCAAAAAGGAGACTTGAAGCACAAAATGGAGTGCACAAAGTTGCACCCGTCCGGCGGGACTTGCCTTGGAGGTATTCTGCCGGGCGGGTTGGATAGCTCGCCGGCGTCAAAACGAAGCGAATTCTGAAAAATTGCCCAGCGGGTTTCCAACCTCGCTGGGCGGGTCTGAGGTCTAAGTTTAATTTTATTTGAATTTTTAATGGACCTAGATTGGGTAGAATGGACCGGGGTTAAGTCTTCTACTTCAAAATTCTGAAATGATATTACAAATAGCAAGGAGCAAAGCACAAGGTGGGGGTCTCTATCTTATCTCTATTATCTTCCCAATTTTTCTTTTTGTCTTTGACTTTTGGAGAAAGATTCTTAGAGAGGGTAATAGGATACTCAGAGTCAGAGACTGGAGAAAAACCTTTTTCTGTAAAAGATTTCTTTTTCTCTTTCCTTTGATGTATATTTTTAAAATTATGATTTCTCTTCTTGCCATGAGTAGTTAAATTTCTTATTAGGGTTGTGGTGTACTTAGTGTTTGGAACCCCTAAATGTAATTGAATTCTTGTTTCTATTCAGTCAATTAGATTGCTCTATTGTTTTTATTTTCTTACTTGGAATTGATCATCCCTTGTATGCTTCGAATCGATTAATTGAACGGTGGCCGTACCGCAATTAATTGGTAGACGTGTAGGATAATCAAATTAGGTTTTGTCGTATGATCAACCTTCATTCCTAATTTCCAATTGGATTAAATAATTAATTTAATCCTCCCCTTTTATTCCTCATGCCTTCCTAGGGTTTTAATATCTCACATGATCAACTAGGAAATTAACTTAGAAAGGACTATTGCAATTTATGACCAACAATTGACAATAAAATTTCGTAGGGGAATATTGGTAATTGATGAATAGTAAAAGGTTCAATTAGAATTAGATGTGAAGGAACTTAAAAGCAAGAAGGAAACCACAACCCTAAGCCTATTTTTCTCCAAATTTTTCTCTACTTGCCATTGTTTGTTTTACAATTCCTATTTTATGTTTATCACTATTGAACCAACCCAGTACCTATTTAATTTTACCTAAACAATATAGAATCTCTGGAAATTGGTAATCACCATTTAGTCCTTTGGGTTCGATATCTGGACTCATGTCCTTTTGTTACTACTGCGATAAGGGTACGCTTGCCCTTGAGCGTATTTTTAGCGCATCAAATATTTTAGGTTCCTTTATATATTTTATAACTGCTTTAATTTGTGATAAACACTCCAAAAAAAAAAAAGAGCTAATGCTCAACTCACACTCATATATGAGTAAACTTATAATCTTATTCAATGGTGAAGAAAAACAAAGGAAACACATTCATATTTATAAAAAGTAGAGCCTCCCCTCCTCTATTATAAGTGGGCAGCTAGGTTTAGCACAAAGAGGCAATAACTTGTGGTTAACCTAGTGTAACTTGGCCTAAGCCTAGTAAAAGGGCAACACCTAACCCTAGTTTCTCTATAAGCATAGTTCAACCCAAAATAATAGGCTTAATTAAAATATTATTCCAAAATGAAAATAAAATAACCAAACTAAAAAAAAAAAAGATGTTCAATTACATAATTAAATAAAATAGAAGCCATGTCCCCTTATTGGGCCCTTAATCAACTTGGATCACTTGGAGCATCTTGAGTGCTTCTACTTCTAGATTTGGCTTGAGTGAGAGAAGATTATTCACTTCTTGATCCAAAACTTCCTAGGCCTTCTTTGCTTTTAACCTTATCATGAGTCCCTCAAGCAATGTTATAAAACTTGGACCGGTCGTTGACTTGGCAAGGAGACTAAGTCAATAGGTTGATGGTCGAACTGGTGGGTCACTAGTCAAACTGCATGAATTGGTATAAATTATAATAATATAAACAATGAAGGGGTGTGTGTGTGTGTGTATTATAGGATTACAGAAATTGTGTGTGTGTATTATAGGATTACAGAAATTGTGTGTGTGAATTTCACACACAAGCTTATTTATTTATAATAAGAGAATAACAATAATACAGGGTACAAATAAAAATCCCTAAAAATAAGCTATATAATAGTTTCCAAGTTACCTTATTTATAATAAATCAAATCAAATCTTTAACACTTCTCCTTAAGCTGGAGCATATATGTCATATGCACCAAGCTTGTTACAAATGAAATCAACGTGAGACCCCTTGAGAGATTTAGTGAACATATATGCTAGTTGGTCACTGGAGCTAACAAAATCAGTGGTGTTTTTTCTTGAAAGCACTTTCTCTCTCACAAAATGACAATTTATCTCTGTGTTTAGTCCGTTCATGGAAGACCGAATTAGATGTAATGTGAAGGGCGGCTTGATTGTCACAGATAAGCTTAGTGTCCTAAGTGTCTCTAGATTGTAACTGTTGGACAAGTTGTCTATATTGGAACCAAAAACGTATGAAGTGTCTAGTCTTTCAAAATTTTGAAGATAACAAACTTATTAAGTTTTAAGTCTCTGTTGCAAAAATGCTTTTACAGCGTCCAAAACCGTGGCGTCCAATGTGCCAGTTTAACAAGCGTCCAATTGACTCGTTATGATGACCGTCCAGAAATAAGTCTCTCTCTTAACGACTAAATGTTTAAAGCTAAGACTCGTATACAAGTTCGTCTAAGCATAAGTTTTTTTCTTCAAATGTCTAAGTGTTTAAAACTTGTCTGGACTATGCGTCTCTCACATGTCTTTGTTTGAAATTAATGCTTTACCTATTTAAGAGATCTAACATTCTAATGTCTCAACATTGAATGAAAGACAGATACATTCTAGTGCATAAGCACAGTATTGCAAAAAGAGGAAGTCAACTTATTAAGCTGCTAAGCCGAATAAAGAATGATCAGAAAAGCAGACCTTCAATGCAATTCTGCACCTTTCATTTTAGTGCAAGAACTAAAGTTACTTTTCTGACTCCTCTGAAAGCTTGATACACGCACACTTTTCTTGAAGACTAAAGCTAAATCATCTCAACGGCTCTTTTCCACGAAGACTATATATATACACGCTCGAGAACAGTAAACAAGCAAGTAGTGCTAAGAAAATAAAATATAGAACTCTTACATTTACTGGACAACTTTGAAATCCTATTGAAAAGAAAATTTCTTTGTACTTAAACTTTCATATTCTCACTTCGTGAGTAGACTTGTTTTATAACAACTTTTATGTTGTGAAGGCCTAGAGAAGCTTAGTGAAAAAGGAATACTTGAGTGGTTAAGCAATCTGGGTTGATTACATTGTAAAGCCTGAAGAGCCAGTGAAGAATACTTGTTGTATAACCTAAGGTTGGTTAGTGAATACCTTTTGGACGAAAGGACTGGACGTAGCTCAAGGTTGAGTGAACAAGTATAAAAACTTTGTGTCTTTGTCTTCTCTTATCCTTCTCTCTCCATCCTTCAAACATGTTTTCAAAAAGGATTAAAAAGTTTTTAAACACACAATTCAACCCCCCTTGTGCAATCCTTGTTATTTCAATTGGTATTAGAGCTCAACCTCTTGGGGTTGAGCATCTAACAGTGCAGGGATAAAAAGATCTTGAGCATAGATGGATAACAAAGGACAAGCTATAAACAGACCACTGCTCTTCAAAGGTCAAAATTATGATTACTGGAAACAAAGAATGATAGCATTCTTTAATGCATACCACATCGACATGTGGGATGTGGTGGAATCAGGTGACTATCTGCCCTTGGACGAAAACAAAATTGAGTTATCTAGAGGTCAGTGGTCAGAAGCACACAAACAAAGGTATTTGCTTAATTCTAAAGCTCGAAATGCTATTATGTGTGTCTTGTTTGAATCAGAATATGAAAAAGTGCATAGTTTAAGAAGTGCTAAAAAAATGTGGGATACCCTGGCTCTTGCATATGAGCGTACTTCACAAGTGAAAAGATCTAAACTAAGCTTTCTTGTTAGACAATATGAACTATTTACTACGGAAGATAATGAAACTATTGAACTTATGTTTGGTAGATTTCAAACTATTATAAATAACTTGAGATCCTTAGGCAAAACTTATGATAACTATGATCATATTGACCAAATCTTAAGAAGTTTGCCTAAACAGTAAAGACTACAGGTTACAGCTCTGAGAGCAACCAAAGACTTAACAGCTCTCTCCATGGAAGAACTACTTGAAACTCTCAAAGTTTACGAGTTGGAGTTGAAGCAGGACGAAGGATAGAAAGAGAAAAGTCCATAGCCTTAAGTGTCCAGCGTCCAACAAGGGATCGTCTTCCAAAGCCCTAAATGTGGAAGAAACTTCTGAGAGAGCATCTGAAGAAGAAGACTCTGATGAGGACGAGATATCCTTCGTTTCCAGAAAGATACAAGCCATGTGGAGAAAGAAAGAAGGGTCCAGAGCTAGAAACTTTACAAAGAAGTTTAGCAAGGAGCCCAAGGAGAAGAATCCACTAGTCTGCTTTGAATGTAAGAAGCCTGGACATTTCAAAGTTGAATGTCCAAGCCTACAAAAGGAGAAAAAGAAAAACTTCTTCCAAAAGAAGAAGAAAAGACTCATGGCTACTTGGGAGGATATGGATCCATCCTCGTTAAAAGAAGGAGAGAAAGAAGTAAATCTGTGTCTAATGGCAGAGACTAGTTCAGAAAGCTCAGAAAATGAGCAAGATGAAGAAGTAAATTTTAATGACATATTTTCCCTTCAAGAAGCATATAATGAGTTGCTTTCTAATTCTTCAACTCTCTCAGTGGGCTATAAAGATTTGAAAAAGACGTTTTCCAAAATGGTGAAAGAATTTAATTTACTTAAAGAAAATTAGGAAAATATTTTGAGAGAACATGAAAAATTAAAGGCAAAGGATGTTTTAGAAGTGATACTTCCTAATGAAGTATTAGAACTACAAAAGGAAGTAAATCACCTAAAGGAAAGTCTATCCAAATTTGTCAATGGAATTGAAAATTTAAATAAAATCCTGTCTTATAAATGAATTCCACATGACAAGTTTGGACTTGGCTTTGTTAAAAATGAAGCCTCTGGAACAGCTAAAGTTATTTATTGCAAATATTGTGGAAAAATTGGTCATGAACCATTACAATGCGTTCATTGTCTAGTTACGAAGGCATCTGATGCCTTCAAAACTAACAA
Source organism: Spatholobus suberectus (assembly GCA_004329165.1). NCBI lineage: Eukaryota > Viridiplantae > Streptophyta > Magnoliopsida > Fabales > Fabaceae > Spatholobus > Spatholobus suberectus. Next base: position 1,439,818 of record CM014737.1, read on the forward strand.
GAAATGACCCAAGTTTATTTGGGTACCTAAGTCCATGATTATTCCTATTGCAAATCTGCTTGACAACAGAAAGGAAACTACAATCATGGTACCTAGACAGTGGTCGCTCATAACACATGATAGGAGGAAAGTCTATGTTTCAAAGCCTCCAACCAAAGAATGGTGGATGGGTCACCTTTGGAGGAAATTAGAAAGGGAAGATACAAGGAATATGTAAAATTGGTAAGCATCTCTTACCTTCTATTGATAATGTTTTATATGTTGAAGGACTTAGACACAATTTGCTGAGCATAAGTCAATTATGCAACAGTGGACATTGTGTCTCTTTTGACAAAGATGAATGTATAGTCAAAAATTTGGATGGATCTATATTATTTTCTGCTAAGAGGCAAAACAATCTATATAAGATTAACTTAAATGACTTTACAAATCAAAATGTATCATGTCTAGTATCCATCAACGAGAATCGATGGATTTGGCACAAGAAACTTGGACATGCAAGCTTGAGATTAATCTTAAAGCTAAACAAGCATAACCTTGTAAAAGGACTTCCAAATCTTGTATACAAAACTAATGTTCACTGTGATGCATGTCAAAAAGGGAAACAAGTGAAAAGCTCTTTTGATTCAAAAAATATTGTTTTCACTACTAGACCACTTGAACTTCTACATCTTGATTTGTTTAGACTTACTAGAACAGTCTGTTTTAGTGGAAAATGATATGGGTTAGTTATAGTGGATGACTATACTAGATGGACATGGGTTATGTTCCTAAAATACAAGGATGAATCTTACAAAGTCTTTTCTATATTCTACAAAAGAATTCCAAACGAAAAAGGTGTTTGCATAGCCTCAATTAGAAGTGTTCATGGAGGAGAATGGAATTCTCCACAACTTCTCTGTATCACGTATGCCTCAACAAAATGGTGGGGTAGAGGGAAAGAATAGGTCATTACAAGAAATGGCTAGAACCATGCTTAATGATAACTCCACTCCTAAACATTTCTAGGCTGAAGCTGTAAACACGATATGTTATTTACAAAACAGAATATATATTAGACCTATTTTGAAAAAGACTGCCTATGAATTATGGAAAGGACGAAAATCCAACATATCATATCTCTACCCTTTTGGATGTCAATGTTTCATTCTAAACACTAAGGACAATTTAGGAAAGTTTAATTCTAAGTGTGATAATGGAATTTTGTTGGGCTACTCTAAAACGTCTAAGGCATATAGAGTTTACAACTCTAGAACCTTAATGGTTGAAGAAGCCATTCATGTAAAGTATAATGACAGTAAGCCTGATTGAGAACTGTTAGAGCTAGATGAATTCTTTGCGGATATGAAGTTGGACGATACCAAGCCACTAGCGTCCAAAATCCAATTGGACAATCTAAAGGAAGAACAAAAGGAACCATCTGGACGATAATGACATATAAAGACATACCATCCAGAAGATCAAATTCTTGGAAGTGTACGCGATCATGTTAGGACAAGATCAACCTTCAAGGAGCAAGCTCAAACTACACTAATTTCTCAAATGGAACCAAAGACAGTGGATGAAGCTCTCTTGGATTAATGCCATGAAGGAAGAACTAAGCCAATTTGAGAGAAATGATGTCTGGAAGTTAGTTCCTTTACCTAATGACAAATCTATTATAAGAACAAAATGGGTGTTTCGCAGCAAGTTGGACGAGGCAGGTAAAGTGGTAAGAAACAAAGCTAGACTTATAGCTCAAGGGTATACTCAACAAGAAGGTATAGACTTTACTGAAACTTTTGCACCTGTAGCTAGGTTAGAAGCCATTCTCATTTTACTTTCATTTACTGCTTATAGTAATATGATGCTTTATCAAATGGATGTAAAGAGTGCATTTCTTAATTGTATAATAAATGAGGAAGTTTATGTGAAACAACCTCTTGGTTTTGAACGTGATACTTCTCCTAAACATGTTTTCAAACTCAAAAAGGCTCTATATGGACTTAAACAAGCACCTAGAGCTTGGTATGAAAAGTTAAGTTCTTTTCTTTTAGAAAATGGTTTCACAAGAGGAAAAGTAGACACAACTCTATTTCACAAAGACGTCCATTCATATTTTATTATTGCACAAATATATGTGGACGATATCATATTTGGTGCTATTAATGACGTTCTACGTAAGGATTTTTCTAAGCTTGTGACAACAGAATTTGAGTGAGCATGATGGGAGAATTGAAATTCTTCCTGGGATTACAAGTAAAACAGACAAACAATGGCATATACATACATCAAATGAAGTATGCAAAAGAGCTACTCAAGAAGTACAAGATGGACAATGCCAAAGAAATAAGCACATCGATGCATCCATCTTTAGTACTTGGACTAGACAACACATCCAAAAAAAATAGACGAAACCACATACAAAGGTATGATTGGATCTCTACTATATCTTATAGTGTCTAGATCTTATATCATGTTTAGTGTATGTCTTTGTGCTCGTTTTCAATCTAATCCCAGAGAAACTCGTCTAACAGTAGTAAAAAGAATTCTTAGATACTTAAAAGGAACTACTAATCTTGGTCTATACTATAAGATGAATAAAGAGTATAAGTTAGTTGGATTTTGTGATGCTGACTATGCTGGAGATAGAATAGAACGAAAAAGCACCAGTGGAGGATGTCACCTCATTGGTGGAAATCTTGTCTCCTGGATGAGCAAAAGACAAGGGACGATTGCCCTATCTACAACAGAAGTACAGTATATATCAGTAGCATCCTGTTGCTCGCAAATTTTGTGGATCAAGCATCAACTAGAGGACTATAGTATCTACGAGAGTAAAATTCCTATTTAATGTGATAATATTGTTGCTATAAACTTGTCTAAAAAAATCCTATATTGCATTCTAAAGCAAAGCACATTGAAATAAAACATCACTTTATAAGAGATTATGTTCAGAAAGGGGTTATTGATATTCAATTCATTAACATTGAAAATCAATTAGCAGACATATTTACAAAACCACTTCTTGAAAATAAACTCATTTATATTCGAGATCGTCTTGGTATGAAATTTATAAAGGAATAGATTGCTTTCATGTGCCTTGACTGTCCAATGACACGTAGCGTCCAATATCATATAGCGTCCATTATGATTACATCGTCTATCATGCATGCATCCATTAGCATTATGGTTAACATTCTGTAATGTTTCACAATTATGTGCATAAATATCTCCATCTGTACGTAATAATGTTTTTCAATAATAATGATTTAAAATAAATGCTTTATTCTCTGTCTGAGTCACTGTGGCACTGTAAACTGCCTTTGAAAAATGTGCACACCTGAACAAGCATTAAATGTGCACTATCTTTCTTCAAATTCGAAAAATTGCCAAAACAGAAACCCCTCAGTTACTTCCTATACACTCAAACATCTATCAACCAAACACTCTCACCCTGACTTTTGCCAACTTTAAAACTGTTCTCTCTATCTTTATCTACTGAATCATCTCGAACCTTAAACCTAAACTCATCAACAATGGCATTGGAGAACCCAGACCTCGCCATGAAGGCTGCTGCCCGTGTTGAAAAGCTGAAAGCCCTTGACGACATGGGAGTCAAGGTTAAGGACAACCTGATAAGGTATGGAATCCTCAACTACTTTCATATGAATGAGGTCATCTACCTAGAACTCATCCGACGTTTCTAGAAGACAACAAAGTTCTCTAAAACCAATGTGGTCGGCACCGTTCTAGGTGTGAAGGTCACTCTGGACCTGGGGAGCGTCGCTCAAGCCATTGGTTCCGAGCGTGCTGGCTCCTGCATCAAAAACGGCTAGGAAAATAGCTTTGACGGACATGAAACAGTGGATGCCGCCTTGATGGGGCCAGAAGTTGAAGGTGCTGTTGAGTACAACAAACTGATAAAGGACGGGAAAGTATACCAACAGTTCTTAAACAAAGGTATACTGTACATAGCTAGGTCCAAGGACAGTGTAACCTTCTTGCATTGATTCGCTTTATTCCACATGATTATTGGACAACAATTCAACCTCCTTCACCTCATTCTCAACAACATCTTCAGGACTATGAAGGGTCGAGGAGAGTTCGATCAGATTACTTATGTTGCCCTGTTGAACAGGATATTCTGGATGCAACATGTATATCAAGAGTTCTTTGCTTTGCCTGGTGGAGAACAAGCCCAAATCAAGAAGCTAGGTGGTGGCCACAGGTTCAACCAGTTGCCCTTTAGCTGCAACAACATAACCCAGATGAAAGTTGGATTTGTACTGAAACCACTAGAGAAGACAGCCAAGACAGTGGACATCAAGGAGGAACATGTTGAGGAAGCGCCTCAACCTGCTGAATAGCAAGCTGTCCAACTAGTTGAGCCAATGGATGACGAAACCCTATTCGTCCATCCCTTTGCTACAACAAGACCGTCTACAAGATGCCAACCGTCTACAAGACACAATAATCTCCAACTCTGCCTACTCCTCCTACTGTTGCTCCTCCTCCAGCTACTGCACCTGTTCCTGCCAAAAGAAGGCTCTAGCTGCAAGTAGAATCTGATGATGAGGACAGTGAGCCCATCGCAGTTCTCTTGAAAAAGTATAAGACTGCCATTACTGCAGTCCCTCCACAACCACAAGCCCCTTCTGTCTAACCCAATCCTTCTCCTAAATGACTAGCAAAGTCTCAACCAACAGCAGCAGTGACTAAGAAAAGTAAGTTATCTGCTTCTGATGCTATTGTTGTGATTGAAGAAGAGTTTGTTGATTCTATCATTGTTGAGCCTGCTGAGCAACCAACTGAACCACAAACACTAATCCACACACAAACACAAACCCAAACACAAACACAAACCACACCTGAACCAAAAATGCTATTACCTAGTAATGACAGTTATGTTTGCACCATTCCCACCCTTGACCTCACCAAACCATACCTATCCATCAAGCCCCCTATACAACCCTCATCATCCTCTCGCATTATATTGGACACATCTTTTAGCAGACTAGAGCAGAATTTGGTGGACGATAATGCAATTATTCTGTGTCCAGAGCCTCTCTTTGAGCCAGAATTTGGCTTTGATTATTCATCTATATGTTTTGAGCGATACATGAAAAACTATGTTCACCAACCATCATACGCATATTTGGCTTTGCCTCTAGGAGTTATTGAAGACTTGTTGCTCAAGCGATTCATCAGAAGGAGGTACCTAAGACTTATGCGAGCTTGGCGCCTGAATGTACACCTTCCTGAAGTACTTTAACATAGAGTAACTCCAGTTGAGGAGATTGAACAAGCTCTGCAACAAAGGCATGGTTAAGCGCTAGAAAGGACCGTCCATATTAGGCCTGCAGATTTGAAGTTTAGGCCTTTGGACCCCAAAGAAGTTGGGTTCTTCCCCTCACCTTTTAACCACATGTTTTGTAATTCTTTGAAGAGCTCTACAACCCTGAAGTACCAACTGTTCATCCCTCCCACTTAACACATATCATCATTAACATTTGTACACATCCAACCGAATCGCGTTTGCCCAAGGCTTCCAACCTTGGATATCAACAGCAAAAAGACGAAGTTGTTGACCAAGACTCCTTCCTTACCTCTACCGTCCAAAGTTGAATTTCAACAACATCCAAGCATCACTTCGAAACGGTATATAGCTCAGCGTCTAACACAAGACATGGATGAGGATGATGCTGAACATTTCTGGCACCAACATATGTTCTCATGCGAATAAGAAGCATCCGGAAGCGATCTTTCTACAAATGAAAGGGCCAAAACTCCAACTATAAAGAACTGTGAGTACACGCAGCATCTAACTCGTGTATTTCATTTTTTTGATACATCTGCCGCTTTCGTCCAACCAGCTGACGAGCGTCCTCTCTTAGGTACAGAAACTTCTATCATCTACACCATTATTGCTGCCATCATTCATCCCAAAACTTTCAAACTGCCCTACCCTTGGACTACCCCTCGTCCACACCAACTCCAAATTCCATCTCGTAAGTTTTCAGAAGCACCACCTCCACCCTTAGACGTCCAACCACCAACTCCCGCTTCCCAAGCCTCTGGAAGCCTTCCAACTGCCTTTCGGAAAGGATTAGGAACAAAGAGGGTGAACAAATTTGATTAAGAGCTTAGTCTGTAGTTTGATCATGCAACGTCCTAAACCCAATTACCTTAGAGGTCTACCAATTAATTACAGTATAGTCGCCGATTAATTAATTGATTAAAGACATGCAAGGAGTGATCAATTCCAAACAATATAATGAATAACACTAAGGCAATTCAATTGAAAGAAAAAGGGAAATAAAATTAACAAACCAAATAAGGTTCTAGTTATCTCAAGCATGGCCACACCACAATCCTAGCCTAGGGATTAGTTCTCCATAATAACAAAGAAGCAATCCATTACAATATATATCATTAGAAACTAAAGGTGAACCTTAACAAAAAGGATGGCCTTCAGTCTCTGTCCACTGGAATGGAGGGAGAATCCTCTGAAATTCTGGGGGAGTCCTTCCTCCGTCAAAATCCAAGAGAGAGAGTCGAATAGAGATGAGATTAAGCTCTTTGGTATTTGTAATCCATCTCTAGAATTTCAGAGAAGAAGGCTTAACCCGGTTCGTCCCGCACAATACAAACCCATTAAGAATTAAAGAAAAATTAGAATTTGGACTTCAGTCCTACTTGGCATGGTTGGAAACCCATTGGGCAGTTTTTTTGAAAAGAAATCCGCTCCATTTTTGCGCTGGGCATGCTAACCCACCGGGGGGATACACCACCTACCGAGCGGGTGCCACTAAAGCAAGGTTCGTTGGGCGACCTACCAAGCCCGCCAGGCGAATCCACTTCATGCGTTCTATTTTGCACTTCTAATATCCTTTTTGGTTTGTTCTTGTGCTTGTGGGCCTCTTTTGTGCTCCTCACTTTGGTTCTTGCTTTTTTTAAATCTTCTTTGACTAGTACAATACTCCTTTGTGCCTTATGCTTGTGAACTGTATTTTCTTCCTTTGCACATTTAACTTTTTTTCACCAAAAAATAAACAAAATTAAGGCAATTTATGCAATTTTAAATAAAAAGCTTAGAAACGTACATTACATGAAATCCTTCATTAATGGCCTATTTTCTCACAAATTTTCTATAAGCTAATGCAAAAATCATGTGACCTTGTTCTATAAATCTACATAAAATATAGATTTATCAAGGCGCAACGCCTTAGTGGCCATAATCACCTCATGGTGGTGCACACGGGGGTCTTCTATGTGTGCGCCTACGTGTCTGTCACCAGCTGGTGACCGTTGCCACTAGATGGTGGCGTGTAGACTGATCATGCGCGAAAGGAGGAGCGTGTCTCCCACCCCTTGGTGGCCTTCATCACCACCTGGTGCCGTGAGGTCTGGACCATTATGCGAAAAATTACGCGCCTATCACACCCAAATGGAGTTGTCCACCCCATGATGGTTCCTTTGTGCATTGATTTGCAAATTTTTGCTACATCCTCACTCCCAAGTGATGCTTGGTACTCCCTTCTGACCAATGAGTTGGTCTTTTTACACTTGAAATTAACACTAAAACCACAAACAAACATATAAGTATAAGCCTAAAAACAAAAATAATTATTTATTTTTTTATTGTTGTTTTTTTTTTTTTAAGTCCTAGAATTCACCATAAAACACTTAGGTTGCCTCCCAAAAAGTGCTTGTTTAACGTCACAAGCTTAATGCCTGATAAATTTATCCGTAAAAGGCAGGATCAAGAAGGACAATAGACATTGCCTTCTCAATTTGTTCACCGGTGAAATACAACTTTAATCTCTACCCATTAACCTTGAAGGAGCCATTGTCTTGGTTTTTAAGTTCCACAGCTCCATAGGGGAATACCTTCTAGACTTTGAAAGGACCAGACCATTTGGATTTCAACTTCCGAGGAAAAAAGTCTGAGTCTAGAATTATATAAGAGGACAAGGTCTCCTTCTTTAAACTCCCTCTGATGAATATATTGGCCATGCCATCTTTTTGTTTGCTCCTTGTAAATTCGAGCATTTTCAAAAGAGTCTAGGCGTATTTCATCCAGCTCATTGAGCTAAGCTTTCTTCTGTCAACATCTGCTCTTAAATCATAATTTAACAACTTTACCGCCCATAAAGCTTTATGCTCAAGCTCCACTGGAAGGTGGCAGGACTTACCATAAATTAACCGGTATGGTGATATAGCAATAAGAGTCTTATAGGCAGTGCGATAAGCCCATAGAGTATCATCAAGCTTGAAGGACCAATCATTCATTGACTTGGAAATTGTTTTCTCCAAAATATTTTTAATCTCTCTATTAAATACCTCCACCTAGCTGCTTGCCTGAGGGTTATAGGGTGTAGCAACCTTGTGGGTCACTCCATACTTCCTTAAGAGAGCCTCAAATTGTTGCTCAATGAAGTGAGAGCCTCCATCACTAATAACAGCTCTAAATTGCGGGAATATTATTTTCTTGAAGAACTTGATTACAGTTTTGGCATCACAGGTCTGGGCTGGCATGGCTTCCACCCATTTTGAAACATAGTCCACCGCCACAAGAATATATTTTTAACTATGGGAGGGTGGAAAAGGCCCCATGTAGTCAATCCCCCAAACATCAAAAATCTCAACTTCAAGGATTCCATTAAGGGGCATCTCATGCTTCCAAGAGATATTCCCAACTCTCTAACACTTGTCACAAGTAGTGACAAACTTTCAAGTATCTTTGAACAGATTTGGCCAATAAAACACGGCCTGAAGAATTTTTGCAACTGTCTTACAGGTATTAGCATGTCCTCCATAAGCTGAAGAGTGGCAAGATTTTAGAATTTGAGAAATTTCCTCTTCAGCAATGCACCTCTAGTAAATACCATCCTTACACCTCTTATATAGGTATGGTTCATCCCAAATAAAATGCCTTAAATCTAAGAAGAATTTCTTCTTCTGATGGTAAGTGAAATCAAATGGGAGAACTTTGCTCGCCAAATAATTGACATAATATGCATACTAAGGCGGGTTTTTATCTAAAATTGACAACAGATGCTCATCTAGAAAGGAATCATCAATGGGGAGGTCATCTTTCACTTTAGGAGGAGGCTCAAGGCGGGAAAGATGATCAACAACTAGGTTCTCCGTTCCTTTCCTATCAAGAATTTCCAAGTCAAATTCTTGAAGGAGAAGGATTCACCTCAAAAGTCTCAGCTTTGCATCCTTTTTGTTCAAGAGATGCTTCAAGGCGGAATGGTCCATGTAGACGATGACTTTAGACCTTACCAAATGGGATCTAAACTTCTTAAAAGCATAAACCACTGCAAGCAACTCCTTCTCAGTAGTAGCATAATTTGCCTGGGCCTCATCAAGAGTTTTATTGGCATAATTAATGGCATGAACTTTGTTGTCCTTCCATTGGCCAAGACAGCTTCTATGGCAAAGCCATTTGCATCTCACATGGCCTCAAACAAGAGGTTCTAGTCAGGAGTTTGAAGAATAGGAGCTATAATGAGGATTTCTTTCAATATGAAAAAGGCATTCATACAAGCAGAATCAAAGTTAAACAGAGTATCCTTCACAAGCAAGTTAGAGAGTGGTTTAGAGATCTTGGAAAAAATCTTTAATAAAGCTCTGGTAAAAATCAGCATGTCCAAGGAAACTCTAAACTGCCTTCACGTTCACAGGTAGGGGAAAATTTTCAATCACTACATTTTTTGCTCGATCCACCTCAATGCCTCGCCTCAAGACTAAATGCCTAAGAACGATTCCTTCTTGTACCATAAGTGGCACTTCTCCCAATTTAGCCCCAGGTTCACATTTGCACATCTTTGCAAGACTTTAGATAGATTGAACAAACAGTCATTGAAGTTAGTTCCATAGACAGAGAAATCATCCATGAACACTTCCATGATATTTTCAATTAAATCACTAAAAATGGCAGTCATGCACCTTTGAAAGGTGGCAGGGGCATTATGGAGCCCGAAAGGCATCCTCCCTTAGCCAAGAGTGCCATAGGGACAAGTAAATGTAGTTTTATCCTAATTAAAAGGGTGAATGGGGATTTGATGAAATCCTGAGCACCCATCCAAATAGTAAAAGTAGGAATGCCTAGCCAACCTTTCAAGCATTTAATCAATAAATGGGAGAGGGAAATGGTCTTTACATGTGGTGCTATTTAATTTCCTATAATAAACACACATACGCCACCCCATGACCCTCTTAGTGAGAATTAATTCATTTTTATCATTTTTTACAATAGTCATCCCACCCTTTTTGGGAACCACATGAACTGGGCTTACCCATGGGCTATCTGAGATGGGGTAAATTACCTCGGCATATAATAACTTCAACTCATCCTTCCTTACTTCCTCCTTCATATTGGGGTTTAACATATGGTTTATGACCCTTCTCCATTAAAATCTTATGCATGCAAAAGGAAGAGTCAATCCCTTTAATGTCACTAATGGAATACCCTATCACCTTCCTATATTTGCGAAGCTCAATCAACAGTTTGTTTATCTCCACCTCATTTAGACTAGAACTCACAATTACAGAATAAGAAGAGTTAGGGCCAAGAAATTCATATCCCAAGGTAGAAGGCAAGGGTTTCAATTCTACCTTTGGAGCCACTTCTTCTTCTCCATCTTTTGAGTTGGGCTTTGTCTCAAGCACCTCTATGATGGCCTTACTAGATTGAAGGATTAGGTGGACTCAATCAAACTTACAAACTCATTTTTTGAATCCCCAAAGTCCAGAGAAATTTCTCCAGTTAAGAAGGCCTCAAGAGGGTCCATCAAATAAGCTTTGACTGCCTCAAGTTTCAATGCTTGATGTTACAGATCAATCCCGCAACAATTATTCTCAAAAGATGGTTGTTCAAGAGATTTAGCCACATGAAATTTAATAACCTCACCATCAACAGATAAAGACAATTTACAACTCTTAACATCAACCATTACACCGGCCATGGCTAGGAAAGGCCTACCTAAGATGATGGGGATTTGAGAATCTTCCTCCATCTCTAAGACAACAAAATCACCCAGAATCAAGAATTTGCCCTATTCACACAGGCACATCCTTAAGAACACCTACTGGTTGCTTGACGAATCTGTCCACCAATTGAATGGACATACCAATGGGCTTCAACTCGCCCATGTCCAACCTTCTACAAACAGAAAAGGGCATTAAGCTCACACTAGCCCCAAGCTCACACAAGGCTTTTTCAAACCGTATGTTTCCTATCAAGCATGGCACTAAGAAACTACCTGGATCCTTAAGCTTCTTTGGAAGCTTTTGTTGGACCAAGGTCATGGTCTCTCTTTCATCCACCCTCCTCTTATTAGCTATTATATCTTTGATGAATTTTGCATAAGTAGGCATTTGTTGCAACACCTCAATAAAAGGAATATTAACATACACTTGCTTGATCATTTCTAGAAATTTCGCAAATTATTTATCCAATTTTGCCCTGGCTAATCTTTGAGGAAAGGGAATGGGTGGTTGATAGGCCTTGGGGGAAGCTAGTGGAGACACAACCTCTTTTTTAGCAAAATTATCTTTTTCTTTTTCAACCATAGGTTGTGTTTCCTCTACTACTTCCTCTAAACCCTCTTTTACTTGGTTAGACACAGGTGCGTCTAACACCTTACCACTTCTTGTAGTGATAGCATTGGCATGCTCAGTAGGGTTAACTACAGGTTTACTTGGAAACTTATTGGGGGCTCGACTAGTGGTAGGGAGAAATTGGGCCATTAAGAAATTTGACCTTCCAACATTTTGTTGTGCAGTGCCATGCCATCCATCCGAGCAGTTAGCTCTTTGATAGAGCTACTCACTATCTCATTGGTTTGCTTTTAGCTTGATATAAAATTAGCCATCAAATTCTCAAGCCTCGACAGTGATTGTTAAGTTGGATCTTGTGGCTGTGGATGACTTTGATCATCGGGTCCTTTATTGAAAATGGAGGGTTGCTAAAAATTTTGCTGCTGATTACCCCCTTGACCTTGATTATTCCCATAGGAGAAATTCAGATGAGCTCTCTATCCCAGATTGTAGGTATTCGAGTACAGGTCAAATCTCTCCTTCTTTGGGTAGTCATTGAAATTAAGCGTCACAGTAACATTTTTCACTTGTTCTTCTAGCCCGTCAAGAACTCCCACTTGGCAATCAATTGTTATATGTCCCTACACACCACAAATCTCATAGAAAAAGTTAGTAGCATTGATTGAATTACATTGCCTTTTCTAATTTATCAAACTTTAGGTTCAAGGCATCAACTTTAGCTATAAGAAGATCGATGTTATTTACCTCATACTTACCTGGGGCAATTCTCTGTGAGGTATTGCTTTGCTCGCCTATCCAATGGCGTTGATTGGCGGCCATTGACTTAATGATCTTTAGTCCTTTATCGAAGGGCTTGTCCATATAGCCTCCACCTGTCGTGGAGTGCAACGCAATTCTACTGGGGTAGTTCAATCCATTGTGGAAGAAATAGATTGTGAGCTCTTTCTCAAAACCATGATGAGGACATGCGAGCAAATATCTAGAGAACCTCTCCCATGCTTCAACAAATGATTCACTATCGCCTTGGTGGAAGTTGGCGATTCGCTTCCTCATTTCGCCTGTCCTTGATAGCAAATAGTGCTTGTCAAGGAAAGCCTTCTCAAATGAATCCCAAGTGGTGACAGCATTCCTGGGAAGAGCCCTCATCCAAGCTCTCACCTTGCTTGTTAAAGTTATAGGAAATAGGTGTAGGCAAAGCGCATTAGCTGAGATTCCTTGAAAGTGCTAAGTCTTGCATACTTCCAAGAAACCTTGAAGATGTTCCGTGGGGTCTTCTCAGGGCAACCCGCTAAATTGATTTTGCTTCAACATGCTTAGCAGAGCAGGAGGTATCACAAAATTAGCATTTACCCCTACAGTTGGACGGGCTATCCCAACTGGCAACCCACGGATAGTTGGGGTGGCAAAGTCCTTCAGTGGTCTAGCCGCTTGTTCTTTAGTCATGGCTTTGTGTCTACTTGAATAGTACTCACTTGTGTTTCTGTTTTTGTTGTCTCAAGCTTCTACGGAAGGTTCTCTTGATCTCAAGGTCTGCAAAAGAAAAGAGCTTGTGAAGTTTGAAAAAGAAAATAAATAAAAGAAAAATAAAAACAAGAATTTAAGGGAGAAAGTTTTGTTTAAATTTTTTTTAAAAAAAAAGCAAGAATCGCCGAGCCAAAAGATGTAGTCCTCGACAACAACGCCAAAAACTTGATGTGCAAAAACTGCAAATGCACGGTTGTTGTCAAATAATAATTTTAAGATTGTATCCATAGGGACTGTGTGTTCAATGATTATTGTTAAATAAATAAAAATTAAACAAAAGAGAATTTTAATTAGGAAAATTAAGGTAAGAGCAATTGAGAGAAAAACACAATTAAAGATTAAATTAAATAGCAATTAAAATTTGGGGTAATTCAAGATGAGAAGCTTTCTAGGATTGGGGTCTTACACTACGACGCTTAACGCCTTAATTCTGCTACCTATGTGCTTCACTTGTTCTTATTGAAGGTGAATTAACGTAAGGTATCCTTCATTCTCTTTCAAGATACGAAGGGTATCTAACCTAATTTACCACCTACTGTCATGATGGCCATGTTCAATTAGACTCACTTTATTAATTCAATTTTTCTCGAAGGCTTTAACCTACTTTCGTGGTTTAGACCTAAGTTCCTTTCCTATGGGTCTGGTATTTGGGTTCACCTTTCAATACTTCCCCAAATTCCTAAGGTTATGAAAAATGTTGGCCAATTCGTTTTGCATGAATAAAGCAATAGAAGAAGAATCAAAAGGGGAACAAGATTACACAAGGCAAATGAGAATTAATTCATTAAGACAATCGTAGGGCTATGCCCAATCCTAGAAAGATAGGGTTCTACCCATACATAGTTATGAAAGAACACCAAAGAGAAAAGAAAAGAACATAAAACAAACCCAAAAATAATTGAAGAAGAAGAGATGAATCCCCAATTCTCCGTCCTTCAAATAAAGTTTGAAATATCCAAGGTAAAATCCCTAAGAATGTCTATTTATATCTAAATTACAATTGGTCCTAAGTTAATCCTTAAAAGAAAATTAAAAGCTTGCAAAATCCATCAGGTATTTTCGCCAACCGCCTAGTGATAGGCACCACCAGCTAGTGGTAGATACGCAAGAGTGAATTTTTGCTCCAGGAGATGCGCCATCACGTGGTGACAATTGCCACCATGTGTTGGCAGACGCGCAGGTGTGGATTCAACATTAGGGAATGCACCACCACGTGGTGGCGATTGCCACCAGATTGTGGCGAGGTCTCTAAAGCTTTTTCTTCAAGTTTTTGCTTTCAAAATGCTTTGGGATGACTCCCATGCTTTCCAAATGGACTTCCAAGCACTCAAAGGTCTTTAAATCATCTAAAGGACTTTCTAATTGTAAATCTTTTGCTTTCCAAGCCTTAGTAACCTACAAGATTTTCCTAAAACCAAAGACAAGCAAAGAAAAAGGCATAACATTGTATAAGAAGGAAAAATCATGCAATTAGACACATAACTAGTCCTAAACCGTAATGAAATGCATGCAATCTAGTAATAAAAACTATACTAAACAAGTTATAAAATGCGCGCGTCATCCTACTGAAACTGCATCAATTAGTGGAAAATGCTATGGATTGGTCATAGTAAATGATTATACTAGATGGACATGGGTTATGTTCGTAGCCCATAACGATGAGTCTTTTAAGATATTTTCTATATTCTATAAATGTGTTCAAAATGAAAAAGGTGTTTGCATAACTTTTATCAGAAGTGACCATGGAGGAAAGTTTGAAAATGAAAGTTGTCAAAAGTTTTGTGAAGAAAATAGTATACTTTACAACTTTTCAGCACCACAAACACCTCAACAAAGTGGTGGTGTTGAGGGGAAGAACAAATTATTGCAAGAAATGGCCAAAACCATGTTAAATGATAACTCTACTCCTAAGTTCTTCTAGGTAAAAATAGTAAACACTACTTGTTATATTCAAAATAGAATATATATTAGACCTATTCTGAAAAATACTCCTTATGAATTATGGAAGGGATGAAATCCCAACATATATTACTTTCACCTTTTTGGATGTCAGTGTTTCATTCTAAATAAAAGGGATAATTAAGGAAAGTTTGATTCCAAATCAGAAAAAGGAATATTGTTAAGACATTCTAAAACTTCTAAGGCATATAAAGTATATAACTCTAGAACCTTAATTGTGGAAGAATCCATCTATGTTAAGTTTAATGACCTTAAGCCTGATAGAGATCTATTAGAGCTGGACAATTATCTTGTAGATTTAAACCTTGAAGACAACAACAACAAGGAAGCCTCTAATCCTCAACCAGTGGAAAAAGAGTCAAGACTTGAGCAAAATGAACCTACTGGACACAATTGCAAATGAAAACCAACCATCCAGAAGGTCAAATCATTGGAGATGTTCGTGACAAATGCAGAACAAGGTCATCTTTTAAGGGTCAAGTTCACACATCACTGTTATAAGAGGTGGAACCAAAGACAGTAGTGAAGCTTTTTTGGATGATAGTTGGACTAAAGTCATGCAAGAAAAGCTAGATCAATTCAAAGAAATGATGTATGAAAGCCTGTACCTCTATCTGAAGAAAAGTTTGTCATTGAAACCAAATGAGTTTTCAGAAACAAGCTTGACAAAAATGGTACGGTTGTGAGAATAAAGCTAGACTTGTAGCTTAGGATTACTCACAACAGGAAAGTATAGATTTCACATAAACTTTTGCTCCTGCTGCTAGAATTGAAGTCATTTGCATTTTACTTTCATTTGCAGCTCAAAATGATATGAGACTCTATCAAATAGATGTAAAATGTGCATTCTTGAATGGTATAATAAATGAGAAAGTTTATGTGAAACAACCTCCTAGGTTTGAGGATGATGCATTTCCTAAACATGTTTTTAAACTTAAAAAGGCTTTATATAGTCTTAAGCAAGCACCATGTGCTTGGTATGAAAAAATGTTTGTTTTTATGGAAAATGGTTTTACACAAGAAAAGGTAGACATTACTCTGTTTTCCAAAAACAATAACTCACATTTTATTGTTGCTCAAATTTATGTGAATGATATCATATCTAAAGGTACTAATGAATCTCTCTATGAAGAATTCTCAAAGCTTATGCAAAAAGAATTTGAGATGAGTATAATGGGGACAATTGAAGTTCTTCTTGGGACTTCAAATCAAACAAACAACAGATGGCATCTATATATATCAAACAATGTATGCTAAGGAATTCTTAAAGAAATTCAAGTTTGATGAAGCTAAAATCGTGAGCACGTATGCATCCAACTTTAGTACTTGGACTGGACTATGTAGATAAAAAGGTAGACCAAACTGTCTATAGAGGTATGATTGGGTCTCTCTTATACCTAACTATGTCCAGACTTGATATTATGTTCACTGTCTATTTATATGCTAGATTTCAATCTAATCCCAAAGAAACACATCTTACTGCTATTAAAAGAATTTTTAGAGATTTGAAAGGTACTACTAATTTGGGTTTGTCTTTTAAGAAATCAAAATAATACAAATTAGTTGGCTACTGTGATGTTGATTATGCTGGCGATAGAATAGAAAGAAAAAGTTCTAGTGGAGGATGTCACTTCATTGGAGCAAATCTTGTTTCATGGACCAGCAAAAGACAAAGCATAATTGCACTATCTACTTTAAAAATAGAATACATCTCAACAGCAAGCTGTTTCTCACAACTTCTTTGGATCACACATCAACTTGAGGACTGTCATCTTTATAAGAGTAAAATTCCTATACTTTGTGATAATATTGCTACTATTAATCTCTCCAAGAATCTGACCTTGCATTTTAGAACTAAACATATAGAAATCAAATATCATTTTATAAGAGATTATGTTCAAAAAAGGATCATTGATATTTAGTTTATTAACACTAGAAATTAACTAGTTGATATATTTACAAAATCCCTTCTTGAAGATAAACTCATCCATATTCGAGGACATCTTAGTATGTAATTCATAAAGGAATAAATGTTTGATTTGTATATGGAAGCGTCCAAAGAAAAATATATAACATCCAATGCATGAGCGTCTAATACATATGTTCTGTTTGTCCATATACTCATTACATCTATACTTTTAGTATTAGGTACACGTGTCTGATCACTTTTATGGTAAAACAAATAAAAATCAATACCATGATATTATTTGTCTTATCTTTCTGATGCTAAGTCAGTGGATATTTATTGGTTGTGTTTTCAAAACTTCAAAAAGCGATTTTCTTTAGTACAATATAAAAAGTTTTTGTATAAATATATTTCAAAAACTTCTCTCATTCCCTCTTCACCAAACCTAATAGAAAAAGGAAACTTCTTTCTTTCTCTCCTGCCTTCACAAAGAACCCTTGCCCTAAACTAAAACCCTAACCTTCTCTCAAACATGGTGCTCACAAGACAAGTTGCCCCTAAGCATATTCATAATCCTCCTCCAAGCGGGATTGAGGACAGGCCTATTGATGTTGACAAGGCCATTGTCTATATCAAGTACAAGTTTGACCTAGAAGCTTTGGTTGCCATGGGCATTGATGTCAGGTCAAACCTAAAAGTTATAGCATTGACAAGTTCTTCGATGAAAACCAAAATATTCATCTATAATTGATTAAGGAATTCTAAAAAATTGCAATGTTGGAAGAGACTAAGATTATAGACACTGTTATTGGTGTCAAGGTGTTTGTCAATATAGGTTTTATTGCTAAAGTCAGTTGGTGCATTTGAGAAGGCACCCAGTGCGCAATAGGATAGGAAAAGGCTTTCGATGGAAGTGAAATAGTGGATGATGCCTTAATGAGGAATGATGCTTTAGGTCTTCTCACCATGATGAAGATTCTTAATGATGGACACATCTTCTAGTAGATGTTAAACAAATCTATACTACACAAGTCAGGGTCCAAAATTAGTATTTTTGATGCTCAAAGGTTTGCCTTGTTTCATATGCTGATTGGCCAGAAACTCAACCTTACTCACTTGGTTTGTGTGAACTTGAGGAGAAACATGCAACAAAAAGGAGATGTGAGGCACATCACCTATGTAGTGCTTCTTACAAGGATTTTTTTTGAACCAAAAAGTTTATGATGCCTTTCTAGCTATGGAAACACACAGCAGATTGCCCTCTAGCAAAACTCTTCCTCAAGCTAAATTTGGACAAACTATGTGAAACAAATGCATCTTACCTATGTTTTGATTAAACCAAGGAGGAAGAAGAAGCGGTAGAAGGGGAAAAAATAGAAAAGAATTCTCTAATGAGGAATTTGGAAAGGAAATGCCTCAATTAAAGGCAGTGTCGCTAGTAGACAGTTAAAGGGAACAACGTTCAAGGCTCCTTTGACCAGAATAAAGAGGAAATTGATGTTGCAACCAAAGAGTGATGAAAATGATGATGATGAATCTCTCATACAGAAGGTTCAAAAGAAAAAGCAGCAAGAAACGTCACAATTATGTAATGCTCCATCCATACATATTAGGCTATTTGGTGAAAGATTTAAAACTGCTTCATCTAAACCTAGGACAAAGAGAGCATCCAATATTCCTTTACCTAATGAAGTCTCATCCACACCATCCATGCCACAAGAGGAACATTTACCTTCACCCAGCTCACCCATTACCTTTTCACCACTAAGTCCACAATCACCGCAAACAGAACCCACCGTCCAACCTAAACCAACCATCCAATCACAACCTGAACCACAGCAAACCAAACCTACCAAGAAAAGAACCTAAAACAAAATACAGAAATTCCAAACTAAGAAAAGAAAGACCACCGAAAACACTACTATCTAAGACATTAACCTAGAGTCTGACTTAGCAACATGATATGTACCTACACCAGTTAGCAACCCTAAACTAGACACTATCCTACCTGGCATGGAAGACTTTTCTGCAATAACCATATCGCCTGCATCCTAGAGTAGACTATAACATCCCGGGTGTTGATGAGAGCTGAGAGTGATTGTCGGTGCAAAAGAGATAAGGCACGGATAAGGAGCAGCTCCTAGCAGGCTTCTAGCAGGAGAGACATGAATAAATTGAATACACACTGAAATGAGAGGGATCCAAAGATTGTACAAGTGTGGGACTGTACATTTGATGATAGCTTAAAGAAATTAATTAGTACTACCTATAACAACAAGATGCATCTATGTTTCGGTAACCTATCACTTAAGAACTCCATAGTTAAAAGTGCTTGGCTTAGAGTAATTTTGGGATAGGTGACCTCTTGGGAAGTTTCCTAAGAAGCGTGTGAGTGAGGACAAAGCATGCTAAAAAGTCTTGTGTTGGTTTGTGGGGACAGTCATTGATCCTAAAAGCAGTCAGGTGTTACAAAGTGGTATCAAAGCTAGTTGTTGGCGTCTCGGAAAAGGCTACCTGCGGAGGATTCTAAGCAACAAGGAAATTCAGTGAAATGCCACCGAGTGAAGTGTCGTAGAGTGTGAGCCGCCGAGATGTCGACTCTCAAGAGTGGTGCTATGATACGAACTTTGGTAATATGTGGTGTTACATAGACCCCTCATTAGAAAAGAAAAGTTGATTCTTGCTAAAGAAAAATGCCAACCTAGCAACATTTCTGTCTCTATCACAAGAAAAATTACAAGCCTAAACCTTGATGTCAAGTCTTCTTTTGAAGACAAAGCATAAAACCTAGAATGGTCAGTGTTGTTTCTCAAGCACAAGTCACCACCCATTATCCTTAAACCAGATTACCCCCTACCCTCATACACTTACCTACCCATCACTTATCCAACCAACCCTCACTTGAAAACATATATCCCACCTATAAACTGACCCAAGACTTCCTTAGAGATCTACAATTAACTTAGCCTATTACGTGTGGTCCTACCTTAGAAAAGGTTCCCTCTAAAGAAAGTTTGCCCTTGCAAAGTATTACTAACTTGGAGATTCCACGCGCACATGTCTTCAACACAAGATTCCTCATCATCAAGAAAAGACAAAGCTGGCTACTGAAGTAGAAAGAAAAGCAAGGAGTATAGGTGACACAGGAGACAAGATGTATATCTTCCCAGCAAACATAATATTTCGCCTTTGGACCATACTGAACCAAGATTCTTTCTTGAGATGGACAACCACTTGGTGGCTAACTTTTTGAAAGCTAGTGCTAATTTGAAGTTTCAGTGGTACATTCCATCCACTCAATGGGTTGGAGAGTCCACCAGGCGCTGCTTATCTATCCAGATTGCATATGTCCAAATTTCCCTATGATGTACTTCAACAAGCACAAAACTAGGAAGCATAGAATCAGTATAGCTGTGATGCCTCTTCCTTCAACGCCATCCTTCCACGCTCATCTATGCTTGGATAGTACATTATCTGTTGACCATGCAAGAGGCTAGATGGGGCCTGCATGGGGTTAATGGTGATTGTTGGACCACAGGTGGTGCTGAGTAGGCCATGTGATGTGATGATCTGATATATATATATATATATATATATATATATATATATATATATATATATAGTGATGAATGGTTATGTTTGAGTTGTTATTGTTGTGACTCATGCATTTTTAGCATATGTTGTTGGCTGAGGTTCACTAGTGCAAAGAACACTTTTTAAATCGGTTAAAATGACTTTTTAAATCGGTTGATGAACTGATTTAGATATAGCCGATATAAAAAATGGAAACTTTTTAAACCGGATGTTGAACCAATTTAGAAAAGTAGTTTTAACTCGGTTATTCCATAACCGAGTTAAAAAGGGGCTACCACAATCTGTAATCAAATATCACAGCACCATAACTCAACTGGTTTTCTCACTCCTGATTCATCAATTAATTTTCTACAGATAAGATCAAGCTTTCCTACTCTCGATTCATAATCCTAGCTGCTAAACTTCGTGAGCAAACTTATGAACTAAAAGCAAAATCATCACAAATCTAACCAGATCCAACAAATTCACAAAACAAAAGTGAAATCACAACAACCACTCACTAGTGCCATTCCCAAAGTGCGTAACCTTCTTCTGACTCGATCTCAGTTGGTGACCAGAGCATTGGACTGTCGAAGACAAAAACACCGTTGTCATCGCTGTCATAGCCATTTTCGTTTTCATTTTCGTTCTCTACGGTGGCTAGTTCGAAGGAAGACATTGTCATTGGAGGAGAAGGCTTTACTTTGCGTGGTGACTTTAAACTTTGTGTGATTTGAGATTTTAAAGAAGAGGGATTTAAAATTTTAAAAGATTTTTTAAATCGGTTGCAAGAGAACCGATTTAAAAAGAGCTTTTTAAATCGGTTCAAGTTGTAACCGATTTAAAAAATGATCTTTTTAAATCAATTGCAGGAGAACGGATTTGAAAAGATTTTTAAATTGGTTCTTTTGCAACCGATTTAAAAAGTTTTCACTTATTTACAAAAATGCCACTGCATTTTCTTTTTAAATCTAACTTGAAAAAAACAATTTAAATTCTTGTTTTAAAAACTCTTTTTTGTAGTAGTGGCAACCTAGTGCCTTCGGAATGTAGTAAATCTCTCGAAAATCGTGTCATTCAAACATTGACATGTAAGGGTTGAAAGCATGGTGTGTGGTGTTGTGCTGTATATAAACCCATTTCATTGATGTTTTGGATTCCAAATTTGGCATATTGATGGTTGACAATATGAATTGTACACTATATGTTGATTCTTGTTTCATAAGTTTACCCTTGTCTTGCTATTTTGTTTTGGTATGGTTGCTATGGTTGCTGTTGTTGTTGTATGTTGCTATGACTATGATGATCACGTCATTTTGACATGGGAGCAAAGGGAGAGGCTTCAGCAGATCCGACTTCCCACAGTTGATGGTGGAGGATCCAGTGAAAGTTTGAAGGCCCTTTTGGGGTGGATCCTTCGGAAAGATCTTTTGATGTTTCCTTTTGTATTGGTTGTATAGTTGACCATGTGTAGAGAGTTTGTTTTTGTATCTCTCCCTTGGGGTTATATATACACTGACTTGTATATTATATTGTATTATGTAATGTACATATATATTTCATAGCATGGATGGTGATGTAATGATATTTAGTGTTAATGATTTAATATTCTGAGAAATGTATAAGGTTGTGAGTAGTACTGTAACAACAGAGGGTTGTTACACATAGCTCTAAATTATATAGTGAACCAGTACAAATTTGTTGTGTTCTTACTTCCCATCTCTTATCTTTTACATAGCGTCCACATGTTTTATTGAATTCATTTTCAAACGCTTATATTTTGAACTTATATTTGTTTTTGTGAAAAGGTTTTTTGAAAAAAATTTCAAAGACACCAACACACAATCCAATCCTCCTTCTTGTGTGTTGACCTGTTCTATTTCAAGGTAAGTCAACTCATATAACCTACTAATCTGTGGTGCGTTGAGCTAGGTTAATTAGATTTTGGCTTAGAAAAAAGTGGGTCAGGTTAGGTTGACTCATTTTTATTGAGTAAATAGGAAAATTTGGATTATTTAATTTATTTGTCCAATAATTAACTAAAATGAAATTGCGAATATTTATTTTTTTAATTAAGATGAAAAGTGGATGAAATATCCGGATAACTTGATTCACATTTGAATTCTCTATGACGTATATATACCTAACCAAAACGTTTTAAGTTGACTGGATACATTAAACTGGGATTAAGCAACAAGTGTGACCAAAACACATTCCTTCCACACCAAGTTTTTGTTTTTTGTTTTTGTTTTTGTTTTTGTATGTTTCGTGGAATTTTAAAGCACTTCTAGATATTTTTTGAAAGTACATCTTACGGGACTGTTATACTTCTGAAAAAAACTTTGAAAATCTTACATCATATTGTCATTTGTCATAAAATTGCGTTATCTCTGTTGTATTAAAGACCTTTTATGGTCTTTGATTAATAACTATATAATACATCAACATCGATCACTGTAAGATTAACCTTTTGATATTATTGGAATTCGTGTTCATTCAAATCTATTTTATATTATAAATTAGAATATATATATATATATATATATATATATCTTCAATCAAAAACCATCATATATGATAAGTTAGTGAAACACTTTTAAGATTAAAGGAACTAGACGTAACTCTAAGTTATAGAATGAATCAGTATAAATCTCTTGTGTTCTTGTTTCCTATCTCTTTACTTTTACGTAGCTTCTATATGTTTTATTGAATTCTTTTTCAAATGCTTATATTTTAAACGTATATTTGTTTTTGTGAAAGATTTTTTGAAAAAGTTTTCAAAGACACCAATACACAATTCAACCTCTTTTTTTGTGTGTTAAGTCGAGTTGATCATTTATTAGCTTACCAAAAAGTGAGCCAAGTTGGGTGGATTTATTTTTATTGAGTGGTTAGGAAAAATTGGATTATTTAATTTATTTTTCCAATAATTAACCAAAATGAAATTGCGCATATATATATATATATATATATATATATGTATGTATATATATCCGGATAACTTGGTTCACATTTGAATTCTCTATAGTCTATATATACTTAACCAAGACGTTTTAAGTTGACTGGATACATTAAACTGGGATTAAGCAACAAGTGTGGCCAAAATACATTCCTTCCACACCAAGTTTTTGTTTTGTTTTGTTTTTTTTTTTTTTTGTATGCTTCGTGGATTTTAAACCACTTCTAGATATTTTTTGAAAGTACATCTTACGGGACTGTTATACTTCTAAAAAAAACTTTGAAAATCTTACATCATATTGTCATTTGTCATAAAATTGCGTTATCACTGTTGAATGAAAGACGTTTTATGGTCTTTGATTAATAACTATAATACATAGGCATCGATCAATGTAAGGCTGTGTTTGGTAGGATGGAAAGAAATAGATGGAAAGGAATAGAAGAGAAAGGAAGAGAGATGGGTAAGAAATAGGATGTAAATAAAAGTTGTTTGGTAAGAGAGAAATAAAGGAGAAATAAGGTGAAAATAAATTTGTAAGGTTGTTTGGTTTGAGAGAAAAGAAAAGAAGAGAAGTTAAATTAATATGGAAGTTACATTTTTATCCCCACTGTGCATTGACAATTTTTTTTCTTCTGGAAATGTATAAGTTAATCGATTATTTTTTGTCAAAATAATCGATTAACCTCCCAACAGTGCTCGTTTCATTGAAAATTGTAGGCATAATCAATTAAACTTGAACACCTAATTGGTTAAGGTGTGTGCCATTTAGCAAAAAAAAATACCTTAACCGATTAAGCTAGCACACTTAATCGGTTAAGGTGTGTGTGGAATGGTTAATTGATTAGCAACATGAGCTAATCGATTAGGCCACCACTTGTAGGCTTCACAAAACTGAGTATATCAGTGCAGAGGACCACGTTTTCGTGTAGACAAAAAGCAAGAGCACGTTCGTAACTTCACTCTCAACAATGACAATTTCTCTCCCAATCCTCCCATATCTGAAGGGGTTGAATAACAACTGGGCTCACACAAAAGTTTAAAATTACTCACCCATTTCCCTCTTACCAAACAACACTAATCTATTATCTTCCACTCCCTTCCTTTCCCTTCCCCCTTATTTCCATCCTACCAAACACAACCTAAGATTAACTTTTTGATATTATTGAAATTAGTCTCCATTCAAATCTATTTTTATATTATAAATTAGAATATATATATATATATATATATGTGTGTGTGTGTGTGTGTGTGTGTGTGTATATGTATATGTGTATATACACATATACATATATATAATTTAGATTATGAGATTTTTTTCCTTTACTTTTATAATTAAACATTTTAATATTTTTTTTTCTTTTATATATATATATATATATATATATATATATATATATAATTTAGATTATGAGATTTTTTCCTTTACTTTTATAATTAAACATTTTAATATTTTTTTTCTTTCATTTAGATGTATATTTCATATATTATAGTAATGTATGAAATATACATCTAAATATATTACTTACGTGATTAGTTAAAAATTTCTCAACCATCTTAATACCTTCCTTGTTTTTATCCACTTAATCTTCTCAACTGTCTATCTTTTTTAATTTATTTTATTTTATCTCTATCTCTAAATTTATAATTAACAATTTTTTTAAAAAATTATCAATAATTAAAAATAATTTTATATCCCAATTCAAATTATTTATTATGTATATGTATAATATCCATTCTAAAATGCTATTTATATATCTTTTTGGATAGTTTAAATATGGATCCTCTCTCTACTTTACCCTGTTATTTATATCAGCGAGTTTTTCTTTTTTGTTTTTTCCGATGTAATATATCTTTGAGTTTCAAACCAAGTGACAATAAATCCAAGTTTTAGGCCTTTAGCCATTGCCTAGTTGTCGATGACCTGATTCACATTTAAGTGTCTATAGCGTATTTAAAATATTTTGATATTTGAGCAGGGCCACGGTGATTGCCTAAGCCCCTAATTACTTAAGGTCTCCAAAAAGAAATTGCATATTTTAAAAAAAATATTTATTGTTAATTTAAATTGTTGAGAATACGTTTTATTATAATGATTTTATTTTTATTTTTCATGTCATGTTAAAATTAATTTTTTATCAACATAATTATTATTGATTCTCAATTTTTCATCTATTTAATATTCTAATTTTCTCTTTCTCTTACTTTTTCATTTCCCTCCGAACATCTTTTTATTTTTTAATTCTCTATTTTCTATTATTAAATTGTTATTTTATTTCTCTTTATTCTTATTTTTTCTACTCCTCTGTCCACTTCTAAACTTCTCAATTCTCACTTTAGTTAACTCCATGCACGATAGCCAGTTGCCTACTTCCCAGTGCTTTAGTGTTATTTACTTGATTAGGTTATTTGATACAGAACATCATAGTTGGATTGGTTTTTAGCTATCTAAATGATCAAATTATCAGAAAGTCTTGAAGGTATCACTACGCAGTATTGTGACTCTTTTAACAAAAAAATACTGCATTGATATATTATTTAATAATTATTTTATTTATATATACAAAAAGTTTAATACATGTCACATCATATATGTTTTAATTTTTCTATTTTAATTTGCCATTTAGTGGTGTGCCTATAAAGCTCAAATTGGACTTTGAGGATACTAGCCACATTATTTATTGAGAATGAAATGTTAAAAAAAATTTACTATGAAATTTTGATAAAAAAATTTATAATTTATAAAGTTAAATAATAAAATATAAGACTCAGTAAATTATATTAAATTAAGTCTCAAATATAAATTTAGACTAAGATTCTAAAATTTTTAGACATAGCCCTGTACTTGAAAAGAAAGTATTCACCGAGTGGTTAGGGAAATTGGGATTATTTAATTTACTCTTCAAATAATTAATCAAAATGAAAATGCACCAAACGTTTATTAATAATTTTAAATTTTGCAATAGAAAATTATTATTAGGCATATTCAACCAATGGTTTAGTGGTTAGGATGACCAATTCAACTTTGAATTTTCAAAATTACATAGATGGATACTTAATTTTTGATTAGATACGTTAAACTAGCATTTTCAAATTTAGAACTAATCAAGCGTGAACAAATATAGAAAAGCATATTCCTGGTCCTTTTATTTACCATTCAATGGAATTCTATATTCAATGTACAAAGTCCTGGAAGTAATTTGTACTTCTACATTTCTAGAAGTCTTTGAAGTAAATCTTACGCGTCGCCATGTTAAAAAAAGTTGTCATTTTTTTATAAAATTGTGTTAATACTTAATATTCTAGAGTGTTTTTTTTTTTTTCCCATAAATATCTTTTTTCAGAAGCAATTCTAAGTACGGATACTAAACGTGGGTACCATAATATTTTCAGCATCACAGTGAAATTTATCATTTGAACATTGTTGCGATTATAGAAGATCAGCCCAATAATTATCTTTTCAGTAGTTTTAATTTTGATCATCTAGCTTGTCTCTGAAAATGAGATCATCACTTGTAATATCTAAGAGTTTCAGTCCAAGTGACAGTAATTTTTTTTTTCTGAAACAGTAGTTTTATCACTAAATTCAAGCTAAATTATTTTCCCTATACTTTAGCCACTCATCCACTGATCCACATACTTTAATTTATTTTAATGTAAACAAATTCTTTCGAAATATTTTTTTTTTCTCTCACTAAAATTTTAATCATTACTGCTAGCTAGTGAGCTTTAAACCTTTATTACAAAAGGAGAGTTTAAAAAATAAATAAAGATTTGGGTAAAGTTTTAAAATCGATAATAGGAGTATTTGAAACTTTGTTTTATCTCCTAATGTCTCGAAAAGAATAACAGTGGTGTTATTAGAAACTTTGTTTTTATCTTCTAAAATTTTAAAATTAACAATAGAGTGACTCAAAATTAGTTATGGTTGAAACTAAAAGATGTAAAGAAAAGAAAAATACCCTTATAAGAGGTTTATTCATAGTTTTTAACCACTCTTAGGATCTTCACTTACACCAATCTTTCTTCTATATATAATGAGAGCGTCTTTAGAAATTATTCTTTAATAAAAATATTTTTAAGAATTTTTCTTAATTTTTTTATCTCTTTCAATATATCATTTCCATCTTTATTTCTAAATTTAATTTCAATATTTTTTTAAAAAAATTATAGTTAAAAATAATCTTGTATCACAATATAAATTGTTTATCATAAATGTAAATATATAATTTATATGTTCAAAAAAATTTATTTATTATGAATTTTAATTATAATATAACTTATATATTTAAAAGCATTTATTTATTTTAAACTTTAGTCATATAAAATAAACATTTATCATATATATGACACAGGCTAAAATACTAGTATTTACTAACTAAAATATAACACATTTAATATCACGTGGAAAATAATGTAATTTTGAAAATTAAAGGAAGGGCGATAAAATTCAAATATCTATAAAGATGGAAATTTTAATATATCATGGAAAAAAGATTTGCCTGCTTACCTTCCCAAGCACATGAAAAATGATTTTTCTTAGTTTTTTGATAAGAAATTTTCCAAATCTTCTTTTTTTAAGTTTTAGTCCTTAGAAAGATATTATATATATGGCTATTGCCAATGTTATTCCATACCACTGATAGTTTGTGGATTTCATCACTTGTCATGACCACAATCTCAACGATGTTGCCAACTTGTTTTAAATTCATTCCAGCCTTAATTTTTACGTGTTTGCTACTTCAGGTGGACCTTGTTTGTACAAAAGGGGTCAGATGCATGCAAAGGGAGAGGCAGGCACTCCTTCACTTAAAGGTTGGCCTTGTCGACAAATATGGCATGCTCTCATCTTGGACGAGTGCTGATTGTTGCCAATGGAAAGGTATTGTCTGTAGCAACTTAACTGGCTACATACTAATGCTTGACCTTCACGGTGATTGGTTTATTATGGATGAGTTTTTTCTCAGTGGCAAGATCAACAAGTCACTAATGGAGTTGCAGCACTTAGAGGTTTTGAACCTCAGTTGGAATCAATTTCAAGGTAGTCATGTCCCAGATTTCATTGGTTCTCTAAGAAATTTGAGATGCCTTGATTTGTCAAATTCTGATTTTGGTGGAAGAATTCCAAGCCAATTTGGAGCTCTTTCACATTTGAATTACTTAAATCTTGGGGGAATTCCCTGGAGGGTTCAATCCCATATCAACTTGGAAATCTCTCCATGTTGCAACATCTAGATCTCAGGGGTAATTCTTTAGAAGGAAATATACCTTCTCAACTTGGGAACCTGTCAAACTTGCAGAAACTTTATCTTGGATATGGTGGGGCTCTCAAAATTGATGATGAAGGTCTTTGGCTGTCTAATCTCACTTCTTTGACCCATCTTGACTTGAGTTTGATATATAATCTTAACAATTCTCATAGCTGGCTGCAAATCATTGGTAAGTTACCAAAACTTAGAGAATTAAGGTTATCTGTGTTAATGCTGCTGATGTTTTTGATGTACACCAGTATTTTTTGTTATATGTAATTTATTTATGTCTTATGTAGTAGTTGGAGTATTTTCAGACTAAAGTACAAGGACCCATGCTGTTTTGGAGTGTCTTAAGTCTCTGAAATCAGGTTGTGCAGGTAGCCTATACCTGTTTGGTAGAAACATTGCTGTTCTGCTTTTGTAAGAAATATATATATCAGAAAATACAATTTGCTGAATGAATGAAAGCCATTTACGTTTTCTGATTTCCAAAACTCTTGTGTGCCTACAATTGGTATCAAGAGCTTTTCTGATCTTGAGGGACCTGTGAAAGAACCCAAGAAAAGAGAGAAAACTAGAAACAGAGTAGAAGAAAACCAAGAAAACTCAACCTGTTTTCTTAATACCCAACCTTCTTGATGGCTTCCAACAATATTACACTACCAGCACCTCCTGTATTTATAGGAAAGAATTACGAAATCTGGGCTGTGAAGATGAGGGCTCAGCTGAGAGCTTATGATCTTTGGGAAGTGGTGGAAACTGGTGTTGAACCACCTCCCTTGGAAGAAAATCCCACTGTTGCTCAGATGAGATTTCACAGTGAGCAAGTTGCGAAAAGAGCCAAGGCTCTTACCATCTTGCATTCAGCTATGGATGATGATATTTTTATGAGAATCTCAAATTTAGATACAGCAAAGGAAGTTTGGGAGAAGCTTGAGGATGAGTTCTTTGGAAATGAGAGGACCAAGCAAATGCAGGTTCTTAACCTTAAAAAAGAGTTTGAAGCCTTGAAGATGAATGAGGCTGAAAACACAAAGGACTTCATGACCAAGTTGATGAAAGTTGTAAATCAAATCAGATTGATGGGGGAAAATTTTCCAGACAGCAGAATTGTTGAAAAAGTCTTGGTGGTTCTACCTAAAAGGTTTGAATCCAAGATTTCTTCACTTGAAGAATCTAAGGATCTTTCCAAGATAAGCTTGACAGAGCTTATAAATGCTCTTCAAGCTCAAGAACAAAGAAGACTTCTTAGACAAGAGGGAGCAACAGAATTAGCCTTACAAGTGAGGCATAAAGGAAAGGGTCCAACAGTGAAAGGAGAAAAGAAGTTTGTTGGAGAGCATTCTGGAAAAGATTCAAAGAAGAAGGAAAAATTTCCAAAGTGTGGAATTTGTAAAAGAACCAGTCACAAGGAGAGTGATTGCTGGTACAAAGGGAAGACACCACCACCAATCAAATGCAGATACTGCAATCAAATTGGTCATATAGAAAGGTTTTGCAGGCTGAAACAGCAGCAACAAAACCAACAAAATCAAACCCCTCAAAAGGCAAATGTCACTGAAACTGAAAATGATGAAGAGTTATTGTTCATGACCAAGAATATAAGGAGTTCGGAGGATGAAAACACTTGGTTTATTGATAGTGGCTGCACTCAACACATGACAAGCAAACCAGAATTTTTTTCTAAGTTGAAACTAGTTGAAGGATCAGTAAAGATTGGAAATGGAGACAAACTTGCCATCACTGGTAAAGGAACTGTGGGAATTCATACTGCAACAGGTATCAAATGTATTTCTAATGTTCTTTTAGTGCCTGAACTTGATCAAAACCTGTTGAGTGTGGGTCAAATGATGCAAAATGGTTATTGCTTGTTATTTAAAGAAGGAAGTTGTATAGTCACTGATGTTGATGGTCATGAATTATTTGAAATAGAGATGAGAAAAAGAAGTTTTCCTATTAACTGGAATTTAATTTCTGAACATGAGTGCAAAATTAGCAAGACTGAACTTGATTCTAAGCTATGGCACAAGAGATTTGGTCACTATAATTTGAAATCCATTCAGTTTGCTCAAAATCAAGAGTTGGTCAAAGATTTGCCTAACATTCAAGTATGTTCAGAAGTATGTGAAAGCTGTCAACTTGGTAAGCAACATAGATTGCCTTTTCCAAATTCAGCCACATGGAGAGCAAGTGAAAAGCTTGAGTTAGTTCACTCTGATGTTTGTGGACCTATGAAAACTACTTCATTGAATGGCAGCAAATATTTTATTCTCTTTATAGATGATTTTACAAGAATGACTTAGGTTTACTTCCTTAAGCAGAAATCTGAAGTTTTTTCTGTTTTTAAGAAATTTAAAGCCCTGGTTGAAGCTCAAAGTGATTGTTTTTTGAAGAAACTTAGAACTGACAATGGGAAGGAGTATACTTCTGCAGAATTTAATGTGTTTTGTGATAATTTGGGAGTTGAGCACCAACTTACAGTGAGTTATTCACCCCAACAAAATGGAGTTGTAGAGAGAAAAAATAGATCAGTCCTTGAGATGGCTAGATGCATGATATTTGAGAAGAAATTGCCAAAGTCTTTTTGGGTAGAGGCTGTAAACACTGCTGTGTACCTACAAAATAGACTTCCTACAAGGGCAGTACAAGGAATGACACCTATTGAGGCTTGGGGAGGCATTAAACCATCTATTAGACATCTAAAGGTGTTTGGTTCACCTTGCTACACTCATGTACCAGATGTGAAAAGAAGCAAATTGGATGAAAAGGCTGAAAAAAGAATTTTAATAGGCTATAGCTCAAAATCTAAGGGCTATAAGGTCTATGGAATTGATTCAAGAAAAGTTTTTGTTAGTAGAGATGTAAAGGTGGATGAAGATGCTTATTGGAATTGGGAGACTTCTCAAATGGAAAGGCATTCAGTTTTGCCTTCTTTAGAGAGCACAAATGAAGACCAAGAAGAAGAGGTTGATGATGATTTTGCTATAAAAGGCACTAGACCTCTTTCAGAAATTTATCATAGATGTAATGTTGCTGTACTTGAACCTACCAGCTTTGAAGAAGCTAGTAAGGTTGAAGAGTGGAACCAAGCTATGAAGGAAGAGATGACCACCATTGAAGATAACAAGACATGGCAGCTGGTAGACAAACCAAAAGACAAGAATGTTATTGGAGTTAAATAGGTCTATAAGGTAAAATTGAATCCCAATGGATCCATCAACAAATACAAGGCTCGACTTGTTGTTAAAGGTTATGTTCAACAACTTGGGATTGACTACACAGAAACTTTTGCTCCGGTAGCAAGAATGGACACTATTCGCATTCTTATAGCTTTGGCAGCTCAAATGAAATGGAAAATCTAGCATTTAGATGTCAAATCTGCATTCTTGAATGGCAACCTTACTGAAGAAATTTATGTAGCTCAACCTGAAGGTTTTGCTGTGAAGAGGAGTGAAGACAAGGTGTATAAGCTTCATAAAGCTTTGTATGGGCTAAAACAGGCTCCTAGAGCTTGGTATAGCAGAATTGATAGCTACTTTTGCAGTCAAGGCTTCAGGAGGAGTGAAAATGATGCAACTCTTTATGTGAAAAGGTTGCTGGATGGTGGCTCTTTAATTGTTTCTTTGTATGTTGATGATTTGCTAGTGACAAGCAATAATCAACAAGAAGTGCAACAGCTTATGGAGGAGATGCAAAATCAATTTCAGATGTCAAGCTTAGGAGAAATGAATTACTTTCTAGGCTTGGAAGTGCATCAATCTGAAGATGGAATTTTTCTGAATCAAGAAAAGTATGCTCATGAAGTTTTGAAGAAATTCAAAATGGAAAGTTGCAAATCTGTCCCTACTCCTTTGGTGCAGAATTTGAAACTCTCCAAGGAAGATGGAGTTGGAAAAATTGATGCTTCTCTTTATAGAAGTTTTATTGGAAGTCTACTTTATCTCACTTCATCCAGACCGGATCTTATGTATGCAGCTAGTTTACTCTCAAGATTTATGCAGAGTCCAAGTGAGACACATTTTGCAGCAGCAAAGAGGGTGCTTAGATACTTGAAGGGCACTACTCAATTTGGAATATGGTACAAGCCAAGTGAAAAAGGAAGTTTGATAGGCTATGTTGATAGTGATTGGGCTGGAAACCTCGATGACATGAAGAGCACTACTGGTTATGTTTTTTCTTTAGGTTCTGGCATGTTCTCTTGGAACTCAAGGAAGCAAGAAATTGTAGCTCAATCCACTGCTGAGGCGGAATATGTAGCAGCAGCTGCAGCAGCAAACCAAGCCATTTGGTTGAAGAAAATTCTATTTGATTTGGGAGTAGAGCAACTGGAAGCCACAGAGATTTTTTGTGATATCAAATCAGCAATTGCCATTGCAGAAAATCCAGTTCAACATGGGAAGACTAAACATATTCAAGTGAAATTTCATGTTGTTCGTGAGGCTGTCAAGAATAGTGAAATCAAGCTAATTCATTGTTGTTCTGATCTTCAAGTTGCTGATATACTGACTAAAGCTCTTCCAAGAGCAAGATTTGAAAGACTTAGAGAATTGCTTGGAGTGTCCATCAAAAATTTCAAGGAGGAGTGTTAATGCTGCTGATGTTTTTGATGTACACCAGTATTTTTTGTTATATGTAATTTATTTGTCTTATGTAGTAGTTGGAGTATTTTCAGACTAAAGTACAAGGACCCATGCTGTTTTGGAGTGTCTTAAGTCTCTGAAATCAGGTTGTGCAGGTAGCCTATACCTGTTTGGTAGAAACATTGCTATTCTGCTTTTGTAAGAAATATATGTATTAGAAAATACAATTTGCTGAATGAATGAAAGCCATTTACGTTTTCTGATTTCCAAAACTCTTGTGTGCCTACAATCTGATTGTAGCCTTTCTAATCATTTTATCCATTCATTGAACCCTTCAAAGTTCAATTCTTCTGCTTCCCTTTCTGTCTTTGACCTCTCCTGGAACACCTTTACATCATCCATGATATTCCAATTGGTGTCAAATATCAGTTCCAATCTTGTTGAGCTTGACCTCTGTGGTAATAACCTCTTGGAGGCTCCTGCATCAAATCATTTTGGCATGATGATGCATTCTATTGAGCGCCTTGATCTCTCCTCTAATAGACTCAAGGGTGGGGCTTTGGAATCCTTCATGAATATATGCACCTTACAATATTTAAACATATATGGAAACAATATGACTGAAGACCTTCCATCAATTGTTCATAATTTATCTGGCGGCTGTGTTAGATTCTCATTGCAAGAGTTATATCTGAGTTACAATCAAATAACTGGCTTCTTACCTGACTTTTCAACATTCTCTTCTTTGAAAATATTGGATCTTTCTGTGAACCGATTGAGTGGAAAGATACCTGATGGTAGCAAATTGCCATCTCAGTTGGAGTCTCTGTCAATTGAATCAAACTCACTGGAAGGCGAAGTTCCAAAATCATTTGGGAGCACATGCACTTTGCGTTCCTTGCACCTATCCAATAATAGTTTGAATGAAGAGCTTCCGGTGATAATCCATCACTTGTCAGGATGTGCTAGATCTTCACTGCAAGAGTTAGAACTAAGCATGAATCAAATCAATGGTACACTACCTGACTTCTCAATATTCCCATCTTTAAAAACTTTATCTCTTTATGAAAACAGGTTAAATGGAAAGATTCCTGAAGATATTCGATTTCCTACTCAGCTGGAGACTCTGGAATTGAATTCAAACTCTTTGGTAGGTGTGATCAGTGACTCTCATTTTGCTAACATGTCAAAGTTGAAGTTGTTAGAATTATCTGACAATTCATTGGCTTTGGAATTTAGCCAAAACTGGGCCCCATCTTTTCAATTGGGTTATATAAGATTGAGATCTTGCAAGCTAGGTCCAAGTTTTCCTAAATGGTTCCAAACACAAAATGACATTGAAGTTCTTGACATTTCTAATTGCGGAATATCAGATTTTGTTCCAGAATGGTTTTGGTCTAAAGTGGCACTACAAGGAATGACAAGCATGAATATTTCATTTAACAATCTCAAAGGTAAAATTCCTAATTTTCCCTTAGAGATTACTCCTCATTTTTTCATCCTTGCATCAAATCAGTTTGAAGGCCCTATTCCACCATTTCTTAGAGGATCTGCAATTCTTGATCTATCCCAAAATAAATTTTCAGATTCTTTTTCGTTTCTATGTGCTAATGGCACAGTTGAAGCATTAGGCCAGCTAGACCTTTCAAATAATCAGTTATCTGGGCAAATTCCAGATTGTTGGAACCATTTCAAATCATTAGCTTATTTAGATTTGAGTCACAATAATTTTTCAGGAATGATTCCTACTTCAATGGGATCGCTTCTTGAACTTCAAGCATTGTTATTGAGAAACAATAGCTTAACAAAGGAGATCCCCTTCTCGTTAAGGAGTTGCATAAAGTTAGTAATGCTTGACTTGGGAGAAAATGGATTATCAGGACCTATCCCTTCTTGGATTGGGGGCATATTGCAAGACTTGCAGATCTTAAGCTTGAGAAAGAATCACTTCTCTGGAGGTTTACCTGTACAACTTTGTTATTTACAAGGCATTCAGGTCTTGGATCTCTCATCGAACAATCTATCTGGAAGAATTCCCAAATGCTTCAAAAATTTTACTTCAATGGTTCGAAATATTTCCTTAATAGATTATACACATCAGGGGTATTTTGTTAGCATTAGATCTGTTGGACAGTACATGAACTACTATGATTTGTATTCAATACTGACATGGAAAGGTGCAGAGCAAATATTCTTGAATAATGAGCTATTGCTTTTGAAAAGCATTGATCTTTCAAGCAATCAATTATCAGAAGAAATTCCAACAGAAATAGAGGATTTGTTTGAACTGATCTCGTTAAATTTATCAAGAAACAATTTGACAGGAGAAATTCCCCCAAATATTGGAAGGCTAACCTCACTTGAATTTCTTGATTTGTCAAGAAACCAGATATTTGGTTCAATTCCTTCTAGCCTTACTCAAATTGATCGGCTTACCATGTTAGATTTGTCTCATAATCGTTTATCAGGGGAAATTCCAATTGGCACTTAATTACAAAGTTTTGATGCCTCAAGTTATGAAGATAATCCTAATCTTTGTGGGAAGCCACTTGACAGATTGTGTGTTGTAGAGGAGCCACCACACGAGCCAGCGGTTGAATTTGATGAGGATGAAAATTTCCTTGTTAATCATGCATTTTATGTGAGTATGGCATTTGGATTTGTTACAGGCTTTTGGGGAAGTTTTGGCTCAATTTTGGTCAATCGTACTTGGCGACAAGCTTATTTTAGGTTGTTGAACAACTTAACCGACTATATTTATCTCATGATAGTAGCAAAAGTTGCCAAATACATGAGGTGGGTTAAAGGCTAGCTGGTAATACTATCTTAGTCTTTCCATATTTACTTGCTTTTGCTTTACACATTAAATAGCAGTTATAATCTATAGTTTATATTCATATACAAGACATATTATACTACAACTTATATTATTTCTACATATATTTTCTATAAGATTATTTATAATTTTTTCCCATCACTCTTTACTACCTCACCTATTTTATAATTTTCTCTTAGTTGTAAAAAGGGTATGCAAACTTATTGTCCAAATAAAATTTCCCTTCTACTATCATCGTGTTTTTTTTTTTGGAAAAAAGATTAAAACAAACTCAAATAAATATATCGCAAATATGTTTTAGTATGAACACGAATTTGTAGTACTGCTTGTTTTGTTAAATATGATTGGCCAATGAGTCTCTATTCTCTTATTGTTAACACAAATTAAAATACCCACCCTAATAAAAAGTGTTGGATTAAAATAGAATTGAATTAATTTTTAACTGTTTCAAAACAATTTTAACTCTCTTTTTTTTTTAAAAAGTAAGTTCATTTGATTTTTGCTTTTTAGTTATAAAAACAACCCAATTCCTCCCATATCTTTTAAAAAGTTCATATAAATCACCAAGCACATGGATTAACTAGCGTGAAGTTGTTTCAGCTTAACTTGGTATTGAGTTCAAGTCTTGAATATACAGTTATATTAAATACTTGGAAAAAGAGCTTTGTCGCTCATAGTGATCTTATTCGACTTGATTAAAATTGCCTCCTATGCAGCATACCTGTGGTCTTAAACCAAAAACAAAAAAGCTCATATACTATTTCTACCATTACTATCACTATAGGCTATCACCATTATTGTCACTCATCAACTATGATTGTCACCTTCACTACAACCATCCTTGATTGTTGCCTTTTCCATCCTATTGTGACTATTACTACCATTGACTAATGTTGTCGTTGTCATTATTGTTGCCACCACGTCATTGCAACTATTATTGTTGTCTCTGTTGTACCCTTCCCATCTTCTCTCCTCCCCTAACACCCTACCAACATTGTTGTCACCATTGCTATCGTCAAAATCAATCACCATTGTCACAACTATTTCAGTCTTTATCATTGTTGTCATTACCACCATCACTAACCATGACCCTTGCCACCCCCCACCAATCAACCATCGTTGCCATCATTGTTGTTACCATCATTTACACTATCACTATCATGACCACCATCAAAATTAGTTGTTGTCATTATCATTTTTGGTCGTCATTACTCTCTTGCAATTGTCATCATTATCTCCATTGTTCCCTCCTTCATTAATGTCCCCACCACCTATGTCCACAGTAATTAGTGTCACCAACAAACTCAAATAAGGAAGTAGTAAATGATTTGTATGATTTGAATTTAAAATTTGAAAGTTGAAAATGATGTAAAATCAAAACTAAAATTATAGAATTAGAAACTAATTTTAATTTAAAAAATTTCAAAACTGATCGTCATATTTTTTTATTAGTTTAATGACTATGCACTATCAATATAAAAACTTTTACATTGTAAACGAATCAAAAATCATTATTGGTTTGACTTTTCAGGTAATTGTTGTAAAAGCCAATAAACTTACCACACATGGTAATTTGTGATTAGATGACAATGTAAAATTGTTTTATACTGTTAGTGCATAGCCCATTTTCTCATTTTTTATTATACATGTAAAGGTTAGTTAAACTAATTTAACCGGTTTGAAAATGTATAATTAATTTTAGGCTAAAATAGAATTTTGGTTCCTTATTTACATTTTAGGTTTCAGTTTGGTCCCTTAAGTTTAAAAAGTTTCACTTTGGTCCCTTAAAATTTTTCTATTAGATCAAATTGGTCCTTTCATTAGTTTATGACACTAATTTGGTCAACTTGGTGACATGTGGCAAATTGTGAAAGATGTCACGTCAGCCAAAATTGACACCACTAATGCCAAAAGCCGATGGAAGGACCAATTTGGTCTAATAGAGATATTATAAAGGACTACAGTAAAACTTTTAAAACTTAAGGGACCAAATTGAAATCTAAAATGTAGATAAGCGACCGATATTCTATTTTAGCCAAAAATATATATATAATTATCAAATTATTACTATTTTAAATGTTTTTGTTATAAAGGGTGTATTTGGCAAAACTAGCTTATAAGTTACCTGAAAACTTATAAGCTAAAATCTAGGAACTGAAAAATTGAAAATTTATAAACTAGCTGATTGAATTGAAAGTGTTTGGTAAGATTGACTAATAAGCTAATTGATAATGTAAAATGACATAAAAGACATATTTAGTTATTTAATTTTATATCAAATATATATATATATATATATATATATATATATATATATATATATTTGAATTTATTTCTAATAACTTATCATTTTAAAAATTAGGACAATAATTTCAAAATTTTATATTAAAAAGGAATAATGAAGATTTCATAATTTTATATTATAAAGAATGGTTGCAAGTGTTTTTTTTTGTTATATTTTCCTTTTTTAACAGAAAAATATAATTTAATTAAATAAACTTCCATTGTTTAAAATTAATTTTTTTGATATTTGAATAAATTTTTAATAATATTATTTTAAAACAAAAGAAAAGGAAAAAAAATTAGTAACTTATAAGCTAGTTGAAATAGCTTATGAAAATAAGTTATAAGCTACTAAAATAAGTTTGTGTACCAAACAAGCTGGTCAAACCAGCTTATAGCTAGTCAAATTAGCTTACAAGCTCCTAGAGTAACTTGCCAAACATATACAAAATGTGAATTCAATTTTTTAGAGTTTAATAGGTGTGCACTATCAATGTAAAAGTTTTTACAAAGTTAACAAATTAGAAATTATCTTTGTTATGGTTTGTAAGGTAATTATTGTTAAAGTGAAAAGACTTATTACTATATATGGTGATTTGCAATTAAATGACACTAAAATTTTTTTACATTGTCAGTATATATACTATTTTCAAATATTTTTATTCTCATTATTTCAAATTCTTGGATTAATTTTGTTCTTTTCGTAAATAAGAATTTTAATTTTAATTTTGGGCAGCTCAACCTAATTTTCACGTCATTCAAGTTTGGGAGACTCACACTTTCTTTTGTTAATTTTCAGGTCCTTGAGAACCGTCCATCCTCGTGTCACCAATATTTGAGCTTGTTAGTCCATGGTCAAGGCAAGTTTTCTATATATAGGGAATAAGCTTAATGCAAGGTTGGGTTATACTTCTTCCATATTGACTGGGATATCCTTAATTTTGGTGTGCATAAATCGCTTAAAAGCGTCATGTATATGTTTGATTATGGTTGTTAAAATTGTATTTGGATAGATTATAGTCTTGTACTTGTTAAAGGAGACTGATTTTATTAATAAATTACCATGTATTTTATTAACAATTTACTTTATAGTTCTCGCAATTAAAACCTTGGTTCAATGGGACTAACAAATTTTCTATATTCCTGTGTACACGTCTTTCTCATTTTTCCAAGACAACAAGCACATTAATTACAGGAGTGTCATACAAGGGGAATGCGACAAGATCAGACAAAATTAAACGGAGTTGCAACCAAATTTTATTTAAAATTAGAAAAAAATAGAAAACCCGT
The DNA here is from genome assembly GCA_004329165.1 of Spatholobus suberectus. NCBI lineage: Eukaryota > Viridiplantae > Streptophyta > Magnoliopsida > Fabales > Fabaceae > Spatholobus > Spatholobus suberectus. Next base: position 1,479,530 of record CM014737.1, read on the forward strand.
ATATTTTATAAAAGTGGCCGTAGAAGAGAGGTTGAATAACCACATGTCGTTTGTCCAAAAGAAACTGGGTTGGATCTTTTAAGTAAAGTTTCAAGTTTGAGTTCTGTGAATAGAAAAAACATGATTGAGAAGAAAGATCTCACTAAAGGTGATCAGTCATATTTCTTAGCAAAGATTAGTCACAGATAAAGGCGGTGAATAATTCGCATCTATAACAAAATGAACCCCAAAAAAACAAAGAGAGAGGTTGAATATGAGTCTGAACATGCACAAAGAATAGTGAAAACTGAATTTCACTACATCTTTAATACATTCGTAAAAAATTGTTACCTTTAGTTAATTATTTAAATTTATTCCCATATTATAAATTAGAATACATAATTTGAAAAGTGTGATTTTTATTTTTCTCACTCTCTTAATTATTCTCAATATTCTCTTTCTTGTGTCTTTTGGATGTGCATTTAATATATTATCCCTGCAACTAATCAAAACTTTCCCTTTCAACTATCTCAAATTACCCTCATTATAATTATTTGTATAATTGATCTTCTTAATCACTTATCTTTTTCAATATATCCTTTTTTATCTTTATCTCTAAATTGAATTTCAATATCATTTAAAAAAATTTGTTAATAGTTAAAAATAACCTTCTATCACAATTTAAATTGTTCATTATAAATCTAAAATATAATTTATATTTTTAAATATATTTATTTATTAGTATGAATTTTAATTATAACATATTTTATATGTTGAAAAAATATTTATTTATTGTGAATTTTAATTGTATAAAAATAAACATTTATCATGTGCAATGCATAGACTAAAATACTAGTTATTGATAAATTTTAAATATATATTTAACCCCTTATAAATGAGAAATAAAATAAAACTAAACTCAAAAAAGAATGTCAAAAATTATTTTACTTGCCGAGCCTACGTATCCCCATATGCAATAGAAAAATTAGAGTTACTTGATTCTTTAGAAAAGATTTGTAAGTTGGTGGATTTTAATTTTGCAAATTTTTTGAAAAAATATTTTAGAAGGGGGCTTTGTTTTAATAAAATCCACATTGCACATCTTAGAAGATAACACAATTACATATACCTTCATAATTTTTACAATGCTTGAAGGTAGTGTTACACATCAATGTTATAAATCATTGCATGGATTAAAAATTCTTGAAAGAGTGGAAAAAGGCAATTTAATTTTGTTTTTCAAAATAAATTCACATTGCATAAGGCTTAAAATAGCATGGTTATACGTATGTCCTTACCATTCACATAATATGAAGGTAGTGTAAATCAGACATCAATATCATAGAGCATATATGTAAATTTATTTTTGCATAAAAAATAAAAAAAAGAGATAATTCTCATTCATACGAGACTTAATTAAGATAGCACAATTATATCTACGACCTTGTGATTTTATTTTATTTTATTTTGTATGTGTGTGTGTGTAAACAGGAGCCTCAGCCCCAACTCAAAAACCTCTATAATAAACAATGTCAGACATATCAGCTAACAGAATCAAAGAAAGAAAATTAGGAATAAAAGTAAAGACATAAGCATCGGAAATGGACTCCAATCCATGCTTTGCCAATACATCGGCCGCTTGATTTGCCTCACGCAAAATGTGAGAGAACCTCACCTCAGCAAGAGAATAAGCCAGCTTCATGATCTCCTATACCAACCCAAAGTAAGGGTGTTGCACCTGACATCCGTCCTGGATTAGCTTGATCGCTACTGGGGAGTCAGACTCAACCAAGACATGACCAAAACCTCAACTACCAACCAGTTTTAATCCATCATGAATACCCCATAACTCTGCATCCAAAACCGAGCAACAACCAATGTTCTTTGAAAAAGCCACCACAAAGGTTGCATTAGCTTCCCTAACAAGTCCACCACAGGCGGCTTTCCCCAGTGGATCTGTCAACTGCAGCATCAGTATTGAGTTTGACAAATTGGTGGTTAAGAACCCACCACCTAATTCCCTCCAAAGGAAGATGCTCAGGCTTCTCTTTCCCCACCATGCCTTTGAACGTCCAACACACAACGCACAAAGGTATCTATTCTTCCTTTAGCTTCATAGTTGTCTCATCCCACCTCTCAATAGTGCCACAGAAAACAGGTCATTCTTCCTCTGCTATATGCTGTCCATGGCAAAGGCAAAAAGAGTAACCCAGTTGGGTGGGAAACTTGCATTAGCAGACAAATTAAAATGCACCCACTCTGCAACATCACTAGATAAAAAGCCTAAGGGTATTTGATATAACCAAAGGTTCCTCCAAATGTCCTTTACTTGGACATAATCACGCAAGAGATGCATCACTATTTCAGGCTTAGACCCACACATTAGGCAAAGGGACTCACCAGCTAAGTGCCTACGAAAGTGTTGACTATTGGTCAGAAGGATACCCTTCGCCACTTTCCATATCATTAACCTTGTCCATTCAGGTGCATGCAGCCTCCAGACAAGTTTAAAAAGATTTCTATAATGATTGGCAGGCTCACCTTGCAGGTAATGAAAGGCCAGCTTCGCCGAGAAACACCCATCATTTGTTCCCCTCCAAGCAACCACATCCTCCAAATTTGTACTATGCGGGGGAACCATGGCCTTTATCCTGTCTACAAACCATATAAGCAATAAGCTGTATAGCTTTAACATATCCCACTAACTGGCTTCTGTGCTGAAATCAGCCACCTTAGCTTCTACCTCAGGGGGCATTAGAATTCTCATAGCATGATCCTTGAGCCTACCAACATTCAGAACCTAGACATCCTCCCAGAATTTAACACAATGGCTATTACCCAATCTCCATGTAATGTTCTCCATCACTTTAGGCTAGGCATCTTTGATTTCACTCCATAAATTTGACCCGACCTTAGAGCTATCAATTCTCGGGATAATATCATTCCCGCATTTATACTTTGCTCTAACTGTTCAAACCCACAGTTCATTCCTCCTAGAAAGCAAATGCCACCCAACCTTCATCATAGCTGTTTGGTTAATAAGACGCATAGAACGCAAGCCTAAACCCCCCTGACTCCTAAGTAAACAAATGGATCCCCAAGACGCAAGGTGGATTTTTCGGGACTGATCTGAATCGCCCCAAATAAACTCCCTGCATCTCTTGTCATTGGCTTTTTAACCAAAATAGTAAAAAAAAAAAAACTTACTAAAATAATAATAATAAAAAATAATTTACGGATTTGGGTTGTTTTAAAATGCGTATTTTAACAGGAGGTGCTAAGTGAGTTGACGCCTCGCGTTTAATAATTTTATTTTATATAACAGAAGGCGCCAACTCGCATTTAAATAATTTTTTTCCTTATTATAACATGAAGTGCCACTGAGTTTTAAATATATTTTTTTTACTATAACAGGAGAGTTGACACCTCAAGTTCAATACTTTTTTTTTAACTAGAAATCTACAAGTGAATTTATTAGAAATCTTCTTAGTTAACACATCATAACTGATGCCACGTTTTATTTGAATTGTTCTTTTATGGCCTTCAAAAGTTATGCCTTCTGAACCGTTGTATTTTCTACCATTCGAATAAATAAAAGTGATAATGGAACTCATTTTTGAATATGCAAATCACAGAACAAGAAGATAACAAACACAGATCAAAACAGACGTGAAAAAATAAAGCAGAAGAAGCACACAAGCAAATAACAAACACAACCAATACTCAGGAAAACACAAGTAAAATTAGAAAAATAGACTATATTTAAACTCATCCATAAATATCATGTCATATAAAAGATGAAATCAGAATCTCTGACCGAATAAGAATCGAATAAGAATCGATTCTTTGATTAAAATCGAATAAGAATCGATTCTTTGAAAAACCATCATCTCGACGTGCCTATATTGAAAAAAAAAAGTGAGAACCATGAGTTGGCACCTCTTGTTATAGTAAAAAAAAATTATTTAAACGTGAATAAAAAAATTATTTAAACTCAAGGCGCCAACTATTATAGTAAAAAAAAAATTATTGAAAACGCCTAAAAATAATTTTATTTAAATGCGAGGTGCCAACTCCTGTTATATATATATAAAAATTATTCAACGTGAGGAAAGTTGGCGCCTCCTGTTATAGTAAGGAAAGAAAATTATTTAAACACATCCTATTATATATATATAAAATATTAAACGCGAGGTGCCAACTCATTTGGCGCCTCCTGTTGACAAACGCATGTCGCCAACTGAGTATGCGTCTCGTGTATATATGTTTTTGCCCCCTTTTCTAAAACAACCCAGATCGGTAAATTATTTTTTATTATTATTATTTTAGTAAATAATTTTTTTTACTACTTTGGTTAAAAAGCCCTTATCATTAGTGTCACAAACATACTTATGCAAAACAGGAGACTGCATAAGATAGGTGGGAAGAGCCTGAAGCACAAACCTAGTAAGAGTCACTCTCTCAACCATAGATAAGTTCCTCGCCTTCCAGGAACTAAGGCGTTGATTCACTTTGTCAATCATGAATTGAAAAGAATGCCTGTTAACCTTCTTATGAAGAATGAGAACCCCCAAGTACTTTCCCAAGTCTTCTAGAAGCCCAATGCTCCACTAATATGGTTTATCACATGTCTAGGACACATTTTTTGAAGAAAGAGTCTAGTTTTATCCAAACTAACTTTTTGCCCAGAACTCTCGCAAAAAAGTTGGAGAATCCCATGAATAGGCTCTATCTAACCAATATTTTCCATGGCAAAAAGAAGGAGATCGTCAACAAAAGCAAGATGGGAAATTTTTGGACCTCCCCTAAAGAGCTGAATAGGGAGCCAAATATTATGATCCACTGCCAAATTGATTAGATGAAACAACCGTTCAATATAGAGGACAAACAAATAGGGGGAGATGGGATCCCCATGTCTAATACCTCTGGCTGGCTTAAATTCCTCCAAAGCTTCTCCATTCCATAAGACCTTCATCTTGGTCGTAGATATACAATACCAACAAAGTTCTGAGGCATTCCTATATCATGGAGGTTGTCCCTAACAAAAGCCCAACTTAACCTATCATAGGCCTTCTCTAGGTCGATCTTTATTGCCATCCCACCCTACCTTTCTTGTGTCTCATAGAGTGGAAAACCTCATGAGCTATTATTATATTATCAGAGCTCTAACAATTGGGAATGAAGCTACTCTAACAAGTATAGACTAAATCCTGCATAACTTTCGACAGGTTCGAAGCAAGGATTTTTGTGATAGTTTTATAAGCTATATTACAAAGGCTAATAGGCCTAAGATTTTTCATACTTTGAACCTCTTCCACCTTCGGGATCAGAGAAATAAGGGTACTATTAATACCTTCAACTTGACTTGGAATTGTGAAAATATTCTTCACTACGGACATAAGGGAATCCCCCACTGCTGCCCATTGAGATTGGTAGAAAATCGCCTAAAAACCATCCAGGCCTAGGGCTTTTAGAGACCCTATATGAAACACAACCCTCCTAATCTCCTCTTTCATAACCTTCTTTCTAAGCTCCTCCAATTGCTTCTCTGACAAAGTGGGAAAGACCCCTTTCACACAAAAAGGCTCATAATCTACTCCTTTGAAAAAGAGGTTCCTATAAAAGTTTGTAGCCCTCTGCTCAAGTTCCTTATGTTGGGTCACCCATACTCCATCCTCCCTTTGGAGAGTCTCAATATTGTTCCTCTTCCTTCTAACAAGAGTGGTTCCATGGAAATAGCTCATGTTTCTATCTCCATGACCTAGCCACTTCGCCTTGGACTTCTGATACCATAGTAATTCCTCTTGAGCCAAGGTTTTTTCATACTTCTTCCAAACACGTTGTTAAGCCTCCATGAGAGCTTCGCTATCACGACAGGCCCGAAGACCCGCAATCCGCTTAAGCCTCCTAAGAAACATGCGCTTCCTCCTAAAGATGTTCCCAAAAATCTCTTTATTCCACCCCTAGAGAGCCTTCTGAAGATTGCCAATATTAACATTCTAATTGTCCCTAACCTGCCACGTCCTAGAAACAACATTTGAAGGTCATCTAGGTCAACCATGCAGCCACGAACCTAAATGGTCTCTTGTACCTATTCCCCAAACCCTTTTTTTTAAAAAAAAAATTGACCCAAAGTGGGACATGGTTAGATTTAAAGGGATGGAGGTGGTGAACGGACGCTTCCTGAAATCTGATCCTCCAGGCATAATTGATTAGCATACTATCCAGCTTCTCCTTCAAGGAACCCCGCTACCACGTAAACAGGCATTCTTGAAATCCCACACCTGGCATCTCGCAGTTCTGCACAAAGGAAACAAAGTGATCTATACCTTTAGTCGAAGGGGCAAAAGTCCCCCCTCTCTCTTATGTAATGCAAGCACCGCATTGAAGTCTCTAATAATAGCCCAAGCACTTGTGATGGTCTCCGTAATGTCGCGCAAGTCATCCCACAACTATTGTCGCCTAACTATTGACCGCCCCCATTAGGAGCCAAGGATGCTCCCCTTTTCAAGCAATTCGCATATGAACCCATTGGTAGGCGTGACTCATAACCTCCACTTTCTAAGAGACTACCTTCCATAACACCCAAATCCCCCTTGACGCCCCTTCAGCTTCTTGAATAAAATGGTGGGAGAAGTTGATACATTTGTGTGTGTTTAAATAAGAATCATCAGATCCGCATCAAAACTTTAGCATATATTCTTAATCAGATTTGGGAAACCCTACTAGTTGTCCTTTTATAATTCCACACTACACAATTCATTGGGATGGATTGGAGGTTTATGGGTATTGTTAAACAAAAGGGCTGGATCCAAGAAGGGGGTGAATTGGATCTTTCAAAATTTTCAAGAATCCCCAATTGTCTTTCAATAGTGAATAACTAGATTTTTCAAAACTTTGAATCTTATTGATTTGGTTATATGAATGAAATAGAATCGGATCAATTTATCTTGAATTTTTCTATGCAAAGAGCCTTATGATTTTAAATGTAAGTGATCAAGATTCAATATGCTAGCAAGAGGATAGAGGAAAGAAGAAGGCAAACAAGATTTATACTGGTTCGATCATCACCACTATGATCTACAACCAATTTCCAATCAAACCGATTGGTGTTATCACTAAGTAATTCAAATGTTTACAAACACTATGCACAAACACAAGAATTACAATCAAACAAACCACACAATCAAGATTCTTGAACCTTATTAAGAAAAACTTGAAACTCTACCACAAGAAAGACATGAGAGATACCTTCTCAAGAATGAAAATCAAATTAAAAGAAGGTTAGATATCACCTTAGTTTGTGATAGATGGAAAACACTGAAGAACCAATCAAACTTTACCCAAGAAAAGACTTTTCTTTATCTTCAAGGTTGATGCATCATGAGCTCTTTGATATTTGATCCAAAACTTGTAATGAAGAAGAAGAATAATATGAATTCTCGCTAGAAAAGCTCTCCCTCAAATTTAGAAAAGTGAAGTTGTATTGAAGTGTGTTAAAAGACTCACTAAGGTTCACTCTATATAGAGAACTCACTAGAATAACTAGTTATCTTGACTTGCAATCAGTTATTTTGTTATTAGAAATCTGGAAATAGGAGTTTGAATGGATTTAACTAGTTAGTTTTGTTTATAACTAGTTAAAACAGAGGCCATATGTTTTTAGTCTTGCTGGAATAATTAGTTACATAGCTTTGTAACTAGTTATTTTCGCATAGGACAAAAACAGCTTTATATTATGTAACTGGTTACAGAATTATGTAACTAGTTATAACAGAAATAACTAATTACATAATGTTGTAACTAGTTAAAACAAAAAAGATGTAACTGATTATATATCATTGTAACTAGTTAAAACAGTATAGATTTCCACTGTTTATACAAATTTAAATGAACTTAATCGATTACAAAGCTAATTTAACCGATTAAATGGTTCTTTAACATAAGATTGAATAGTTCTAAAGCTCTAGTATGTAGTTCTCACTTCCTAATAATTTAAAAATAAGTTTTATCCAATTATTTCTCTTTAAATTCAATTTTAGATTTATAGAAAACATATTTGCACTTTGTTAAACCTTTAACTCTTAAACTTTGAGCTCATTACCATCAAACCATCAAGGATAAAGATAAATCATGCAAGACTCACAACCACACACACATGCATAAACACACATTACAACTTTGCACTCATCAAGAGGCTAAATCATCAAAACTATATTAAATCTCCTTAAGGGCAAGAGTAATTCTCTTCTTGCTTCTTCAGGCATGAACGCCCGCGTCTGCATCTAGTGGACCACAGTCCACATTCATCACCTCTGTCGCACCAATGGCTGGGCCACAATTGGCTCGATCAATTTTGGACAAGGGGTAACCACTTCTTCTCGTAATTCCCTGACCCTTCTCAAAGGAAGATAGTTTCCAGAAAGGCACTGCAAATTGATGGACATTGGGGACATCTCAGAGTAAATATCCAGGGGAATTGCTTTTGCTTTCCTCATCTCTTCGTATTGCTTCTCTGGCACGGACATTGCTCCTTAGCTTGCAAGTTGGAAACCCCCTGTAAGCTCGACTTCTTTGCATTGCTCTGCCTATGCCCTTATTGGGTCTCAAGGGATTGGCAAACGAGACTTTTTGCATGCTTTTTCCCCCTTGAGCATTCTTGACCTTGCCTAATGAGATGGGCTTGGACACCAGCTTTTCCAAAATAGCCTTATGGGCCACCCCTTTTTGATGCTCATTTAAAGGCCCACTATTCTCATCACAGCCAACTAGCTCCTCTAAACAGGACAAAACATCAAACAAGGCACACTGGTCCCCACATTTCCTCATCATTCTTTTTATTCATACCAATAGTCCTTCCTAAATTAACACATTTGTTTTTATTGCGTGATGATTTCCTCACAATCAACCGAGGACCAAATTCATTATCTGTTACCGTAGATACCTCGGGATCTCCTTCCTTGAAAATCATCTTTGGCTCACTTACTTGAATAACTTCCATTGCCACATTAGCCCTAGTGGCCTCCACACCTACCATCATATCTGCAACCTTCTCCGACTTCATAACCTCTTCCGCCATAGCATTAGGCACCTCAACCTCGCTCCTTCCAAACTCCATACACACGTCCTTCTTGTGCCCGTACTTCTCACAACTAAAACAAATGGAATGGACGCCTTCATATTCCAAATTGAGCTTCAAACCACAAACAAAATTGTGCAGGACTAGTCTCTTTGTAAGGTCAATTTCAAAGCAAATGAGCGCAAATTGACCCATTGAATGGATGGATGTTAACTTGTCCACCTTAAGATGGCCCCAAGCTTCATCCCACATGCCATAGAAATCTATTATTATACAACTCCAAAGGAAGCTCAGGAATGTGAATCCAAACCACCACCTTGGTAACTTCTTTAACACTTTGGACAAAAAATGGCCTCCACTGTTGCACCAATAAGTAATGATCAGCAATCATCCAAGGACCCTCAAAAAGAGCATGCTTGTAGTGCTCTTCTGACGTAAATATCACTGTGTAGTAATTCTTTAGCATGTCAATGATCTGGATGGACCCGGACTTAGCCCATTCTTTTTTCAATTTATTCTCCAGCACCTTAAAGGAGACTCTTTTCTCGAGAAGGTGCACTACCAAAGACATGCACCATGGCAAACTCCATGCCTTCAGCTCTTCATCTAAGATGATAATCTCTGGGCAAGGGTTAAAAGGCTCCTTCTTTTCCTCATAAACTTTGTTTTTCGGCATTTCAGCATCCTCCAAATCCTCCTTTATGAAACCTACCATCTTGCTATCCTCCATTACGTGCATGAGTTTTTTCTTATATGAGTTCTCATTGTCCGTCCCCTCAGAATCACTATAAACTTCCACAGGACCCTCATTCTTAGTCTTCACCTTTTCGTGCTACGATCCAGTAAATCTTCCTCTTCTCGGGATGGCTTCCTCACTGAAAGCGAAACCCTACTAGAGCCCTCCATTTGATATTCTTAATGGGTTACTATAAGTCCTTGTGATTTTTATGACATGCAAAGATAGTGTCGCAACTGGGGTAGCGACGGGACGGTGAAAAGTAACGTTTAAAAATAGGGAGTCGCCACCAAGGTTTATTAGGGAAAAACATTGGAAAAAACCCTTTAAACTAAAATTGATCTTTGAAACCAGATTTTTGAGTTCGAGAGTCAATTACGTGTAGGGAAAGTGTTAGCACCCTACGACATCCGTCCTAAAAACGGTCACCTCTAATTAATTAAGCAAATTATTAATAACTTTTTAAAATATTTTTCTCACCCTAAAATGAATACAGTGAAAAGAAATATTTTATTCGTTACAAAAATTAAATTTTCTTTTTTAATCTTAAATTTTATAATTTTTGAGATCAACAGAATTGGTCTCCTACTCTTATGTATCCTTCGGTGCAATGAAAAATCAGACTCACGTAGTTCTTTTGGTAGAAAATATTTATGTGTTGACATTTTTTAATTTTTATTATTCTTATTTTTAATTTTAAAATTTCTGAGCCGTCACAACTCATACGTCCTAAAATATAAAATTGACAGAGGTGAACACCCAAGCCCAGCTATTATTTTAATTTAGATTCAATATTTATTTTTTATAAAAAAATTAATTTTAATTTAACATTTTTATTTTTATTCATTACCTTTAGAGATGAGTTTTAAGACATCAAGCTGTACAGCTTATGTCTTAAAATCTCAATATTAAGGAGATGTCACATCTAATTAATCTTTCTTCTGAAGAAGATTTTAATATTATCAAATTATTGAGCTAAATTATAAAACTTGATTTTATTGGTTGTATTACCTTCTTCTTATCGTCAATAGAAATTTTACATTTTTAATTTAGAGAATAGCTATAAGACAGCAAGCTGTCACAACTTGTGTCCGTAAGCTTTAGGATTAAAAGGATGTTGCATCCAAATAATCATTTCTCTATTAAATTTTATTATTAAAAAAAGTAAAACTTGATTTTATCGATTTTTAGTTTTGTTTTTTTCTTATTATTATTATAAATAACTTTACGTTTTTAACCCAAAGCATTGTTTTAATTTTGTTGATATTACTTAATTAATATATTTATTTATGACGATCCCATTGATATTTCGCAGCTATCTCATTTTTATTGATGGTGAGGTATAACGTGTTCTATATATTTTTTTTTTTATCAAAAACTATAGATAATTAATCCTTTTTTTTTTTAATACTACAAGTTTCAGGTAAAAAGAATATATAAGCTTAATAAAAAAAACATTTTCAGTCGAAAACCCCTAAGGGAGTAAAGCCCAAATACCACAAACCATAATAAAACCCAAACTAGGTCGGATCAAGTGTTGCCGCAGTGTAACCCAAGACAAAAATATTGAAACGTAGGCTACAAAGGGGCTAGGGTTAGATTTGTTATTAACACGCACGCACATTGAAAGAAGCTTCGGGAGAAGGGAAGCTGCAACGGGGTAGCTTACGGCTCTAATTCCCTGCGACAAAGTCAATGCGGTGAGGCGGTATCGTGGCCAGCGTCGGTGAAGGTGCGCGCATATCGATGGTTGAGCTTCGCGTATGCAGCGATGGTTGAGCTTCGCGTACGCGGCGGTGGTTGGGTTTCTCGTGGCGACATTGGAGTTTCATATAGGCGAGAAAAAGGAACGCGAAGGAAGAAACCGCATTCGAGACCATGATGGAACTGCTATTATTTTTGTATTTTTTTTTTCTTTTTTCTTTTTTTTGTATCACTTAGACTTTTATTTTGTTTGAAACTCATGTTTGTTATCGCAGAGAAACAGAGCATCATAAACAAGCTATAGTAAGTTAAAGCTGCAAGAGGCAGAAAGATTGTGTACAGGAAAAGAGTAACTACATTGTGAAGCAGAGCATCAAGGCAGATAACACGTACAATTAAGGAGACAAATAGTTAAAGTTTAAAACTAAAGGCTTCATCAACCTCTCACCTATTTTGCTGCAGGTTGCTGCTTGAACTTGTAGTAGCTTGAAGGCTTGAGAGATGACTGCCACCTAGTTGTGTCGGTTTGACTTTGTTGAAACCTTTGAACCTAATAGCTTTTTCTATTCCTCGCTGATGTTATTTACTCAGTTCTCTTTGTGTATAATTTTTAGACTTGTAGAGTAGTAACCCTTTTTTTGTTCTCTGTTGAGCCAATTTATAGGCACATGGAAACTTTGAATTGGGATTCACGTGAACTCTCCTTTTGCCTTCTCTTTGTCTCTTTTAATCCTCTCTTTTCAGCAGAGGATTTCAAATTTCTTCTATCTAATGTTAATGAGATTTAGCCTTTTTTATTATTGTCCAGAGTTACAGTTTCCCTCTTCAGCTTCATTTGTTTTCTCATGTTTGATTTATCTCTTTTGCTTAGGGAGGAACGAAGATCAGCAGGAGGCTCCATTGAACAAAACGTTGCTACATCAACATCTGTTTTTTCTTCTCCCGATTTAATTCCCCTTTTGTGTATGGGAGCATAATGCATAGGGGATTGTAAGGTCAAAGACACCAAACGAGTATTGCCAGTGATCTGCCAGCTTGGAGATTTGTGTTTTGTCTGTAGTTTGCACACAGATGACTTGATGGAATTGTCTTTTATTTATTTTATTTTTGTTATTATTTTTATTGTTGTTTATTTTATTGTAACTGGACTCGTAAGAAAAAGTTTTAGGACTATTCATTTGAGCATTTTTTTAGTTTTCTATTTATTTGACTGTTCTATTTTGTTTTTGTTATGGATTGAGGTTGACCCAATATAATTGAAGAGGAAGAGAGTCTAATCTAGGCCTATGTTAGTCCAAATCAAATAACAACAAAAAGGACAATAAGAAAGAGAAAATAAAACTAAAAGTAATACTAATTATAAGTAAGAACTAAAGGAGGAATAAAAAGAATGGACAAAAATAGGTGTTTACAACTGCTCTTCTTTATTAGATTTTACTAGTTAATATGAATAACTCATGTTTTTACATTATCATAGTAAAAGCGAATATATAAATACCTAATTTTATTTAAGGCCCAAGGTAGTGGATATGGGAATTTAAAAAACAGAAAAGTGATGCACACAAGGGCCCGAAACATAAAAAAAGTGGGTGTGGGAACTCGAAAATGTAAAAACAGTGGGTGTGGGGATTCGAAAGGTAAAAGAGATGGGTGTGGGGACCTGTAAGCATAAAAGCGGTGGGCGCAGGAACCTAAAAACGTAAAAGCAGTGGGTGCGGAAACCTAAAAACAGAAAAGCGGTGAGAACGGAGAATCGAAATGTAAAAGCAGTGGGCGCGGGGACCCAAAAACGTAGAAGTAGTGGGCATAAAAGCGATGGGTGCAGGAAACCAGGAACGGGTGTGAACAAAGTTGGAACATTCTTTTCATCTTCTCCAAACCATTTTGATGTAATGGTGGACATTGAGACATTAATGAAACTGGCACCAACTTCATTTGCAATTGCTTTTGCTAGCATTGTTTTTCCAGTACCAGGATGCCCGACAAGCAATATACCTCTACATGGCTTTAGAAGCCCACCTTTGAAGAGGTCTAGCCTTCGAAGGGGAAGCATTACCAGCTCTTGAAGTGATTCTTTGATCTCATCCAATGCACCAATATCTGCAAATGTAACCCCTATCTCATTTGCAGGGATAACCTCTGGTCTTATGCACTTCTCAAACTCATTGTCAGGAACTTCTTGCAAGCAAGCCATTAGTATGTAGTAGCACAAAAAGGGAAGGGGGGGGGGGGGGGAGGAAGGGAAGGAAAAGAAAATAGGTAATAAGTTTATAATTTAGATCACACAGCTTCAGCTAGATGGTCAGTAAAATGTTGAAACCAGCAAATTTGTAAGCTGATGGAAGTATGTACAAGGATTCATTTATTTATTTATTTCAATTACTACATGGGTAGGATTTGATAAAGCAAGCAAGAAGCATTTTACAGTCATAAGTGCTGAGAAAATTGATCTTACTGCTTTTGCAGGTGTAGGATTAGCACCATCTTTCTTTGTTACTGGGATGGATTTCTCTGTCTCACTCTAGTTTATGGGGTGCTTGGTTGTCACACTTCATTCTTTGCACCAATAATGTCTTCTCCAGCATTTTCCTAATGTTACATAAGACACCAATAAATAAAAACTAAATATATATAATCATAGGCACACTTCATCATTCTTTTTCCTAGGCTTTTCCGCTATTCCTGTGCTGATAAATAGATGTAAACAAGCATATCTTGTTAGATTCATTAGTATTCAGATTCCCACTACTCTTGCCTTCCTTGTACAGACCCAATCCATGGGACAAACTGTGCACATCCAAGATTAGTAACTAGAAAATCTTGTCATGTAAACAATTGCTTACAGTCATTGGACTAGATATTTACCCATTGGATGATCTAACTAGCTTTCCATTTAGGTATTCCAGATCCTTGGTATTCATCAAATGGTAAGATATTGCGGATTCTACAATTTCTTCAATATAATTGCTGAGTAAGGTAGTGTCTGCATGGCAGAATTCAAGTCATCACAGTCAATGTCATTTGCTGCTAGCACTTCAGCAATGTGGTTTATGTTATCTTGGAACTGAATAACTTTCATTTCCTGTTCCAGTTGGCCTTTCCAACTCAAGATGAGTTTCATCTTCAGGAGCTTTGATCTCAATGCTGCAGGGGAATACCGCAGTGAGCTTTTCATCAAGTTCTTCTTTACAATCATCTTCTGAATCTAGGATCTGGGAACCAAGTATCAACACCGAGCCCTAAAGTTTCTTTATCATCATTTATAATAAATTATATAACCTTGGTGATTGGAGAACGAGCATCTCATCATCCCTGATGTATAAAATGACGAGACTAGTTTCTGTGATAGAAAACCAAAAGCTGCTGCAAAATTACAATAATTTTGTTAATAGTGTAAAAGTTCTATTTGAATAGCTAGCATGCTTGTGCACAATTGAGACAGTGCTAGGCTTAAAAATAATTGACCAAAACCAGAGAGCGAGAGAGGCATCAGCCTGGAATAAAGATAGCAATGTGACAAATTCCTTATACTCATCTCATGTAAATGTTGCCAACAAAGGTTTTTGTAAAATAACAGGATACTGGATCAAAGCCGGGGGGCGGAATCAAATTTATTGATATTTTAAAATTTTAAAATATTATTACTTATTTTTTCTATTTATATTTCAATTTAATTATTTCTATAATAATAATATATCACAACATTAAATAAGAATATTTCAATCTAAATATAACAATATTTTATATAAGTTAAGAATTTAATTACGATACAATGACAATGTAAGTTTTTGATACTATTATCCAATTACAAATTACTATCACTACTATAGAAAAGACTTTTTAAATTAGTTAAAAATGACTTTTTAAATCAATTTTACAACCGATTTGGATATAGCCGATATAAAAGAAATTGACATTTTAAACCGTAAAACGAACCGATGTAAAAAAACTTTTTAAATCGGTTCTAGAGAGAACCGATTTAAAAAGTCCAGCTTTTAAATCGGTTCTCTCTAGAACCGATTTAAAAAGTGAACTTTTTACATCGGTTAATGCACAACCGATTTAAAAAGTTTCATTTTTTTTTAAATAGCTTCATTGTTTTCACAGATACAACCAAAACCTGATACAAACAGATACCACAGAAACAACCAGAGAATTCATTTATCAGAATTCAGAATTCATTTATTAACCAACAAAACTTCATAACATATTTGGAACATATGAAATAAAAACTACTATTCTTTTCTCTCTATTGTCATTCTAAACAAACTATCTATTACTTATTTCAACAAAAAAATTTGCCCAACGTCGACGGATGTCTAGCAAGTCCTCATGCAGGAATGGTTCCCTATCAATGAATAACTGTAACATAAAAAAATAAGATAAATCATTAGTCAACCACAATAATAAGTATTATTGTAACTTAAAAAAAATTATATTACCTCGTCCCATGAATCCACAATATCTGCTGAAACTATGGTCAACATATGTTTCATAACATAATATCCGCACTCATAGCTCCCTACTTGTTTGTTAGCCTACCATATGAGAATTTTTTTAGAAATGATTGTAAAAACAATTACAAATTGTAATAGAATATGCAGTTGTAAATTACTTACATAAGGAAAAAACCAACTAGGCTTCCTCTGTAGTGACACGTGCCTACCCGCCAATGTTTGATATCTAATCATGACTCTGATTAAAAAATAGATATACAAGACATGTTATAGGTTTCATAATTACAATATAAAGCATGAATGAAATATATTATAAATAAAGAATTATCTTTCTATTAGTTGTTTCAAATCTTTGTTAGGCTTCTTATGCAATGAACACAATAAGGCCACAGTATTGTCCCTAGGACAAATAATTAGCAATTGCCAATGCGAGCTGCATTGCAAAAGAATATATGTGATGAGATTCAAAAATCATTTAAAATCATTTGGGTAAGAAATAACTTATACTTACCAATGCAAGTATGGTGCTAGGTAACACCGTTTTGGTCCATTATACATCCAATTTTGAATGTAGGCCTGAGAATCTCCATCCTTATTTCCTATCTTCTGAATAGGCAATGGGTCTATAAATCCATATACATTCTCCCGACCCTTTGAGAGACAGAGACGATGCATGTATCTAAAATATACAAATGACTGTTAAATATAATATTGAGATGCGTATTTAAAAGATTAACAAAAAAAATTAAACTTACAGCAACCATAATTGAAGAACTGAGATATTTAACATGTCATTGCCAGTACAAATTTCCAATACATCCTTCTGGGTGATCCACAGGTCTACACCACTAGGTCTGCTAAGGAATGTCGGTTCCCAATCTATTTGAATAACATATGTCCCCATACTAGATGCTACTTGCCACAAGCGTGTTATTGGATCAACTTCAGGCTCCGATTTTTTGGGTGGAACATCTTTCTTAGACAGTTGAGCGTCCTATAAAAAAAAGTAAATACAAAATAAGGTTATAAAATACATTCAAGTTATTTTAATTCGTAATAGAAAAAAAATATTTAAGATGACTTATGAATATACCTTGATTGATGTGACCTTTATAAGTCGTCTCGCCCATTGAATGAACTGTTTAGGTGCCTGTCCAACAGTCTGAACCTCCTTGGTGGGTACAGGAACTTGAGCATATGCATCCCGTATTTGTTCAACTACCACCCTCGCCATATCATCCTCAACAGTCATGTGGTGTATGGTAGGCCCCAAGTTATATACTCTCCCAAAGGCCACTAAACGAACAGGCTCTCCATCAACATATAACTGACACTGCTCATGGATATCAGTGTCAGTCTCCTCCCCAAAAGGATCAATAACAGCACAGCTTCCCTTTGTGCTGACACGTACAAGAGTATGAGCTTGTTCTATTTGGACATTTGTATTTTGTTGTGAAAGACCCAAAGATGCTAGCTCCTCTCTAATCTCTCGTCTCAACTGTTCCTTAAGCTCATTTCTAATCTCCTGCCTGATTCACTCCATCTCTTCCCTGGTGACAATTCTAGAGTTGGGCCCACTACGTGAAGGTGGTCCGTAGTAATCATGCATACCAACACCTCGTCCAGCTGCACAAACCCTACCAGGATGCTCTGGTCTCCTAATTGCCGTTGTTAATATATCCTCACGTCCATGAGGAACAAATGTTCCCTGTGAGGTCTGCTCAACCAGTGAGTCCTACAACATTTAATTCAAGAAATGTGTAAAAAATATGGCGTATGACGTTACAATTATAATTTGAAATCAAAAATGACTTACAATCTTTTCAGCAACAACGCGTGTCTCGTCTGATATATATCCACCCGATTGTAGCGTGCGGGCTACCTTCCATTTATCCCATCGTTGCGGTGGTGATGGAGGAGCAATATCTGCAGTAGAACTAGATGTTAAGGCTTCCAGTTGACATTGCCTCGCCTTCTCCGTCATCATCTTTTGCTTAAGCAACTTATATCCCCCACGAGACAATCTGTGGGGATGGACATTCTTGGATGCAATTGCTTGTCCTTTTTTTCTCTTCTCCTGTGTATAATAAGACACTATTAAATTGAATAAAAATTAATCAAATATTGTTGTATGATTAGAAAAATATGATTGCAACTAAACCTGGAAGACATAATCCTCTCAGCTTTCAACAAACTTTGTCCACGTATCCTCATCCAAAAATGCATACTTCTCACAAGTAGAAGTGTCTTTCAACTTTCCATATATGTATCTCGTGGTGAGCTGTGTCTTAAATGCCCTCCAACGCTCAGCCGCAAGTGAGAGCAACTTTTTTCTCAACATGGCATTATGTGGAACATCATAAGTCAACTATAAAAAAAATTAAATAGCTAATGTCTGATAATAATATGGTTAAATATAATTTATATATTTAAGATTGTAGAAATAAAATACTGTGATAGTTTTCCATATTTGGTTCTTTACGCTCTCTTCCACATGGTCCCAATCCTCATAAAGGATAAAGACTTTACTCCGAGCAAGAACGCCCACAAAACTAATGAATTTTGTGGCGTTTTCCCCTTCAGGTGCCCCACTAAGCATGTCAAACTGAATTGGTATCAGATGGTCACCAGTTCGACTGAGAGTCAGTTCTTTTAGACGTGTACCTCGTCTACCCTTTTTTCTAGTAGACTCATAAGATGGATTACGAAAATAATCAGCCATGACCTGATTGGAAAAGAAAAAAATTGTCAGTACCGTCATTGGAGAAGTTTTAAATTTTCAAAGATAAACATAACGATAAAAAGAATTAAACAATATAATAAAAATTATATAATGTCAATAAGAATATACAACATAAACATAAATAAGGTACTAACATTGTTAAGTATGAATGTTTTCCCATATTCCTTTGTGATGATCATCATGTGTGGCATGTACATCATCCACTTCATTTTCATCAATAAAAGTCGCGATTCGTGTTGAGAAAGAACGAATCTCAATAAAATCAGAATTTGAGTCTTCTTTTTCATGACTAGCATGCACACTTCTTCCTTGGAAAACCACTGACCATCTCTTGTTGGAAGGATCGCTAACATAAAAAATTTGTTTTGCTTGGTATGCCATAATAAAAGGCTCCTCGTTATAACCTACCTTGCTAAGATCGACCAATGTGAACCCTAACTCATCGGTTTGCACTCCGGTGTTACTGTCAACCCACTTACATTTAAACACAGGTACTCTGAATTTTGTGTAGTCAACTTCCTATATGTCTTCGATAACTCCAAAGTAACATGGATGCCATAATAGGGTTTTTATCTTTTGAACTAGAGAAGTGCATGGACTCAGCCACAATCATAACCCCGCTGTTTTGCACAGTACTTTTCTCATCCAATGACTTTGTATCGAAGGAGAAGTTGTTGATATCGTATCCGGTCCAACATATGACATCAAAGTTAGGTCCATGTGCTAGCCATTTTAATGCCTCAGAAGCATTATCATCATTCACAACTTGTTCTGTAAACCAGTTTAAGAATGTTTTGTTATGCTCAGTCAATTGCCATTTCTCCGGCATTCTAGGATTATTTTTCTTGACAATGTTTTTGTGAGCAGAAAAATAAGGTTCAACTTCATCAGTGTTATTCAATATGTAGAAATGTGCTTGCAAAACTTCCTCCCGACTCATTTGTTTAACGTTTACACCTCGAGTACCCTTACCAGAAAATCTTCCCTCATGACAAGATGATGGAAGCCCTACAGGTTCAGCTTGTGACAAGTATTCTGTACAAAACTCAATGGCTTCTTTAGCAATGTACCTCTCAACAATAAATGCTTCTGGACGGTATGGATTCTTACTATACCCTTTCAAGATCTTCATATATCGTTCAACAAGATACATCCACCTTAAATAAACCGGACCACAAATTCTAATCTCTCTCACTAGATGCACGATTAAGTGAACCATGATGTCAAAAAATGAAGGAGGAAAATATATCTCTAACTGGCACAATATAATAGCAGCTTCATTTTCCAACTCATCCAACTTTATAGGATCAATGACTTTGCTACATGTGGCATTAAAGAATAGGCACAGTCGCGTAATGGTCTCTCTAACTTTTTTAGGCAATATGTCACGAATAGCCACTGGTAGGAGTTGCTGCATCAAAACATGGCAATCATGCGACTTTAACCCAACTAATTTAAGATCTTTTAGTGACACAAGGCTCTTGATATTTGAAGAGTATCCTTGTGGCACCTTGACTCCCTGTAGACACTTACAGAAGCTTATTTTCTCTTCTCTGACAAGGTATGACATGCTGGAGGCAAATATGTCCGTTTACCCACTGACTGTGGACCTAACTAGAGGCATATACCCAACTCAACCAGATCTGGACGAGCATTCAAACCATCCTTCGTCTTACCTTTAATGTTCAAAAGAGTGCCAATTACACTGTCACACATATTTTTCTCAACATGCATGACATCTACACAATGTCTAACATCTAGATTGCACCAATATGGAAGATCAAAGAATATCGACCTCTTTTTCCACAAGGTTTTTTTAGTAACTCTCTTATCGATCTTTCCAAATTGGACGTTGATGTCCTTCACCCGTTCATAAACTTGCTCACCAGTTAAAATGTATGGTGCAATACCATCCTCCTGACATCCATTAAAGGCTTTTTTAAGTCTACGATATGGGTGATTAGGCTTGAGAAATTTTCGATGCTCAATGTAAACTGTTTTCTTTCCATGTTTTAGTTGCACGTAACATGTGTTTTCTTCACAGATAGGACAAGCGTTATGTCCCTTAACACTATATCCACTCAAGTTCCTATATGCTGGAAAGTCATTGATGGTACAGAACAACATTGTACTTAACATGAAATTTTCACGACGATAACTGTCATACACATGAACACCTTCATCCCACAACATTCTCAAATCTTCAATCAAGGGACGTAAGTAGACATCTATGTCATTTCCTAGCTGTCTTGGGCCCACAATCATCATAGATAGCATAACATATTTTCGTTTCATGCACAACCAAGGAGGCAAATTATAAATAATTATAAAAACAGGCCATGAATTGTGTTTACTAGATAAGTTCCCATAAGGATTCATTCCATCCGTAGCAAGTCCTAGCCTAAGGTTTCTTGTCTCAGTCCCAAAAATTGGAAACAAACAATCAATTTTCTTCCATTGCAGAGAATTTGCAGGATGACGAAGCTATCCATCACATTTTCTTTCATCTATATGCCACGTAAGGTTCTTTGCGCATCTGCATTGGCAAATAATCGCTTAAACCTTGGAATTATTGGAAGATACCATAATACCTCAGCAGGGGGACCCTCCTTTGTGCTCTCATCAATATCATCACCCTTCACTTTATACCGTGATACCCCACACCTGGGACACTTGTGCAACTCTTCAAACTCTTCTCTGTACAATATGCAATCATTAGGACACGCATGTATTTTCTTGTATTCCAATCCCATTGGACACAACACCTTCTTTGCCTCATAGTTACGTCTTGGTAATGTGTTACCTTCTGGAAGCATTTCATTCAACAACTCAAGCAATTCAGTGAAACTCTCATCACTCCACCCATTTCTTGCCTTGACATTCACTATTCTTAACATCACTGACAACCGTGTGAATTTAGTGCACCCTAGATATAGAGGCTTATCTACATCACTACACAAAGTGTCGTACACTTGAGCTCGCTGAAAAGACTCTTGTCCAATATCACGGATCATGTCCTCTAGTCGATCATCCATAGGTACATCAAATTGATCCGTTTGAGACATACTTGGCATGTCTAACAATTCACCATGCCATGTCCATGTTGTATAACTCTTGCAAAAGCCATCACAGAGGAGATGCTCCCGTATTTGCTCAAGTTGCAATCGTCTCTCATTCAGACAATTAACACAAGGACAATAAAAGAACCCACCACTATCAGGAAGATTTCTTTCAGCGAATTTGATAAACTCTTCCACTCCATTTTGATACTTATCAGTTGTGTGTCTAGAATTAATCCAACTACGATCCATAACTTCCTTCTGTGATCCACAAACCATATCTTAATGCATGTAAATCTCACTTTTTTAATATAAGGTGTGGTCCTATCCCATTCAGAAAGTCATTCTTTTTGAACTTGATTAATACGTATTGGTTTAGTCTCATCTTAAATTTGACAAAATTTCGACAGCATTTCGAATTGGTCTCCAAGTACACGAAATGAGAGTGGTGACATCAAGTTCACCACAATCAAGTATGCACCCGGAGACACAACACAAAATGAGTAAGCCAAAATTTAGTCAAATTTACGATGAGATTTAACCATTACGTATTAATAAAGTATAAAAAAATGGATCTTTCTAAACTGTCCAACCAGACAATTCAAGATTCAATACAACCATTACCACTTTAATCATTGTATTGAATCTCAAACGGGAAACTAAGGTTCGCTCATAATGCATAAATCCAATAGAAAAACAACACACAATTAATTATAGAACTTTGGGTTTAAAACAAAATATAATTACATTAATTATACTAGTATTTTAGCCTGTGCATTGCACAGGATAAATGTTTATTTTATATAATTAAAATTTATAATAAATAAATATTTTAAAACATATAACTTGTTAAATCATATTTAGTGACAATTAATTAATTGCTAACATGTAATTAAATTAACTTCTTACTTTTATTCTTGTTCATTACTTATTACTAACTTACCTAAAATAATCAACTTCACTTAATTCTATCTTATGTAATATAATCCTCAATACTTAAAATTCTTACCACATATTTATATAAGTTAATAATTAACTTAAACAATTTATCTAGTTCTTTAAAGATTTATAAATTTATAAACATATAAAGAATTACACTTTTCTTATATATGTTAATAAACATTTTCAACTATATATAACCTTTATTAATTAATTTCATGTAACAATATAATTAACATAAAAGATTAATTTCAAATTAATATTAAAAATGAAACAATCATATTCACATAATTAATGAACCAATATAAACTAATGTAAATCATAATGAACCAAATTAAGCAATATAAACATTATAAACCAAATGAAATTAAAATGACTAACCAGTTTGCGGACCTCCAAACTCAGCAATGGAGCACGTTCAACAGCAGTAGACCTCCACCACCAGCAATGGCGCGAGCTACCTCCAACCAAAGCAAGCTTGGCACCAAGCTCGCACTCCAACGATGGCGACGGACCACACGGCAGGTGCGACGGCGACGGTGACGGAGCGGATGGGGAAGAAGAGAGCTTCAATGGAGCAAATGAGGGGCGGATGGAGGAGAAGAAAACTAGAAGGGAGGAATTGGGGAAGAAGAAGGTTGCGGGAAATGAAAATAGAGGCACGCGAAGGTAGAAAAATTGACTTTTTAAACCGGTTCTTTTTGTAACCGATTTAAAAAGACTTTTTAAACCAGTTACAGAGGAACCGGTTTAAAACATTGGCGTGAGTATTATTTTATTTTTAAAATTGACTTTTTAAATCGGTTGGATTTGAACCGATTTAAAAAAGTTTGTTATAATTTCAAAAATGTCACCGCGTTTCTTTTTTAAACCGGTTTGATATTAACCGATTTAAATTCCTGCTTTAAAATCCATTTCGTGTAGTAGTGTATATATGATAAATTTGTTGATTTTAATAATAATTATTTTAAAAATTATGCATTAATTGATAATATATAAAAATTAAATTCATTAATTAAATATTTCTTAATTTATATCCATTAATTTATTTCTTAAACATCTATTAATATGATATGAAACGGAAATAGTAATAATAAAAAAAAAAAAATTGCATGAAGGGTTCATTTGAACTCCTCGAAGCGGGTAGAACCGTAGAAGCAGGTGTTGAAGTTGAGATTAAAGCTGCATCGGTGCATAACTAGAGGGGCAAGCCCCCTTGGGACAGCCTTGGTTGGCTACCACACGCGGCAATGGTGTTTATGTTATCTTTTATCTTATGTTCTTTTGTGTCCGGTGTAGCGTGTTGGAAATTACTGATAATTAAACTGGATACAGCTATGTGCTTGTGTGTTTAGTCTGATGTGTGATGGTTTGCTAGCGTGAATAAGTGTGCATTCAACAAGATAAAGATTGATGTTTACAATGAAAACGAAGGGAAGATTCTTACGAAAAAAATAGGCTAAATTGTATTTTTGATCCTTCAAATTTTTTAATCCGCAATTTTAGTTTCTTTATTTTTTTTAAGAGACATTTAGTCCCTTATTTTTAAAAATTCGCAATTTTGGTCATTCCGTCAAATCTCTTGCATTGACCGTTAATAATTTAATGTTAATTCTGACGTATCAATACTTAAATGACATGTTAAAGTCAGAGTCAATATTAGAGTCAACATTGACACATCAGAATCAGCATTAAATCACTAACGATCAATGCAAGAAATTTGATGGAAGGACCAAAATTGCGAATTTTTAAAAATAGGAGAACTAAATGTTTATAAAAAAAAAAAAAAAACCAAAATTACAGATTGAGAAAAATAGGGGAACTAAAAATATAATTTAGCCAAAAAAAAATGAGTTCTACATTTACTGCTCTACTGCTTTTATTCTGTTATTTTCGTTGTAGTTCTCTTCTCATTCTCGAGTTTCTCTTATTTTGATTTCGGTGTCTCTCCCAAAATGATCTCTGAATCTTATTTTGTGTGGTAATTATAGGCATCATATCAACTGGCTAACTGTTTTGAGTTGGTAGAACCAGTTTCATGATGATGATGAAAGATGGTGTTGCATTTGTTTCAAGCCGAAGTAGAGCAGAACAAAGACTATGACATTTTTACATTTTTTATTTTAATTATATTATATTTTTAAGTGTATTTTATTTTAGGTTTAAATATGTTTTTTTTTCTATAATATATCTCTTTTTTGGTTTTAGTCTTTGTAAATTTATTTTTTTTAAAATGGTCCTTGTAAAAATTATTTTTTATAATTTGGTCCTTATTATTTTGTTTTAGTCCTTGTAATATATCTATTATTTTTTGTTTTAGTTCCTATAATATTTTGTTTATTTTGAGTTAGTCTCGTTGAAAAAAAAATAGTAGGGAGTAAAAGCAAATTATTCATATATTATAAGTAGGGATAGCAAAAAAATCTATACCTACGAATATCCATGGGTAAAATCTATTATGGATTGAAAATAGATAATTAAATAGATACCCGCTTATTAAAGAGGAGGGGTGGATAATAAGGTACATGTACTCGTGAGTACTTGCACTTTGGAATTATTTAAATATTCTTAATTATATATAAAATAAATTGCTCTAATTTATTTTTAGTATAAATATATATTTCAAAATTATTTATTTTTAATATAAATATATGTTTCAAAAAAAAAAATTAGTTTCATTTCATTTTTTGCTTTTTGTTTAAAATTTTATATTTTAACAAATATCTACAGATACTCGTGAGTGTCTGCGAATATATATAAAATTCGTAAATATCCACTTAACGAATACTCGTATAAGTACTGGTTGGTATGGAAGAACTACTGCCCTTACCCATACTCGTCCCACCTCATTGTCATCCCTAATTATAAGGACAAATAAATGAATAATTTATAAAGACTAAAACAAAATAACAAGGACTAAAATAAAAAAAGATTACAAGGACTATTTTAAAATTTTATGAGGACCAAAACTAAAAAAAAGAAATACAAATATATTTAATCCTTTATTTTAATGTATTTTTTATTTGTTCTGTAATTTTGTTTTTAAAAATTAACTGAACATTTGTGTTTACTCAGCAATCCCCAAGTGGCCCAATGCATCGATTTATTTATCCAATTTTGTTTAGTTGTTATTGTGGTAAGATAGGCTTACTGGCCTAATTTGACTTCTCTCTCTCCCATTTTTTTTCTTTGTTTTTTTTTTTTTTTTGCTATTCTAATTCCATTTTGGACTTCAAATTACTCTAATCCAATTCAAAAAGTGACACTTAGTAATAATAAATGGTAACGAAGAAAGAAGGAAATAAACAGGAACAAAACTCATGAGCCTAGACCGACCCAGTCTAATAAGAAAGACCAGCGAATAATCCAAGCTAGCACAAAATTAGATTTATGTTTTAGGTCTAAATAAATTTAAAAGACCAAATAAATAAAATAAAACACAAAAAAAATAAAACTCTTAGACTTATGATAGCTCAACTTGATTTAAAAGCAGCAAAGAAATAAAATATGAAACAAGTTTATGGAGCTATGGTGGCTCAAATTGGTGTCATTCCTTGCGGAAAAAGGTAAAGCAGAAAAAACAAATTCACAAATAGAAACATATCATTCATATATTATACTCTCGTCGGACTCATATATAAGCAAAAATAACTAATTTCATGCTAGCTAAGAAAATTAGTTAACATCATTTAATTTTACTAATTTCAATTAAAAATAAACTTTTTTCCTAAATTGCCCTTCATTGAAAATTGATATCATGAACAAAAAAGAGTCATTGGAAATAGAGTCTCAATTAAATGAAGGGTAATTTAGAGATAATATCATTAAATAGAGTGAAATTAGTTAGATTTGCTTATATTTTAAACAATCATACATTAAAAAAATGCTTATATTTGAGTTTGGAGGGAGTAAGGCTTAACTGTAACACCCCAAATTTTAAGTACTAGAAATAAACAACGAGGTAGTTCTTAGTAGAACCCTTCCCATATGTTATTAGACAAAAGATGTCTTAAGAGTTATTGTGATTATATTTCTTATTATTATTATTATTATTATTATTATTATTATTAATATTATATTTATTGTTATTGTTCTAGCAGTTATTATCATTATTATTATTATTATTATTATTGTGTTGTGTTGTTGTTATTATATTTATTGTTATTATTATTGTTGTTGTTATTATTATTATTATTATTATTCTTATTAATACCTTAGTATTATAAATTAGTAGGAATATTATCATACAACCCAAAAGAGCATCTAGGGCCCAATAGGGGACTAAAGCCCACTAAGCCACATACCCACCCACATGTTATAAGAGGGAATAGAGAAGGAGAATTAGGTTTAGCCGTCACAAATAGAAGAAGAAAGAAGGTAGAGAGAATGAAGAGAAAAGAAAGAAGAAGAAGAGGAAAAGAAAGAGGAGGAATAGAAATCGGAGAATTCAAGCCCTAGAACTCAGCTTTGCATGTCCCTAAAGGTGAGTGCTCTCCCCCATGTCCTTCCTTATCATTTATGTTGTGTTGTTTATCTATTTACCTTTTCCCCTTTCTTATGCCTAAGTTTAGGGATTTGATCTATTTTGAGGAGATTGTGAGTGAATGAGGAAATTATAGATTAGATTGACCAATTATCAATGTAGAAAAGTGATTAAGAATCTAATTATTTATCTTGAAGCATTTAGAACCCAAAAACAATAGGAAAAAAATAAATTAAAATTAGTACCTCAGATCTGCCCGGCGGGATTAGATAGTCGCTGGGCGACTTTTCTTCAAAAACTGGATTCTGTGTTGACACTAAGCGCGCGGACCTGCTGGGCAGGTTGGGTTCCGACACAGACTCGCTGCGCGGGTTCGCTGGACTGCCGGGCGGGAATTCTGTCCTGCTGGGCGGATACGACTTTTACTATTCCGTTCTTTGTGTTTTTGAACTCCTTTTTGCAGTTTTTAACTCATTGTTGTTTGTTTTCTTATGCCTTATTGAGTTTATATTGTATGATTATTATTTACCTTGAAAGAAATTGAGTGTGATATGAAATTGTGTCAATGTTTCATGATAAAAGTCTATAAAAAGTTGTAAGCATTATTTGTGACCATGCATCATAACATTTGAGTTATGTGATGAGGAAAGTATGTAGGAATCTGGCTGGTGGAGGCCGTGATGGGTTGTCTAACCTTAGCCTTGGGGGTTATCCGATTGGTAAAACTCCAATTATCCATGCTGATCCCATGAAACCGGGGCGTACTGGCAAAACTGGGTAACCCTGACTAGTCACCGGGGGATATCATGCTAGTTGAGGGTGCGAAAGCCGAAGGCATCGGTACCGATGACGCTTCTTATGGCCTACATTTACTCCTAGTCTACTTTTTGAAAAGTTTAGGTTGGTACCACATGTGCATGAGTAGTACGCATATGTATCTTGTTATAGTGTGATATGTTAGAGTGTGCTACGTTGTAATTATGTGAATTCTATGTGACCCTATTTATGTGAATTCTATGTAAGAATGTAATTGTGCCTTGTGATGAAATGTTAAAGTTGTGGACATGTGATCATATCCTGCACGTGTGTCGTTCCTGTTTGATAAAACAAAACGAGGTATATGTCTAGTTACTAGACAAAGAATGTGAAATAATTATATGCTTGTAATTGGAATTGTGTTTGCTACCTTAAGGATAAGTGAGAGGCTAGACCTTAGGATAGTGTTATGAGGGTTCTAGTGGGATAATAATAGTTGTGAATAAGATAGAGAAAGGATGAATCCCTCATGGCGTAATAGAAAGGTATAAGACAAGTAAGAGAGAATAAAATAAGAGTATTTTAGGATGTCTGTAACCTTAGACTTGACCCTAAAGGACAGCTTTGAATATTAAAAGGAAGAAGAGTAAATTCTAAAGAGGGTTTTGGGTAAGAAAGTATAAATAATGAGGATGAGTTCTTAAGTTAAGAATGAGATAGTAAACCAATATAATAGTTGTGAGAATGAGAGAGCAATTAACAGGGAGTATTGACTGTTGAAAGGTGTAGACTCGACCATAGGTATGAAGAATTATGAAAGACCTAGTGAGGCTAAAGCCATGAGAGATAAGTGATGAAGGTTGTCTGAGTAAAAGAGTCTGACCTAGCCGTAGAACCCTTAGAGCACTCACTGAGACATTATGTCTCACTCCTTTAAGTTTCCCCTTTTTCAGGATACAGGTGAAGACATGTACAGATAAAGCTTGGAGTCACGTGCAAAAAGACGCAGCCTAGTTTATGTAATTGTGTTTTTTTGTATTCTGTATATTTTGTACAACACCTTTGGGTGATAGATGAGTTGTATTAGGCATGTATAGTATTTTATTGTATTATTCTTATACGAATATAATTATATTTAAGAGTCGCTTCAACATGTTTCTATGTTTTTAAGTCTTTCCTTTTTGTTCTTAGAAATCTACAGCTAATTACAGTAATACCCTCTAGGGTGTTACATTAACTATGTTTTCAATTTTTGCATAATATAGGAGTTTCTTGTTTTTGTCCCTACAATTTTTTTTCTCCCTTTTTACCTAACATTTTTAGAATGACTTTTCTAGTCTCTACTGTTAGCCTCCGTCTATTTCATACTAACATGGCTAACAGAAAGTTAAGTCACCTATGCCACATCAATTAAGTGAGACCACATGTGCACAAGTTGTTATTCTCTTATCCTTCTTCTTTTGAGAAAACATTTGTTAGCTCCAAAATCGGCTAGCGACTAATTTAGCAGTTTTCAAACAGTTTATGTGGGCACATTATTAATAGAGCTCTAAAAATGGCCCACATTTGGAGAGACCCAATTATATGTTGAAGATTGGATTGTGGAAAATAGTTAGAGATGAGCAGCCAAAGGAATTGCAAACCCCAAGTTTCCCTAAATACATGAGCAGTGCGTAGTTATGTAACAATTGAAATATGAAATTAGCTTCTAAAAATATATTCTATTAAAAATATGCAATTAAATATTAAATTATATGCACGAGAAGCTAAATTCCTTAATAATAAGACTTCAAATTTGGTATAAATTTACATTAATTGTAAATTTATCAGAGTGCAAAAAATGTGATTTAAAGAGTTATAAGGGGAGTATTAGAGATTAAAAATTTTAAGTGAAAAGCGAACAAAAATGAGTAAGGTTGAGATATTGGAGAGTGTGAGTAATAAGGATAATATTAAATATGTTTATTTGTGTTTTTGGTCCTATAGTTTATCAAATAGGTGATTTTTGTCCCTCTAGTTTCAATTGCTCAAATCAAGTTCCTATACTTTAAAATTAATGAAATTCAGTCCAACACTTAATTTATTGTCATGGGTTTTGCGAGGGCTAGCTATTAGAGATGATGTGACACATGGTGCTCAAAAATGGAGTATGAAAATTGAAAAAAGTGTTTATTGTGGGATTTGAATCCACTATCCCATGTTTTAAAACCAAGCATATGACCACTAAGACACTAATTAGCTTCATATGTGTATGAAAATTATATTATATATAACTTAAATGTGTAGGAAACTATAAAAATGCACATATATTTACTATTAGTAAATAAATAATATAATTTTTTAAAACTAAATAAACAATTACTTGAAATTTTTAATACGATTTATTTTAATTATAACATAATCACTCAGTGATAAATAATTTTTTCTATTAAAAATTGCGTTGTATTATTTTTTACTTTTTCTTTTGATACTTTAGTGACTAAAATAAGATATTGTTATTGATGTAATAAATACTTTTTGTATGTAACTAAAAAATTAAAATAAAATAACATTTTTTAATAATATCTTGAAAATTTATGTTGTATTTCAATATTTTAATTAAAATTAAAGTAACTTTTTTAATAATATCTAGAAATTAATAATAATCTTTTTTTAATTTTTTGTATTTCACTAAAAAATTATTACATCAATAATAATACCTTATTTCAGTCACTAAGATAACCTTTTTGATTTTAGTATTATATAAATTTTTTAGTATTAAATTAAAAAGATTGTTGCAAATAATTGATTTTAAAAGTATAATTATATTTAGCAATTTTTTATTGAGGTAAAAAAAAACTAGGGTTAAATATGTTTTTAGTCCCTACAAAATTGAGGTCTTTTGTTTTTAGTCCCTATAAAATTTTTTGACTAATTTTAGTCCTCATTAAATACATTCTTATTAATTTGATCCTCACCGTTATGACATGGTTAACAGTTTGGTAATTGTAAATTCCACACTAATTACAAGGGCGGTGACAGGGGAACATACATAAGGGAGCAACAAAGGCCTTCTCATGATACAGGGGTGGTGCAACTGAACTACATCTAATATCCCTCTGATTCGCTGGTTTTTGAGCATAATTATATCTTGTAATGTAGCAGCCATTATGCGACTAACATATGTACAGGGGCGGGTAGAAAACATTACAAAGAGAGTGCTCTGTTACTTGATCACTCTTGGGGGCGTTATTCTTTTTCTTGGCCAGTTTGAGGGATACAAGGAATTTTAGAAAAATAGGAAGAAGACTGAGAAATTTGAGAATTAGGGAACATTTATTTTTTAAAATTCAAATAAACTAATAAAAAATTTGATTAGGCATCTGCGTCATTTAAAAAAAGCACATGTGGCAGTGCTGATCTGTAAAATTTTTGCATTCATGTCAAAGTTAACGGCACAAATTAATGGTAAGGACCAAAACAATAAGGATGTATTTAGTGGGGACTAAAATTAGCCAAAAAATATATATAAGGACTAAAAATAAAAGACCTCAATTTTATAGGGACTAAAACTATATTTAACCCAAAAAACTATTACATTAATAGTAATATCTTATTTTAGTCACTAAAGTATCGAAAGAAGAAATAAAACATTAAAAAATGAAATTTTATAAAAAAATATTTAGTACAAAATGATTAAGTTATAATTAAGATAAATAGTATTAAAAAGTATAAGTTATTATTTATTTAGTTTTAAAATATTATATTATTTATTTACTAGTAGTAAATGTATGTGCACTTTTAGTTCCCTATACATTTAAGTTATATATAATATATTTTTCATACATATATCAAGCTAATTAGTGCTCTAATGGTCATGTTCTCGGCAGTAAAACATGGGGTAGTGGGTTAAAATCCAACATTAAACACTTTTTTAATTTTCAAACCCCATTTTTCCGTTAGGAATGTGTCCTTCAATTAAGTGTTAGAATTAATTTCATACATAAATGCTGAAAGATTAAAATAAAGTGCTTGAATGTTAAATTGAAAGCGAGTAAATTGCAATGAATTTAAAAGTGCAAGAAAAGTAAATTGAATTTTAAAAACAATGCAGCAAAGTAAAAGCTCAAAATTTAAAAGAATGCGGCAAAGAAGAAGTGCGAATGAATTTAAAATGTGTGAAATGTAAATGGAAAGCGATTAAATTTACAGAAAAAGTAAATTAAAAGCAAGTAAATTGAAATGTAAAAGATAATTGGCAAGAATGTAGAGAATTGAATTAAAAGTGGTGAGAACATACACATCACTTGATGAACCAATAGTCATTTTGTTCGGTGTGTTAAGTGTTACAAAGGTATAGTGCAGTGTTTCAACCGAGGAAATGGCCACAATGATTCCTTGTTTATAGATTTTTTGTCCTAACAGTCGAAAAATAGGATCTATACTTGTGTGTTTGCCTAGAATCGACTATCTAAGATTGTACCATCTATCTCAACCCATGCATCTTTAATAACCGCTTGTAACTGTCAAACGACTGGTAATTCTTCACATGTCTGACTCAAAATCTTCCTCATTTCTAATACTCCAACACTTAGCCATTTTCTTTCATTTTTTACCTTGGACATCTAGACTTCGTTTTCGTAATCAAATCCATTTCGATATCTTCTACATTTAATAAGAATAATAATAATAATAATAATAATTACATTTTTTTATTTCATGATTCATTTTCAGTTTTAATCACTGTTTTAAAAAATCGGATTGAACCAGTCGGTTCAATTGGTCTGACTAGGAACTATTTTGGTGATCAGTCCATTAACTTTAAAAATTAACCTAGCTCATCTCTAAGAATCGGTTGAACCAATCCAAAACTAATAACAAATACTAGGGTATTTTTTTCAAAAAAAAAAATCATTTTTTTTATTTTTTAAATTTAATCTAAAACAATTTAAAGATAAATAGAAACACTTATTTAATGATTACACATCGGTATAAATTACTTTGCCAATTATTATTCAATTTGGTCACTCTATTTTTAAAATATTTAATTTAGTCCGCTAATTTTCACAAAATGTTCAATGTTGTCCTTTCATCTGATTTCAGTAACACGTTACTGTCAATTTGGACGAAAAGGCAATATTGAGTATTTTTTTATAATTAAAGGACCAAATTGAATAATTTAAATAAAAAGAGGGACCAAAAGAGTAATTTAACAGAAAATAAATATTTAGTCATTAAAGAATAAGAAATAATTTTACAAACCAGCCCATGAATACCCTTACCTCTTAGCTCTAATTGTGCTAATTGGGTCCCTTAAGTATTCTTTCATTTACAATTAAGTTCCTCCAACTAACGTCAACATGACAAAAATGACAAACAAATTCACAAAGTGCTCGAGGTGAGATTCAAAACTCATCCTGACACTCCAAGCCAAGGCTTGTAAAACAAGCATTGGGTCAACTTCATTTTTTGTAATATATATGAAAATTAAAAAAAATATAAAATAAAATTAAAATAAAATAATATATATATATATATATATATATATATATATATATATATAATTTAAAAGAGGAACCAAAATTGCACATACATTTATTACTACTAAATAAATAATATAATATTATCAAACCATAATAATTTAATTAAGCCTAATTAAAAATAATAATTTTATAAATATATAGTTATATTTAAAATAATTCATAATAATTATAAACAAAAATTAAGAGATAAATTATTATTATTATTATTATTACATATACATATTTTATAAAATAATTTTATTATTATTAAAATATATTTTATAAACTAACTTTTTGAACAGTATATATAATAAAATTTTAATGTGTAATTTAATGTATCTATTTATTATTTTATTTTTTCTGTACATTGTTGACAATGAGGTTTTAACTTAAGACATCATGCAAACTACCCAACCCTCTCATCCCTAGACCGATTTTAATGGGTTATCTATCTATTAAATCTATATATGTTAAAAATATATTACTAAAAAAATAATTGTTACAAAATACCATACCTAAACACATATATAGAGAGAGATATTAAAATATTAAAATACACTTTAAAATTTTTATTGTATATATTTATTATTGATCAAACAAATTACTTTATAAACATATTTTAATAATAATAAAATAATAACAATAAAATTAGTTTATAAAATATGTATATATATATATATATAATAATTTATCTCTTAATTTTTATTCATAATTATTATGAATTATTTTAAATATAACTATATATTTATAAAATTAAACTTTTTAATTAGAATTAATTAAATTATTATGGTTTTATAATATTGTAACGTCGTGTTTTCTTAATGTATGATTTAGTTCTTTAATAACTAAAAATGGAAATATAATATGTGATCTTGGTGATTGAAATAAATAAATAAGTTGTTGTTGTGTGGTTGTTGTTTTGTGTTGTTGTCTTGGGATACCTGTCTGAATTTAGGAAACTGGTAGAAAATGTTCTTGAGCCAAAGTGAAAGTGTTGGTTATGTTTATATGGGTTGTTGAGAGAAACAGCAAGTGTCGAGTCAGTTGTGAGGCTTGGGGAGTGAGTAGACAAACCACGGGCCTTAGTGGGCCCAAAGTCTTTGTGTTGCCTAGAGAGGTTTTAATAGACTAAAACCCCTATTCTTTCTCATTCTATCATTTCTCTTCTCTCACTCTCTCTCAAACTCTCTCATTCTCTCAATCTCTCGCAAATCACCAAGAGTGCAGCAAGATTTCAAGCCTTAATCCCTTGTCCGTGTGTTAAGAAAGGTAGATTTCTCGAAGGCTTGGCTCAAGAATTTGTTTTCTCCACATTCTCCTCCTTCCCCAATTTTGGATTCAGAAGCTCTAAGAGGTAAGGGAAGCTTACATTAATTGAATACTTGTTGTATGAATGTAGTAGTATGCATATGGGCTTGTGAATTGGACTAAAACGTGTGATTTGGCTGAGTTGTGTGGAAATATTGTTGAAAATGGGTTTGCTATTTTCGTGGTTGATTTCCTATTGAAATGTTGTATGGAATGTTCTATGAGTTGAGTATGTTGTTGTGGGCTGACATATGGTTGTGTTCGGCCCTTGGGAAGTTGATTTGGGGTGTGAATGGGAGAAAAGCTTGGATCTTTGGGTTTTTAGATGAAAGTTGTGGGTTATAATATCTGATAGTCGCTGAGCGACTAGGGGTCTCGCTGAGCAAGAATGCCTCTAAGACTGAAGTGAGGCTGTCGGGTTGGTAATTCGCTGAGAGATCCATCGAATTGTTGAGTGGGTGTTCTTGGGTGGTAGATATGGCTGAAGAGTAAGAGAGATTTGTGACACCCATTCACATTGAACATAACCCATACTTATTTAAAAATACGAGTAAAATTTTTCTCCGCTTTTAATAATAGAAAATTTGTAAATTTATCAGAATTTGAAAATGATAGTAAAAAAAATAAAATCTGTATGTATTCATCGTAGAACTGTACATCATGATTTCATAATAAGAAAAATTATTGAAATACAGGGAAATTAAAATATACATAAAAATAGTTACTACTTATTCCCAGTACATCAAAAAGATCCTAGTCAAAGCAGTGTTCATCTACCCTATCCCATAAAATAACAAACTATCAGACTAGTCCTATAGGTCTTCATCAATAGCCAGGTCTTCATTAACCACGATCAATCATGCATAAAATGAAAAATAATAGAGTGAGGTGATTTGTTCTAATATCACTTTTACATGTATGGTAGGAATTCTACCACATAATACAGATAAAACACAATTAATAATAAAAAGGGAACCTAAGGTTTATTCTATGCTATACTATCATTGACTCGGTATAGATCCATATTCTTTATTAGTGGGTAATAGTTCTCAACAGAACTTGGGAAGTGACTGAGAGTACATATACCTCTCTCAACATCATCTCATGGTACAGTCCTCATAATCATTGAGGAACAAAATAACAATTTAGGATATCCATTTATAGAGGTATACTCTCACCAATCCTGGTGATGCTGAGTAGTTGTCAGGGTTATCAAGTTGGTTAAGTGATTGTCCCGACTCAAGAGCACTACCTTGGCCGTTAGGACACTCACCACTTGATACCATACCCTTTAGACTTAACCATGGGTCCTGCCTTTTATCCCGCAGTGTACCAAACTGTAGCTCTCCTAGCAGGGTGCCATGCCACTGCATGTTACTTGCTTTATATTACTCACTAATTTATCACTTCCTAACTTCTCAAACAAAGGTTTCTCTGGTCTCAATAAATTTGAGTACTAGTACAATCAACATTTCGGCCTTATATTGCAGAAATTGCACAATACCAAAATTTTAACAGAATAACGATATAGTAATTATAGTTTAATTACTAAAATTTTGACAGAATAACAACTAAATAAATACATTTTAATTTTCTAAATTTGAGCAGAGTAACAGCTTAACAAGTATAATTTAATAATTTAAATTTGAGTATAATAACAACTTTAGCAAGTATAATTTAATAATTTAAATTTGAGCAGAGTAACAACTTAATAATTTACATTTGAGCAAAGTAACAACTTAGCAATTATAATTTAATAATCTAAATTTAAGCAGAGTAACAGCTTAATAAAAATTAAAGTTTAACATCAAACAATATAACAATAATAATAATAATAAAACTTAAGTCTAAAGGGGTTTAGGGGAAAACCCTTCCTACCAACATGCAAAGTGACAATAATTTATAACCAATCCCACTCCCCCCATTACCTCTAAGGTGGTTGATGAAGAGGATGGATTTGTTGATGCACAGCTTCTAGGAAGAGAAATTCTACTAGTTGAAAACTAGTGAAATTTTAACATAAAAACTAAATAAGAAAAAATTCTAGAGAGAGAAAATTTTAGAGAGAGAGGCTCTCTAGCTTATGGAGGAGAAGAATGGTAAAAATCTTGTCCATGAATGGAGATATTTATAGAAGAAGAGGAGGCTTAGGTGTCCCACCATTTACATCATCCATTATGTCATTATTTGGTTTTTTATTTAATTTAAATTCAATTTAGGTGGAAACATATATAAAACTAGGGACACATATCAATTTTAGGTGGTGAATCACCCCCCTTGTAGGTTGAAAACGTGTTGGGTGAGCTGTCCTAAAGCTCCCCAGTATAATTTTAACTATAATTGATTAGTCGGTACCGATAAAATCGCTTAAACTTGAAAAATTAGCTTTTAATATCAAAATAATGCAATTAAATTCAAAACTGGACAAATACATTATTTTTCATCAAAAATAAATGTCTAATAATTAATTTTAATTTTTATTAATTTATTTCAAATTTTATATATTTATTTTGTATTTTAAGCTAAAAAATTCATAATAAATCCATTTCAATTCAATAAATACCAAAACTTTTATGAAAATTATAAATTAAATATTTCACCTATAAATAAACTAAAATTCCCATTTTCACCATTTTTGGATGTCAAACCAATACTAGCTGGCTTTTTGGACACTTAGGGCATTTTGGTCATTTTACACAGAAATTCCAGAAAATTTTCAGAAAATTTCCAAAATTATATTTTAATATATATGACGTGATTCCAAGCTCA
Organism: Spatholobus suberectus; assembly: GCA_004329165.1. Taxonomy (NCBI): domain Eukaryota; kingdom Viridiplantae; phylum Streptophyta; class Magnoliopsida; order Fabales; family Fabaceae; genus Spatholobus; species Spatholobus suberectus. The sequence goes on from CM014737.1 coordinate 1,517,043, forward strand.
AATTGACATTTTAATGTCAATTGAATCTTTTTCTCATGTCAGTCCTTAATATTGAATTTCTGAGCATAATAGTGTAGATCAGAATTTTGAAATTCCCTCTCGATTTTTCAAAATTAAATAGTCAAATATTAGAAAAATAATTGAAAAATTAAAAATAAGAATGTTACATTTTTCACCATTTTTATTTCAAATAAATTTTTTATAATTAAAATATACCTAGTATAAAATTTTTAAAATATTTTGAAGTCAAAAAGTCTCTAATCTGTTCGTATAGTCAACCAGGGGTATTTTGGTCATTTTACAAAAATGTCTTAATAAATTTCTGAAAAATTTCTAATATTATTTATTAATTATTCTAAGTACATAAATGACTTAAAAATAAATTTTAGACACTTCTAACTATTTTTTATCTATTTTCTCAATTATCTAGTCCTTCTAGGGGCAAAATAGTCATTTTACCCTTTTCCGGACTCCATTTTCCAAAAATTATTAAAAATCTAAACTAAGTATTACTAACTAATACAAGCATAACCATAGGGATCAAATTTTTGAGATTCCCATCCGGTTCTTCAAAAATAAATGCAAAATAAAAAAAATAATTTGATGTGCAAAAATAAGGGTGTTACAAGATTCGCTGAGCAAAATCTGGTTCACTGAGCGATTGTTCATGGAAAATTGGAAATTTTCGAGAAGAGTGTTTGCTAAGCAGGTATGTGGCTCGTTGAGCGAATGTGGGCATTCCAGAATGCCTGGGAGTAATTTGTTGAGCGACTACCAAGCTCGCCGAGTGAATTGAGGGCCCTGGAGAGTAGTGCTCTCTGTTGCAAGAGGTTTGTTGGGCAAATAACATGTTCACTGAGCGAGGAGTGTGTGCAGGTTTTGGCTATTCTCTGGAATGGCCATTCGTTGAGCAAATAGGTAACTCACTGAGCGAAAAGTTGTCGATGAAGGTTTAGGGAAAGTCCTTCGAGCGAATTTGTTGAGCAACCCTAGTTGTCGCTGAGCGAGTGACTCTGATTCGCTGAGTGAAACTCATGGTATCTGAGCAAAAAGCCTTTGTAGGGGAAAGTTGGTCCTTTGTTAGGAAGGTCTTTGCTGAGCGAGCTTGTGGGTCGCTGAGTGAATGTAGCGTTCTGCAGTTGATCAAATTTTGAAAGTGTGGTTGTGTGAATCATGATTGGGAAGGACTCCTAGTGTGAGTCCAATGTGAGAATTGTTAAAAATGTGAGAAGAGTGGCAGGTTGCTTGGATAGGACCTCCACTTGTTGTAGATGTTGTTGCTTGGGTTTTACCCATAGGATGTAGGTTCCTTGGATAGGGCCCTGGAGTTGTAGGTTGCTTGGACAAGACCTCCACTTATTGTGAATAGTTGTGGTGTGTAAGGTTTCTCTTAAGGTATAGGCTGCTTGGATAGGGCCTTACCTGTTGACCATGCTTGGGGCTGGTTTGGGCTTGCATGGTGTTGATAATGGTTGTGAACTCCTTGTGGTGCTGGTCAGGCCCATGTGGTGTTGTGTTGCTACACATGTATATATATATATGATGACTTGTTGTTGTTGGGTTGGTGTTGTGTTGAAATACATGTGTTTTATGCATATGTTGTTGGTTGAGACTACATGATGGGCCTCATGTCATTGTGTGGGTAGGTACGTCAGTTAGATGGTTAACAGGAGCTACGGCTCAGATGAGCCTCCAACCTAGTGTCTAGATAAGACGTGGAGTCTTAAAGATGGGCCTTCGGGGATGAGTGGATGGGCGACTCCGCACGGGGCCAAGGCAGTGGAGTGGATCTGGCTTCTCAAAGCTAAAGGTGGAGCTTCGTGTTGGGGATGGTGTGACTCGAGGAGTCACACGTTCGTTTTGTTTTGAGATCTGTATGTATATTTCTGTTGTATTCTTTTGATGGGTTTGTATAGCGTGACCAGCCATAGGGAGTGTGTTTTGTACCCCTCTCCCCCATTGATGTACCTTTATTTTGTTACATGGTTAAGAGATTATCCCCTGTTCTTTTGATTCTTCAAAAGTTGTAAAGCTATATGAATGTATGGTATAGGAGAGATGGATAAATCTCTCAAGTTACATGTATTTCACTCATGTGCACGTGTTGATTATAATTATGCTTATATGAGATACTAGAGTGTAGTATTGTTGTTGAGTAGTGACGGTCGGGTTGTTACATTATATTATTTATTTAGCATTAGTAAATGTATGTGCAAATTTAATCCCTCTTTTAAGTTATATATAATATAATTTTCATATATATTATCTAGAATGAAG